>VMOF01000024.1:6707547-6720047 GCA_011764245.1 Trialeurodes vaporariorum | reverse complement strand
ATTTTGTTTAAAATTTAACTTTAAATGATGTAAAGTTGAAAATCCCATGTTGGATTTCCATAAGAGCGATTTCACAGGGCCCAGGCTTTTGCCAGCCAATCAGAGGCCATACAATCGATAGTAATTCGACTATGCCTCGCTCTCCTACCGTTTTGTTGGGACTCTTGTTTAGGTACTCTTTGGCAAAAGGTAGAATTTGATTATGTTTACCAAACAACGAACAATTCGATATTTTTTAGTGGGATTTTAAATGGACACAATGTAACGTTAATATATACGGCAAAGATCTAGCTTTCCACCTAATGGTGGACCGGTGCAGAAAAGATTACAGAACGCTGTGTTGCGGTGTATTTAAACATGTGTCTATATATACACCAAACATATTTCTACGTATGATATTATCTACGCCGTCGGTGGACCGTCTAGGGAATTCTAGAACTCTACTTATCTCGACCGCGTCTGACGTAACCAGTATACGAGTCAAAGGTAAGAGTTCTAGAGCTCTCCTAACTGGTGAACCAGTGTATAGAAAAGATTATAGGTAGCAATCTGTTCAGCGTATGTGGGATGTACCACAACACAGCGTCCTTTAATCCTTTTCGCACCGTTGCACGGTTTCGGGGAATTCGAGAACTCTACGAGTGTGCATTACCGTGTAGAGACCCTTAGACTTCCCGCTTTCAGAGGGGAGAAAAAAAATGAATCTCGGTTTGATTTGATTTGCGAATCCTCAGAATCTGGAGCGAAGAAATGAAGGAACAATGTAAGGGAAAATGCGAAGGCACTTATACATAGTTGTCATACTTTGCGTTGAAATCCACAAAACTCGAATTGATTCAAATGAGGGGGGGGGGGCGCCCCATGAACAATGCGGACTATTATTTCCATACAATGGGGCTCTTGCGAACTAATGGGGCTATTGCACACTTTTGCTATAAGCGATTTAATAGACGATAATGGCGTAAAAACCTCAAAAAATAACGATGGCGGCACTAAAAACTTCCAAAATCCACTCCTAAACTCAATAAATGCAGTTATTTGCGGGAGCGTAATGGTGGCCGAAGGCACTATCAATGGGAGATTCCCATCTAACAATTCTGAAACTCCATCAAGAAGTGACCAATAAGAGACTACTTTCATTTGACACCGGTGTCACTTGGTGTTGCGGTACCATTCATCGGATGTGGATCATCACTCTGATGACTAATTACTCTGTGAATCATCCTTGTCAGCATAGAAAGAGTGACGAAATTAAGATAGGAATCTCCCATTGTTAGTGCCTTCGGCCACCATTACGCTCGCGCAAATAACTGCGTTTATTAAGATTAGGAGTGGATTTTGGAAGTTTTTAGTGCCACCATCGTTATTTTTTGAGGTTTTTACGCCATAATCGACTATGAAATCGCTTATAGCAAAAGTGTGCAATAGCCCCATTGCTAAATGGGATTAAAAAGTTGATTCATGCATAAAAACCTGTAAAAATGACGATGAGTACACTAAAAAATCACGAAATTCACTCTCAGAATCGAGCTTAATGGCGGTTCGATGCGCAGGTATCATGGGAGATTCCTATCTAAATTGAGACATATGCCTCTGTGTTTTCAGAGAGAAAATGGCATACTAGATAGGAATCTCCCATTAGACCTGCGTCGAACCGCCATTACGATATTGTCATTTAAGTAGTTATGTAGGTTTATTACTGAATTTTAAACTTTTTCAGTGTGATTTTCGTGATTTTTGCTGGTTTTTACATCAGTATGGACTATTCATTAATTTGCTCACAGCAAAAGTTTGCAAGAGCCCCATTGAAATCGATGAAGAAGTATCGACTTCTTGGGGGTTTCATTTCGACCCCGAGGAATCGATTTTTAATAATTCGGTTTTGGTGCATGAAATATCGATGTATTGCAATCAATAAAGGGCTTGAGAATAATCGATTATAGTTTCCATTCCATATTTTAAAGAATGCAAAAGAACCGATTCTTTGTTGGTTCAATGGGGCTATTGCACACTTTTGCTATAAGCGATTTAATAGTCGATTATGGCGTAAAAACCTCTAAAAATAACGATGGCACCACTAAAAACTTCCAAAATCCACTCCTAAACTCAATAAACGCAGTTATTTGCGGGAGCGTAATGGTGGCCGAAGGCACTAACAATGGGAGATTCCCATCTAACAATTCTGAAACTCCATCAAGAAGTGACCAATAAGAGACTACTTTCATTTGACACCGGTGTCACTTGGTGTTGCGGTACCATTCATCGGATGTGGATCATCACTCTGATGACTAATTACTCTGTGAATCATCCTTGTCAGCATAGAAAGAGTGACGAAATTAAGATAGGAATCTCCCATTGTTAGTGCCTTCGGCCACCATTACGCTCGTGCAAATAACTGCGTTTATTGAGTTTAGGAGTGGATTTTGGAAGTTTTTAGTGCCACCATCGTTATTTTTTGAGGTTTTTACGCCATAATCGACTATTAAATCGCTTATAGCAAAAGTGTGCAATAGCCCCATTAAAAAGGCCTTGAGGATATACTTTTCCATCGGCTTTTTATGGAGGAGACATCGATAGATCGCAATTAGCGATGGCTCGTAAACAGTCGCGAATATCATCCCCATATTTAAACTTATGCAAAAGTATCGATTTCTCAAGGGATAAACTGAACTCCATAAAGATCGATTGTATTCCATAGGTCTATACGGAGGATACATTGATACATCGAAATCAATGATATAAACCTTTCTGAGGTTATAAACCAGCAAAAATAACAATTTATAAGCACTGAAAACTCACGAAATTTACTCTTTCGCTCTCAAAATGCTTTTAAAAGCGCAAGCGGACAGGCAGCGTTAGGCATACTAATAAAGGGAGACCTGGATAGTTTTATTTGAATTGTGTGTTCAGATAGTCACTCCAAAACACTTGCACTTTCGTTTAAAACCAATGGGGCTCTTGCAAGCTTTTGCTATAAGCGAATAATTGGTCCATTCTGATGTAATGACCAGCGAAAATCACGAGAATTACACCGAAAAAGTCTAAAATTTAGTAATAACTCACAAAACTGCTTTAACGGCAAGATCGTACACAGAAAAAAATGGACGTGCTCCAGACACAATTAAACTTTCCGTGTTCTAGACACAAACGTACACACCAGTGCGGGAACGAGTTCTGAGCGCAATCTATTTAGGTTGAGTTTGCGTCTGAAACGCATCCCGTCGTGTCCAGAACCTGAAATGTTTGTGCTCTGAGCACGTTACGTACTGGTGTGTATATAGATCGTGTCTGGAGCACATCCTTTTTTTCTGTGTAATGGCCCTTCAACGCAGGTATCATGGGAGATTCCTGTATAATCTGTCACTTTCTCTGCAGAAACACAGAGATATGTCTCATTTTAGATAAGTAGGAATCTCTCATGATACCTGCGTCTTTCCGCCATCATGCCCGATTCTGAGAGTGAATTTCGTGATTTTTCAGTGCACTCATCGTCATTTTACACGTTTTTATGCAAGAACCAACTCTTCAATCCCCCGTAGCAAAAGTTTGCAAGAGTCCCATTTTCACTGAATAAGGCAGTTGCAAGGAACTGAAATGTTGTGTTTTTTATAAAGGAAAGGATAGTACTTGATGAGCTGAAGACAGTGGTGCCTTTGGTTTTTTCATAAGAGTCGCGGTTTTGGAGATATACACGCACACGTGTAAAGTTGTAAAAAATCGTGCGCTTAGTGACGTCACTACGCGGAATTCCCATTTAAAACAATGTATTTTGGGTCAAAATCGTATCTCCGGAACAATAGGACTTAATTAGAAACCAAAGGTATCTTTGTTCTTAGCTCATCAAGTACTTTAATTTTCTTTATAAAAAAACACAACATTTTAGACCCTTACAACTGCCCCCATTCATTACAATTTTGATTTCAGTTAAAAAATGAAGCAAACAAAGCAGAATCAAATTGTCCGTGCTGCTTTACTTTGAAATAGGGCTTAAAAACATGTATTACTGTATTAGCCCTTTCAGTGACGTCGCGTGCAATTTGGCAACAATGTATTCTATTCATTGAAACTCATACAAAAGATCGAATTCAGGGGTGCACATTGCACAAGGAAAATTCGATGTATTTAATAAGTTTAAATGGAGCAGTTGCATTGTTGCCAGATGGCACGCGACGCCACTGAGCCCCTTTATTGGTACAGCTTGTTACTCTCAGAGATTACTAACAAGGGGACCTTACGGTGACTCCGCCTCCGATTTTGATCAAATTTTCAGGGATGGTAGTTCATGACAAAATATTAGACCCATATTTTTCACTTTTTGTGAATAGGCCTTAGTTTCGTCGCAAAAAATTTTCAAAGTTTCGGAAAAATTACGACGAAATTGTCGCCGAGACAATGCGCAGCGATAAGTTGGGCAATTTCGGCTGCGTCGCTCAACTGCCGCGGTGGCGCGGTCGGTAGCGACTCTGACCATCTCACTGGTGGTCGCCGGTTCGAATCCCACGACTACTGCTAATTTTTGACTTTTTTAAGCACACTTATATAAAAAAAAACAACACCACCACCACCACTAACAACAACAACAACAAGATTGACGCCGAAAGTCTCAAATAATAATAATAGAAAGCATGTTTGATATTTTATGAATGGAAATACAAACTCACCAAAGTAATGTAGTTTAAAGCATTCATTCTATAGAATATTCGCCGTCCAATGAAAAGCATACATTCAACCATTCATTGAAAACCACAGCTATCCCACCATCCAATGAAGCCGTTTCGTCCATTTCAGGCCCCTCTTTCGTGCAAACTTCGGTGTTTTTTTTTTTTTTTTTTTTTTTTAATAACACAAATTAAATCCAAAAAATAAATTAACGAAGAAATTTACTTCAAGAATTTAATTTGTGTTATTAAAAAAAAAAAAAAAAAAAAAAAACACCGGAAAATTTGCACGAAACAGTGGCCTGAAATGGATGAAACGGCTTTCATTGGATGGTGGGATAGCTGTGGTTTTCAATGAATGGTTGAATGTATGTTTTTCATTGGACGGCGAATATTCTATAGAATGAATGCTTTAAACTACATTACTTTGGTGAGTTTGTATTTCCATTCATAAAATATCAAACATGCTTTCTATTATTATTATTTGAGACTTTCGGCGTCAATCTTGTTGTTGTTGTTGTTGTTAGTGGTGGTGGTGGTGTTGTTTTTTTTATATAAGTGTGCTTAAAAAAGTTAAAAACTAGCAGAAGACGTGGGATTCGAACCGGCGACCACCAGTAAGATAGTCAGAGACGCTACCAACCGCGCCACCGCGGCAGTTGAGCGTCGCAGCCAAAATTGCCCAACTTATCGCTGCGCGCTATCTTGGCGACGATTTCGTCGTAATTTTTCCGAAACTTTAAAAATTTTTTGGGACGAAACTAAGGCCTATTCACAAAAAGTGAAAAATATGGGTCTAATATTTTGTCATGAACTACCATCCCTGAAAATTTGATCAAAATCGGAGGCGGAGTCACCGTAAGGTCCCCTTGTAAGCCTAAGAGATATGGCATAACGATTCAAAAGTGTTGTTCGACTCCTACAAAGTATGCAATGTGGCGTACGCTGGTGACCATAAACATTGTTACTACTGTTGTTGTTTGAAATGAGATTAGGATCTCCGAAACAGTTAAGATTTTGTGAACATTTGACTGGATAATGAACTCTGAGTATATTTTTAACGTGAATCTGAAAATCTAAGACACTTTGATCATCCCATCGGTCACTAATTGACGAACATTTAGATGTTGCAGAGAATCAAACCTCATTTCCAACAACATGAATAATAACATGGTTTACGGTCACCAGCGTACTGCACGTTGCATCACAGCTACTTTGCAGGCGTTTTTTACGGAGTCCGGCCAACAGTTTTTCAACACGGCGGAGATGGGAAGTGCCATATCTCTTAGGCTTAGTAATCTCTGGTTACTCTTGATAGACCTAGAGTCCCTATACATATATGAAAGAATCAAGACACGTGAACAGAAGTGAGGAAGAAGAAGGTGTCTGAGGAGCGTGGAGGCGCGCCTCTTGTTTACATTTTTATCCAACGATCTTCCCGCCAAAGATTACCAATACATATATTCGTGTGTAATTGTAATCTTTGTTAGGTCAACCTAACCTCCAATACCCGTTGGCTTCACTACCTGTTTTAAAAGTAATGCGTGAATTTTATTCTGTTTTGAACATATTTTCATCAATTTCTAATTCAAATTTCATCAGTACAAGCTAAAAATGCCGAAAGTTTCCTCAAAGCAGGGCAGCAATGAAGGTGGCTCCATGAAGATGTAAACAAGAGGCGCGCCTCCAGGCTTCATAGACCCCTTCTTCTTCTTCACATTTCAGCAGCCAATCAGAGATGGAACCTCGTATGGCGAGACTCTTTCATATATAGGGACTCTTGATAGACCTAGCAACCCTGCAGGATAACATAATCAAATATATATATATATGGGTGACATTATTGCGAGTTGCCTTAAAACTCGATTCAGATTTGACGCAAATGAGTTGTTGGTTAGGCCGGTGAGCGCGGTATCCACGGAAACGTCGGAAACAACGGCAACGTTTGATTGCGAGTGGAGAAACGAGACAATTGAACTAGGAAAACATTCTTCGGATACTTGTACTTGAGAACTATTGAAACGTGGATAAATGTGTCTCTGATGCTATGAAGTCAAAGGCGATGGAGAGCAACGCGTATTGTTCCAGACGACCTGCACAATGTTATTGAATATGTAGGGTGCACAGGGTGGGCCAAAAGTTACGGACACTCTTCTCTTTTGGATTTGTCCCTCTCGTTTAATCTTTAACTGCAGATGAGCCCAGATCTGGAACAATTACTTTGAAGCCTTATCTAAAAGTAGGAAACTTGAGTTGTACTATGTCGCTGCATGGTGGGTCACATGTGGAACAGATACTAAACGAGTAAGAATTGTCGATTTTGTCCTAGAGCGCGCAGCACAGGATAGAGAACGTGCAGAGTGGTTGAAAATAGCTTACTGAAAATCTGATCGAGATTTTCCGATTTTCATTGTTATGTTTGGGAGTAACGCAGGGGTACCATATACAAAAAAAAACAACTATTGAAACTTACTAACTTATTTTTTACTACTTTAATCTTTTTTTTTAGCCTGAAAACTTTATTTTCAGTTGCATGGATACCTAAATGCGGGTCAGGCCATATTTGGAACAATTAATATTCAGGCTCTTTACCATTGAAATATAATGGAAAGAATTTTTTCACTATTTTTCCCTGTCTCAATGATCAAAATTGTACTGAAAAAAAATTATTTTATTGAAAAAAAAAATCTTTCGGTAAAGGGTTAAATATTTTCCTATCCTTATCCAGAGTCCCTGTAAGTAGAGTCCCTATATGTAGAGAGTTAAGACAAGTGAAACCATGGGCGCCGCCATTGGATGCGATTTTGCACATTTATTTACATTCTGAGGGCCGTTGTTGTGTTTTCGTCCACTGCAAAGATTACAGTGCCGCTGAGTTTCTGACGATGTAATTTTTTACTGCTTTTGTGGATCGACATCTATTTACGCTTTGAAAGATTCTTTTGGGATTTATAGACATTCTGGAGGCGTGTCATGATTAAAATTAACAGATTCGTTGAAAAGTAACTCTTTATCCGCAAAATACCGTTGGTAAACAACTGCGAGTGTAAACAAAAGTGCAAAATCGCATATCCAATGCGAATCCGAAGAGCCTAAAACTCATCGACCAATCAGAAGTTGACTACCTTCTTGTCTTAACTCTCTACTTATAGGGACTCTACCTCTGATTGGCCATGAGCTTTAGGCTCTAAGGGAGCAACCATTGGATGCGTTTTTGCACATTTGTTTACAAATGAAGAGGTCCTACGGTGTTTTACGGATGAAAGAGATAACTGTCGACAGTAGCGTACGCAGGGATATGTCTCTCTTTCTCTTCGCCCGTTTGAATGTATGTGCTGGAAAAGGAAAGAAATAGGGGCTGAAGACACGTTTTAGCCCCTGTTCTTGTCCTTTTCTAACACACGTGCTCTAATGGGGCAAGAGAGAGGAAGACAAATTCCTCCGTACGCTACTGACTGTCGATGAACTTGTTAATATGATACACAGATGATAAGTCCAAATTTTCATGTCCAAAACTTTTAAGTCCAAAAAGTAATGTCCAAATCATTAAAGTCCAAAAAATTAGGTCCAAAGGAGAAACGTCCAAAAGAAGGAAAGTCCATTATTAAAATGTCCAGAGATTATAAGTCCTTAAAATGAAGTCCAAAAATGTGGAAAGTCTAAGAGACAAATGAATTTTGCAAGCGCGATCAGTATGGAAGTCTATCATGTTTTTTTAATTGAATCATAACCCTGGCAACCTTTGTCCTCAAGTTCGATCAATAAGTAGGTTAATCAACAAGTAAGTACTTTTTTCAAATCATCAGATGGATTTCACATGAAGATTTATTTTAAGCTTTCTATAGAAAACAAGAATACTAAAATTGTATTGAAATACTTCTGTTCGTTTAAATATGAACCTTTGGATAATTTTTTTTTGGATATGGGCTTCTTATTTGCGGACATTGTAGTTCACTGGACATTAGAACATTTGGAGGAACTGACATTGGACGAAAATATAACTGGACAAATAAAATTTTGGACGGAAAAGAGTTGGACAAAAAGGCTGTGGACATATCATATGGGAACCGTTAATTTTAATCAGGATGTATCTCAAGAATCCCGGCAAAAATAAAAAAAAAAAAAAAAAAAAAAACGGGGAAAAAAAATAAATAAATAATAAAAATAAATAAAATTCAACGAACGGATTGTAATTTAAAGGCACTCTAACATTGATATTGTAAGTTATTTTTTTACAGAATACGAAATAGTTTGCTGGTCTTCTTGCAATTCACAACAAAAAAAACTTTCAAGTAAGTCAATGGCTTAGATTCCCCCCCCCCAAAAAAAACTCCCATAAATAATCACATTGATATTTTGTACTCTGGATACTTGTCCACGCACGTTTCTTGGTGACAAGAATTGAAATCCCGATTCCGAAACCCATCTAGAAGTCAACAGAAAAAGACAGACGAGTGGCAAGGCGTGCGATTTGGCAACGTTTATTTTCCTCATTTAAACACATTAGAAAAGTCGACATGACTGGTCATCGCCGAAGCGTTCGACTTTTTTGTATAACTTTCAATGGAGAAAAAACATTGTTGCCAGAATTCACGCCTCGCCACTGGCTCTTCGATTGGAAGAAAAACTCCGCAACCCAATCACAGTATACTTATCTTACACAGTATAGCGAAACTTCATGTTAGAAAAACGGCAATTGCCCCCTGGTGGTCGTAGGATAGAACTAACAGCTTCCATTTGATTTGCATTAGACGCGACGGTGGCGCCCCCAAGTAGTCGTAGGATAACAAACTCAGTTTTCCCATTTGATTACATTGAAAAACGACAATCGCCAAAGCGCTCCGAAAGAGTTTCGCTACTGCGTATATTAGGATGAGTATACTGTGATCCAAGTTTCTCGACTTCTATCGCGGGGGAGGGGGAAGAAATAAAATCAGAGGGAGAGGCGCGTAACTTTCTTAACTCCCGGTGTGCCTATGTGTATAAACAAACGCGTAACATAAAAGCAAATCTTTACTTATGTTATTCACTAAAGTAATACACGTCTATATAATACGGACCTACTATTGCGGCCCTTTTATCCACGAACGCGTCATCAAATACGTATAAACAGCATCGAGATTCGCATCTTTTTTTTTTGTTTTTACTGACGGCACGACGCACAATGGGACAAAGTATGGAATTTCCCGGACATTTTTTTATGTACACAAATCAAGATTGTGGGCGATTACTAGAAAAATAGCTAAATAAAAATAAACTGTAGGGAATGTCCTACGAACACTTTCTTACATCAACTTCAATCTTAAGGAGACCCCCAGACACCTTTTAATATCTTGGGGGAAACCCCCATCCTCTCTTTTATATTTTTATCCAGATCTAAAGAATCATTTTTGATATATTTAAATTTGTCCTTTTTTGACCCATTTTTTCCCATTGATTTTAAGGGAAACCATTTTTCATCCATAACTAACCTAAATATTGAAATACCTATCAAAAAAACAAAAAAACTGCATATGTACCTGCGTAGTTCCGCCATTAAAGTTCAAACTTTCAAGTCATTTTGTGAGTTTTTGAGTGAACTTCGTAAACGTTCAATGTGCTCATCGTAATTTTCAATTGATTTTACCTAAGTAATCGCATACGTAAAAAAAGTTAGCGATTGAGCAGCCTCATTTAAATATTGGCAGCGAAACATGAAGAAAAAAAGAATCCCGATGAATATTGAAACCAGTTGCGAAGCGTGAAATTTGGCAACAATGTATTTTCTCCGTTTGAATTCACCAAAAAAGTCGAACGCTCCAGTCATCGGCAATGACCAGGCATCTCGACCTTCCTAATGTGTTCAAATGGGGGGGGGGGGGGAAGAACGTTGCCAAATCGCACGCCTCGCCACTGATTGAAGCGTATAAACTGTGTTTTTAAGTGGTTGATTCCAATTTCAAGCAACACATTAAATTTCTCTAGAGTAATAAGCCAATTTTACAGAGGGTTAAAGTTTCATTGGTATCTAACTCTATTCCATTCTAACGGCATTCATATCCTTTATTTCTGTTTAAGTCTTCAAAATAGTTTGGAATTTGGTGAAGTTAATATACCTAGTGAAATTCAAAAATCAAACTACTTAACATAATTTTTCCGAAAGTTCTATCCTTGATGACAGCTTTAAGCAAAACTTCGTCGACATGTCTAACTAACATGGAGAACTTCTAGGCTAGGTTTTCCGCGTACTTTTCCTTATCTTCTTTATATTATATTTAGTGAGGTAGTCGTGATTCCATCCTTTTCCATAGCAGTGGCATGGCGTAGCGTTCAATTTGGCAACATTGTTATTGAGTCCATTTAAACCCATAAAAAAGATCGAACTGTTGGGTGTTTGGTGAACACCTTCGCATTCGACCTTTTACGTGGGTTTAAATGGAATCTATACAATGTTGCCAAATTGCACGCTACGCCACTGTTCCATAGCGAAGCATCCAATCTGTCAACGTTGCATTTTGTCCATTTAAACCTAAGTAAAAGACCAAGCTACATGGTTTCAAATGGACAAAATACAACGTTGCCAATTTGCGCATTTCACCGTACATTCTTGTTGTTCTCATTGTGCAACAACGCTTTTGCAACAAAATACAAGAGGGGAAAGATATAGGTGCTATTTATACGCTCTACAGGTGCGAAAGACATTTTCTACCGACATACAACGTATAATATCTTTCGCGCGAGGGCGTCGTCCCACGGAAATTTCGCCACAACGGGGGAAAATCTTAATTGTTTTCCTCTATGAACGAACATTTTTTTTTCCAGAAATGGAGCTTTTTTTAATAGAAGTTTGAGGTTAATGCCTCACAATATTCACACAAAAAACCATGGCTATTTGTTACTAAGAAAAAAGTAAATTTAGGCGCTTTCGTTGTCATGTAATTTGAGTTACGAGCCATTAATCAAATAAAACTCATTTCATGTGTCGCGTCGCGCGTCGTATAGATACAAATGATGTGCGAATGGCGCGAATTGAATCCTTTGGAATTTTCGTGGATAGCCTTCATTTCTGTAGATAGGCAATTTCATAGCAGAGATGTACGAATAGTTAGCTCTTTAATTAGTATCCTCGTGAGGAAGGATTTCGTTTCTACATAGCAAGAGGAATCCGTCCTGTCTGGTCCCACCGAGACGGATTATCAAAGCATGCCCCTCTCAGTGTATTTTATCTAATAAAATTAGTAAAGTTGGCGAAATGGACGTGTAAAGTTCAATACTTTAATTATGAACAACATCAGATGTAAATTATTACCCTTACTTAAACTGATTTTCATATATAAACCGGTAGTTTGCACCAGTATGCACTGTGAGGACAATTAATGACGTGCGCACAAGCAAAATCAACTTGAATTTTTGAGGAGTGCCTTCACTTTAGTAGGAGATTTACTAGTTATCTCTTTAATGAACATCCTCCTGAGTCCTGAAGAAGGATTTTGTCAGAGGCAAACAGAGAACGAGCTTGAAGCTTGCAACGACTGTCCAATAATCCCACTCAATTTTGGTCGCAGGACTCAGCCGAACAACAGCACACAGTCAGCTACTTTTCAGTGATAGACATAGGTTAGGTTTTCTTTGTGGTTTAAAGTGGCTTTGCTTTTTTTTTAATATTAATATTACCATAGAATAACGTTTTTTGACGAATTATTTCCAAATTGAATGTCTTAATTCATTGTTTTGACTTCAAAGCAAAATTTCAGGGAGATTTTGATTGGAGTAATGTTCACCACTCAACAGTAGAGTATTCGACTGCTGGCTATCGTTTTGTTGAGCCTCCGAACAAAAATGAACCCATATTATTTGTCTCAC
>VMOF01000024.1:6663863-6707047 GCA_011764245.1 Trialeurodes vaporariorum | reverse complement strand
TGCGCGTTTTGAGAAAAGCGCGAAGTTGAAGTAAAAAGCGAGGCGCGTGAAAACTGAACATTGCGCGCGCGAACTACTGCTCCGCGTGTTTTCAAAATTTACTCCGCCGGGTGGGGGGAGGGGGCGGCCGCTATTCACGGTTATTATATAAAAGCGGGCGTTTGGTGCGCGTCGAGATGAAATTGATTTGTTATTTCGTTAATTTTCAGAGCTGCAACAGATTCGGGAAATTAGCTCGACGAGAGTCTCGGATTAATACACTCTCTCTCTCCCCCCCCTCTTCTCTCTCTCTCTCTCTCTCTCTCTCTCTCTCCTCTCTCTCTCTCTCCCCTCTCTCTCTCTCTCTCTCTCTCTCTAGTAGCGCGCGCGTATTTTTGTTATGAGAGAACGACAGGAGTGGGCGGGGGGGAGGAGGGAGGGGTAGGGGGATGGAGAGGGGGGAGGTAGGTAGGTTGAGAGTCGCGGACGGGCGGATTAACACCGTGAGAGATTTATAAGCCGTATGATTAACAAAAGGAGATTAACATCGGGTCGAGTTACAAACTTGTCTTTCATTATTTCATTTATAACGCGTTCAGAGCATTCAACGTTCATTCTCTCTCCTCTGATTCTTTCATTCGTGTTCCAGGCCCTACCGGCGTGGCGCGGCGCGGCGTCAGACATTAATGAACGCAAAGTAACCAGACTTGACAGTCAATGTAATGATCCCCATCTCCCAAGAGACACAGCTCTTTCTCACCTTGATTTAAGTGAAAGAGTAAATTTTTTACCCTTAGATAGTTCCCATATTATTGCGTAGCAATTTAAATGGTAAAAATATAACTATCTCCCTGGTAAAAATGTTCCATGACCAATTTCACATGGAAATCACGCATATTTCCATGGAATTCGATTACCATATGAAATTGGTCATGGAACATGTTTACCAGGGCGAATAGTGAATATTAGCCGTATTACTACGAATATTATAAGCCTCATGACGGTAAAGAATACCGGAAAGCCCGGCATTTTTAACCAATGCTAGGTGGAAGAACTAACCATTCAAATTGCTACACAATTTAGGAAATGACTAAGGATAAAATTTACCCTTTCGTTTTTTTTTAATGTTTATATGACCCATTTTCCATTTTATATGACCATGTTTACGTATATAGATCCGCCAGGCTGGAACAAGATTGGTTTTTAGAACACAATTTCGCTTATGGGCATGACTCGACAAAGTTGCCGAGAGGCCGCGGTTCTCCGGCTCGGTGAAAACAAGGAACAAGAATATTGTTACTCTGACGGCACACATTTTAGACCGTCTCAATGAATATTGAAAGCTTCGGCGGAAGCGGAGAGGAAGGTTCTAATTTTCATTACAGATCATCAAATATATATTAAGCAAACCCTATCAAATATTCTAACAGCCGAGCTCAAAAACAAGGTGACTGAAATCGTAAGTAAGTTAAGAGAGCTGGAAGGAGGTGCATGGCTAATGAATGGACAAGATGTGGAGAAGGTTGTCAGAAAGTGCGCCATCGCACACAGAAGGGGTGAAAGGGGTTGGAAGTAGTGGCGGATCTAGCCCTCCCGAATGGGGGGGAGGGCGAACTTGGGATTTTTGCTCCTAAATGACCCCCTTTTCTTATTTTCGCTCTTGCTTTCCCCCTTCCTCTCCCCTCTTTTCTCACTTTTTAGGCCGAACTGGGGGGCGATCGTCCCCTTCGCCCCCCCCCTTGTATCCGCTAATGGTTGGAAAATCGCCCCACCCCCATTCCAAAAAAAAAAAAAAAAAAAAAAAAAAAAAAAAAAAAAAAAAGGGGAATGGAAATGGATTAAAGCGGATTAAAGGGGAGAAAGGAGAGAAGGAGAGGAAAGCTGCACTGAAAAAAAAACAAAAACAAAAAAAATCAAATTACCCTAAGATTAAGATTACCAAGATTACCAAAGATTACCACAAAGATGACAGTATGTGGACCTACATAAAGGATAGTATTCTTTACCAGAATGGAGCTGTTGCAAACTTATGCTACAGGCTTATTAATAGATGATAATGGGGTAGTACCCTGTAAAAATAACGATTAGCGCACTCAAAAATCACAAAATCTACTCCTAAACTCACAAAATGCTTTTATACGCGAGACCGTAATGGCGGCCGGGGCCGCGGTTTTCATTGGGGTTCCCTACCTTCAATCAGCGCCATCTACACGAGGTGTTCTCGCAACACGACACAAGAAGAAGAAGAAGCAAACAGTTGCCATAAGAAAACCGCGGCCTCAGCCGCCATTACGGTCTCGCATTTAAAAGCATTTTGTGAGTTTAAGAGTGGATTTCGTGATTTTTTAGTGCGCTAATCGTTATTTTTACAGGGTATTATCCCATAATCAACTATTAATAAGCCTGTAGCAAAATTTTGCAACAGCTCCATTCTAGTGTTTGTACCTTAGTTCTTTAAAAAAAAAATTATCTCTGGTGGGTTCCACCCTGTAAATTAAAATATATGTCGATGAAAAAAAAAAAAAAAAAAAAAAACAAGTTGGAACTTGCAACACTGGAACAGTGTTAGCAAAGATAGCATGAGTGTCGGCCGTAAATCATTGTAAGTGTGGAGTTCCATATTGATAGTACAAAACTGCGACAAAGTCAATCGCAACGCTGCATTTGTGTTGGTATAACAGTGATCGCTGTAAAAATAACTTGATAGGTCAAAGTGGGAATGAAAATTTACTTATAGCGTGTTGAAACAGTTGTTCACGAGGCGAGGTGAATACTGTGGTTTTGAAAATCGATTTCGATAGTGATAGTTTTTTTAAAAATCGGATGACGCAATACCAATCCTAGCAAGCCGCAAAGTCTAGTTTAGTTTTTTGGGGACTTTTTTAGATTTCTCTCGCCTGAACCAAAGTCATCGGGAAAGGGAAAATTTCTTAATACCAATCCTAGCAAGCCGGAAAGTCTAGTCTAGTTATTTGGGACTTCTATAGAATTTTCCTCGCTTGAACCAAAGTCATCACGATGGAAATTCTTCGTCTTTAGGGTTTTCAGCTCTTTTTGTCTCAGATTAAAAAATAAATGTTAATATTGATCAAATGTCATCCGACACTCATCAAGGCCCTTAAGGAACGTAATATGAACTTGAAAAAAGCTCATTCGTTTTTTAAGGGAGCTTAAACGGTCCATGAGAGACGAAATTCGCGGATACAGAGTATCCACAGCTTGTTTCAATGTTCGATCTGACAAGACCGTGCGCCTTTGAAAAATCGATATCTCGATAGTGAATCGATGTATTGCAATTCGGTTTGCACCGGTCAAAAGCGCTTGCTTGTGACTGACAACCTCGAAAATTTCAGATCCATCCGAGTTTATTTAATGACCTTACAGGACCTCTCGCGGCCGCAGTTAGACATTTCTTGTCAGAGTTACGCTGAAACGGGGAGTAGTTCCCCCCCCCTTAAGATGATATTTTTTGGCTCGAAACTGCATTGGGCCCTCTCGGGACATCATTGGGACCCGAAAAGAAGCGGAACCGATATAATACGGCACACGACTGGTTCGTGAGAGACGAAATTCCCCTTTTTTCCAGCCTCCAGCGCCCCTCTAAGGTCGATCTGACAAGACCGCGCGCCTTTGAAAAATCGATATCTCGAGAACGAATCGATGGATTGCGCACTGCGGTTTGGATTGGGCGGTAGCTTCAGCTTTTAGAAAATTCTTGAAAAAAATTCAGATCCATTCAAGTTTTTAAACGGATCTTAGGGGACCTCCGCGGGCCGCAGTTAGACATTGTACTTATGAGACTTACGCTGGAGTTGGGGCCACCCCCCCCCCCCCCCCGATATAGACTTTATCGTTCCGACATTTGTCAGGGCCCTTAATGAACTTCATGTGAACTCAAAAAACTCACATATGACTTCTCACGGCGCATGCTAGGTCCATGAGAGTCGAAATTCGCGGATTTTAGAGAATCTTAGATTTCTGACCCTATACCGCGCGCCTTTAAAAAATCGATATCTCGAGAGTAAATCGATGTATCGCAATCCGGTTTGGACCGATCAAAGAGTAAGCTTACCGGTACTCGCCGTTAAAATTTTGGATCCATCTGATTTCTTTTTGAGACCTTACTTGAGTTACATGGACCCCAGTTGGAATTACTTTTTTCGGAGTTACGCTGGCAAGGGGGTCGCTCCCTCTCTTGGAAAACTGTGGAGGGGCCCTTTGCGGGGGCATACATTCTATTTTTCACTTTTTTTTTTTTTTTTTTTTTTTTTTTTTTTTTTTTTTTTTTTATTTTTGTGTCTAATCTAATTTGGGGGGAGGAGGAGGAGAGTACCTGCAAGTAAACCGGAAATTTACTTTTGATAGTGGCTGCGGGTCGGGGGTGCGGATTGCGGACTTTTAACTTGTTGTGGGGTTTACAGGGTGGCCGTGTCTAAACTTATGAGAAAAGAAGGCAACCACAGACCGGAAGAACGTTCAATTTCTGGTTCAGAGACCATGGACAAAGACATGGGCACCCGCAAAACAATTGCCCGGGGGGGCAACTTTTTGAATGTCAATGGAAGGTCTAGGGGACACCACCTAGAGACGGGCAAGTCTAGAGAACCCCCCCCCCCACTTCCGCCCAAAATAGAAAATAAATCAATTATCCTTCCAAATGGTGCAAATTGTAAGTGATTGTAGCATGTAGTTGCATCAAAAGTAATTCTATTTTTGACGTGTTTGATATTATGAATAAAGTGACAGCATCAGATGATAGAAATAGTAAAAAGCTAAGTACAACTATTCCTTCTTTATTTTCATTGTCCTGATGAATTCTAAGAGTTAACCTATTTAAATTAACAAAACCAAAACTCTTGCCTATACATTCTCTAATCATGTAATTATCGACCAGAGGATTCTGAATTTTTAAGGAAGTTCGCAAAATTCTCGTTGCCAACGGTAGTTGCCAATGTAGACACGTTCATACTAGTAGATTTTAAAACTTCTTTCGGCGAGGGAGATGACGGGTGGGAAGGATGATGTCGTCTGAATCAGGGGGGGGTGGGGTAAAAATCGGGGGGAGATCTAGATCGGGGGGGGGGGGGGAGAGGAATCCTGAAACTGGGGGGGAGCTGTATAGTGGCAAGGGGTGGTTGGGCACCACTGCTTAGGGGGGGGGCTACTTCCCGCCCTGCCCCCCCTAAATTACGCCCATAATTAAAATTGTAAAGTAAACTAAGAATAAAGTTTGTTAACTCTTACTCCTTTCGTTATTATTTGATCTTCGAATGTTCCGATTCTTTTTTATTGTAAAGTTTTGTTTTTTCTGAATTAGGGGGGGGCGCCGCGCCGACCCTCGGGGAGCGCCCATTGACAGATAAGGGAGAAAGGTAAGTGTGGGAAAGCGCACGGGAATCCGGCGTAGTGTGCCGCAAAAATTACTACCAATGGCGGATCCAGAAAATTCTTTTGGGGGGGGGGGGCTTCACGCCTATGAATTTTCAAATTTGCAGGGAGGAATTTATGGGATTTTTTCTGTTGAAAAAAGGCAAAGGCTACCGTGATTTGGGGGGGGGGGGCGTGCCTTTCCCGAATCCGCCGCTGATTACC
The DNA here is from genome assembly GCA_011764245.1 of Trialeurodes vaporariorum. Taxonomy (NCBI): domain Eukaryota; kingdom Metazoa; phylum Arthropoda; class Insecta; order Hemiptera; family Aleyrodidae; genus Trialeurodes; species Trialeurodes vaporariorum. The sequence continues at coordinate 6,701,476 of VMOF01000024.1, read as the reverse complement.
ATGTAACACTGGGCCACGATGACGATGTCGCATAAAACCAGGTAGAAGACCCGTGGCGGGCGTGGCATCCGTGATGGCTGTGAAATTGGGATGAAGTAGATGGACACACATCATTCATGCAATCTGCACAACGCGGCAAGCAACTGTTGTAGGCGTAGGTGCAGTAGTTCGTGGGGAGGGCAAAGGGGACGGGAGGTCGTCGCAAAACCATGGACGAAGATATAACTAAGGACTGCCGACTGTTGTTAGTCCTGTTTTGCTCTCGACCCCAGCGCTCCAAGCAGCGGTCAGCTGAACTACTCTTTTAAGTGAGCGATCCTGGCGATGTGTCCATGCTCACATGCTGTGCTACTGCTAAAAACCCTTGTTGGAGTTGGTCTGTTATGGCATGGCTGTCAACTGTTGTCGGCGACCCAAGAGGATCAGATAACTCAGTATCTCAATGGAAGATCGAAAGCAAGGGAAATTCAGAATCAACTTTGGACAAGGTAACAGAAATCATCAGCAAATTAAAAGAGTCGCCTGATCTCTACTAATAAAACAAATGTCTATGTACTCTTTCTTGTTTGATTCCGTTTTGAGGTTAACTGTGATGTATAGTATTTCAGTCCTTGATTAATCATTTTCGACAATTCAGGAATCTTTCAAGAAATACTCCAGACGTTTGCTTTTTAGCGGATTTTGCTTCCTTTTAATTCGCTGATCATTTGTTCCCTTCGTTCAATCGTGATTCAAATTACCTACACGGTATACATTTGCGGGAAGGCATGGGAGAAAGGGAGCCGGAGCGGCCACCGCTGCAGCGGTTCGTTTTAGTTGACCCTTACTGCTGCTTGGAGCGCTGCGGTCGCGCTCGAAAACCCGCTAACAGGTTTTAACAGGGGCGGAGATAGGAAGTCGGCAGTCCTTAGTTATATCTTCGTCCATGGCTCGGAATGGTCTTAAAATTTTCCTTAGGATTTGATCTAGAACGCAACGTTCTTACATTTTCGAAAAGTTAACTCTAGCTCTCGCAATTTAAAGATTAAAGGCGGAAAAAGCATGGTTTCTGGACCGCGGAACAGTGGCGTTATCTAGCGGATGAGAAACTTACTACAGGTCGCTGAGGATTCACCTTAAAACGCAACGCCGATCGCGTTCCCCAAACGAACTCTTTTAGCGGACCGAAACATCAACAATAACAGGATTGGAAATTTGAAATCATCTAAATGCATTTTAAATCGCAGAATACACGAAACATGGACACAATCCTCTGATATAAAACCTCAATATCTCATACAGAAAATTTCGTTGAAGTCTGATCCAAATTAGTAACGTAATTACATTCCCAAAAATGCTTAACCTCAATCTTGGCCAAAAACTCCCGCCACAAAGAAAAAGCGACAAATTGGGAGGACACCGGATTGGCGGAATCACATGGGTCAATCGGTCCTCGAGGACCCGTTCTCGATACTGAAACCAAGCGATCCCCCGAGCGGACCCCCGAACCATGCCGTTCCTATAAGAAAAGCATTATTGACCTTGTAGAAACGATTTCAATAGAGCATGACACTCATGCTCTAATAGGCAATTTTAGTTCTATGACCATATATTCTGGTATTAACACCAACATTGTTTGGTCAACTAGACTCTTTGTCGTTCACATATCGTTGCGTTTCTGGTAATGAGACTAGAATCTGGTACTATATGACAATCTTTTTTAAGTAGATTCCATGAATCTACTTATTGCGGAGGGTGCGATGTTGGATTTTTCGGGAAATTTTATCAAATGAGCACGTTTCATGGTCCCCTGAGTGAGAAAATACCACTCGTTGAAAATTGTTTTATATATATATATATCTTTATATGTATGTTTCAGCCAGTTTTACCGTTTTTATGTCCCACGATCCTGTTCGTAATTTTTGGTTTTTGTTCTTGAAATTTTTCTCAACTATTTGTTGGGTTTATTTCTTGGATGAGTTCGAAGATGGTGTAAATCCGATTGTTAGTTTTCGCGCTATGGGCCGTGTTTGAGTCGTAAAATGTTTTTGAGGTTTGTTTTTAGGAGTGTTTGTATTGAGCGTTTTTTTTGGGAAAAATTTTTGTTGGGCCCTTTTTTACGCAACTTTTTTACTCGAGTCATTTTTTTTTTGTTTTGCGTTGTAAGCGAGTTAAAGTGATGTGTTTTTCGGGTTTTTTTGGCAGTTTTTTTATGAAGAAATGGTTGTTTTGATTTTTAAATTTTTTATTGTGGTGGTGGATGGTTTTAGTTCATATGCTCTTTTCCTTGAATTTTCCTTGTGTTTTACGTGTTTTACGAGCTATTTAGTTTCTTATGGGATTTTACAAGTGAAAGACAAGGATGGTTTATTGGTATAATTGCTCTTTCTTTGTTTTACACGTACACTGTTGCTTAGGTACGTTATTTATTTATTTTCTTGTTTTATCAGCTGCTCTTATTCAGATTTATTCCTCATTACCGTTACAAAGATTACACATTTTTCAATCTTTGTACTATAATCTTTTTCTCATGGTCATTTTTATTTAAATGTTAAACAGCTGATAAAAAAAAAGAAAATTGAATAATTCAAAGAAAATCATAACATAACCTATTTATTGAAATTTGTGAAAAACTTATATAACCTAGCTTTTATTTCTCACTTGCATTGTAAAGATTACACATTTCTCTGTTGGTAATATAATCTTTTTCACAATTATATTTGGATTTTGAGCAGCTGATAAAATAAAAAAGAAAAATTCAGAGAAAAATTCAACGAAAATTATAACTTATATTTAAATTTGTGAAAAAATGGTTTAACCAAGCATGGAATCTACTTCGTCTTACCGGCCTGCCGGGAGGCATTTTTTTTTTTTTTTTTTTTTTTTTTTTTTGCAGTGTGATGTGATATATATTCCGTAAAAATATTCAAGGGTAAAAGAGCACACTGCGTAAAACAGGGGAGGGATTGGGGACATGAGGCCGACATCTTCCTTTGCTTGTATTTTATTTTTTTAACTTCTGTTGTAACCTATTTCGGCATGTATTTGAACCTTCTGTAATTACGCAATTTAAATTACAGAAAGCAAGATGATTGTGTAGATCTTGTGCAGTTGTATTTTTTTAACCCTTCACTGCATGAAGTTCCACCGGTGGAACAAATTCTTCAGACGCTCATATAAAATACAGGTTTTGAGATATGCCTTTGGCGCATGGTGGGTCAACGCGGGAGAAGGTATGTTTTGAGCTCACAAAAAAAAAAAAAAAAATGGCTGAAAGAAAACATCATGCAGTGAAGGGTTCGTGATCGAAATCATGCCAGGGGGGAAATTTGCTCCCGTATCCAAACAGACCACATTTTGATTATTTTTATAAAGTTTCCGGCATTGGCTTTTTGAAAAATCCAATTAAAGTAAAAAAAAAAAAAAAAATTGAAAATTAAAAAAAAAAAAAATAAAAAAAATTCCCACCATTTCTTATGGTGTTATATCACTTGTAAAAAACGAGTAAAAAATAGAAAAAAGATAATTTTGACCGAAAAACCGTCAAATTATTTTTTTCACTATTTTTCCCATGTATTTGACCACCTAATACATTGAAAAATCCACATTTGCTTGAAAAAAAAAAAAATCATGCAGTGAAAGGTTAAGGAGCTTTATAAATATACATACAGGCCATACAGTAGTGTCTAAACATGGCGAAATTGTAAACTTTTATTTTCAAACGACGCGGCTATAATGGCTCAATATAGAAGGAAGATAGGACAACTATAGGTACGGAGAGAAAGGAAGACGACGATTCTGCTCCCGTGTCTCCACCAAAGCTTGAAACTCGAATTGAACAAAATGCGCAAGCCTGGATACTCCAGGAAAGCGTGTAAGGAGTCGGAGGGTAATTGGGGTAATTGAAGCAGTTTAAGCTTAAAATCTCCACCCTAAAATCGCCGAGGCCTCAAAAAGAGCGCCACGCCACCTTGCCAGCTGCCGCTCAGTGGAATGAATGAAACGGACAACTCCGGACTTGATGTGACGGACAAAAATCAAGCGTATGAACAACAAACGCTAAGCTAACAATGGGGCTCTTGCAAACTTTTGCTGCAGAGGATTGAAGTGCGTTGATTCTTGCATAACAATAACCTTTAAAAATGACGATGAGTTCACTAAAAAATCGCGAACTTCACTCTCAGAATCGAGCTTATCTCTCTCTCTCTCTCTCTCTCTCTCTCTCTCTCTCTCTCTCTCTCTCTCTCTCTCTCTCTCTCTCCCTTTATATTTTTGACATTGCATTCGGTTTGAAATACTGTTTTCACCATGTCTACGCTGATGATCTTCAAATTTACATCTGTTTCCCTCCATCGCTTGTAGTAAATACAGTGAAATTGGTCAATAGTGACATTATGCATCTGATTGAGTGGACGGCGGGCCATGGATTGTTAATGAATGCCAAGAAAATGCAAAGCATCATCATAGGGTATGCTAAACTTTTGGCTCAGTTACCCCCAAACGTCCCCAAGCTTCTTGTCGGCACTGAGGAGTTACCATATGTTTCATCGGTAAAAAGTCTTGGAGTCATTTTCAACGAAACGCTAACATGGCAAGATCATACAGACTCGGTAAGCCGTAAAGCAATGATGGCGCTGTGTCGGCTGAGACTTTTTCGACACTCGGTGCCTGTCTCTGTTCGAGCTATTTTGGCTAATGCTCTTGTGATGCCTGTTTTGGAGTATGGCAGTCCGATCATGAGTGATCTTTCTGTCACGCTTCAAATCAGACTTCAGAGGCTCCAAAACGCCTGCGTTCGATATATTTATGATGTGCCTCGTGACGCCCATATTTCTCCGTACTTTTGTAGACTTGGATGGCTTCGCTTGGAGCCTCGCAGGCGCCTGGCGCTGCTTTCTCAGGTCTTTAAGATACTGAAGTTTAGAGAGCCTTGCTACCTTAGCACTCTATTTCAGTTCGCTTCGGAAGTCCATGGGCTCGCGCTCCGATCCAAGGCGTTGTTGCGCATGCCAAGTCGGACGGCGGTCTTCAACAGGTCTTTTGTGGTCGAGGGCTGTAGGCTGTGGAACCAGCTGACTGACGCCAATCGAGACCTAGAGCTGTCGGTAGAAGCCTTTAAGAAAAGAGTGTTAGAGTCGCTTCCTAGAGACTAGGAGGTGACTCTAACTCTCTTTCGGATCTATGGTGGGATTTTTAGTGAGACTTATCTTTCTTTTTTGATTATTTTTATCGATAATTTAGTAATTTGTTTTTCTCTTTTAATTACTGTTATTATTTCTGTTTTCTTTTGTGGCTTCTGTTGTAGTTTTTACTGTTTTACTATTGTAATTTCTTTTTTTGGTTTTCTTTTCTCTATTATAGCTGTGAGGTATTATATTATATTATTTTTTATTATTATTATTTATTATTATCTATTATACATATTTATTGTATTTTTTTTTTTTTTTTTTTTTTTTTTTTTTTTTTTTTTAATCTTGCTTACATTTGCTTATTTGCCTGATTTTGTATTTATTTATCTATTTTTATTTATTTTTTTATTCATTTATTTATTTAATTTACTATTTTATCAACTCTGTTTCTTTCTTTAGCTTTATATTTTATGTATTCTTATGTTCATACTGTTTTTAGGTTTAAGTGGCAGAATAGGCCAAGAGCCTAAACTTTGCCTAAAAACTGTATGCTTTATTGTTTTACTTATGTTATTAGCTTTAGTTCTTTTTTCAATAAAACGGTTCATCATCATCATCATCATCATCATCATCATCATCTCTCTCTCTCTCTCTCTCTCTCTCTCTCTCTCTCTCTCTCTCTCTCTCTCTCTCTCTCTCTCTCTCTCTCTCTCTCTCTCTCTCTCTCTCTCTCTCTCTCTGTAATGGTGGAGAGACGCAGGTACCGGTACCTATCATGGGAGATTCCGATCTAAATACTGAGACATATCTCTGATGTGTTTCCGCAGAGAAAGTGACAGATTAGACAGGAATCTCCCATGATAAGGTAAGTGACCCAAAGGTGGCCATACCTATGATTGGGGCCAATATACACGTATAAGTCATGAGAGTAAAAAAAACTGAATATGTCAATTTACTGTTAAGACAGTTGGCTATCATATGTTAGTTTCATTTTTTTTAAATTTGCTTGTTTTTAGGTTTTTTTTTGCGTTTGAAAAAAAGTAGGGTTTTGACAGCGCGCAAAACATGCACCTAAGGTGGCCACCCCTAATATTTTTGATGCATTTAAAGGTAAACACCCCCTTTTAAATCTCATTAATAAGTATTCAAATGCTATTTTATAGTTCAAAAAAGGAATCTAGAGTCTAGACCCTAGTTACACCAGAAATAATAATGATTATGATGAATTGAAAGTCAAATGTGGAATCAATTTAAGGGCTTAGCTTTTACGATTGTTTACTTCCATGAAAATTAGCTGAAGACCTGCGAAAATGGACGTTTCACTGTTCCGCGCCGACTGAATCCCTGGATGCTCTTCATTTTCGGAGTGGGGCAAGCGATAGCATCGTGCTACTCAGCACTTACGTCATCTATCGTCAATTCGTGCAATTAACTTAAATAAGCTGGGGTGGGCCACCTTAAGAGCCGGGCCACCTTTGGGTCACACACCTTACCTGCGTTGAACCGCCATAACGAACTTGCCGTTGTAGCAGTTGTATGAATTTATTACTGAATTTTAGACTTTCAAGTTTAAAGTGTGATTTTCGTGATTTTGACTGGTTATTACATCAGATTGGACTATTCATTTGCTCATAACAAAAAATTGTAAAAGCACTATTGTGTGAAATCACGAAGCTATAACGATAGAGGAGGTAATATACATGTTCTAGGTCCTATCCTAAAAAGAGCATGGGTGATTTGATTCTGGTTTGTTTCCTTCATTTTCTTTAACCTTAAATCAAAAATTGTATTCAATTCAGGGGAAATTGGCATTAATGAAAGTGCAAGAGTTTTAGAGTGGATAATTATTGGAGATAGAATTTTAATACGACTATTCATGGTGAGAATATTTTTCTTGTTTGTGTCATGTGCCAATTCTTTTATAGTGCAAATCCTTGAAAAAAAGAACACTTACATTGATTTCTGTGTCCAGATAGCCCCTCTAAAACACTTGCTCTTTCAATTAAAGCCAATGGGTCTGTTGCAAACTTTTGCTACAGCGATAAAAAGTGTTTACTCCAATGTAAAATCGCCTGAAAAGTCCATTGGTGGCATCATAAAGCCAACAAATACAATATTAAACTCACAAGAGGCGTTTATTGAAATCCAAGATGGCGGCAAAATATCGAGGAATCTGAATGTATGCACCGTGATCATCCAAGGATTGCCAACTTTGACAACCTCACTGCAGGTAGAGGTTATGTGTTTATTTACGTTGTGATTGGTTGTGATGGATATTGTGAGGTTGGCTATCCTTGAATGTTCGTGGTGCATGCATACAGATTGCTCGATATTTTGCGCCATCTTGGATTTCATTTAACGCATTTTGTGAGTTTTATTATTGCATTTCATTGTTTTCTGATGCCATCATTGGACTTTTTAGGCGATTTTACATTAGATTGCACACTCTATAGCGCTGTAGCAAAAGTTTGCAACAGACCCATTTCCTCTGAATGGAATACAGTTTTGACTTAAGGTTAAAGAAAACGAAGCATCGAATGGATTTATCAAGTCTTTTTTTTTATAAACTATAAAAGTTACAAAAAAAAGGCAAAGAAACCGAGCCCGAGGGTTAGAATCTTTAAGAGATTTTCACCATGACCGTCTCCTTGGTGACTCAAAATCACGTCCCACTAATCACCTCTATTGGTATGGCACACCTTGGAAATCGTTCATTCAAAAGCTTAAATTGAGTAAAATAACATGGTTTTTGCACACACAAAAAATAAAAAAATAAATTAAAAAAAATGAAATACTAACACTACAGAATACAAGTAAAATATGAAATTGGGAGTCAGGCCAACACGAATAAAAACCTTCGAGAAGTTTCGATACTATAGAATGCGTTGATAGCAAAGAAACACGTACACGGAAACTTTTGATGTACGGAAAAGTCCGTGTTTGGATCTTGTGTGCGTCGCTTAGTTAGGCTGGACTTTAAGCTGATGGGTATCACACAGTGCCCGCGGTCCACGACAAACACCCACTACGTCAAAGTTAACAAAGTTAGGAATGAAATCAACGGACATGGGGCCGGACGGTTTGAGCTTACAAGAGCAAAGTGCATATTCTCAGATATAGACTCATTCGCTCAGCATTTTTAGAACTTTATTATTAAAAAAACAGAAAGAAAAATAATCAACAAAACCAGGTTCAGTTGACCCCGGTAAACGGATCGGTCGGTGACGAGCAATGGATAGGAAAGTGGATTTTCGCCAACATTTAATATTTTCTTTTTTTTATGTATATTTTATTTATTTTTGTATTTATTTAGAGACAAGTCTAATGCAAACTTTTGGTACAGCAATAAAAATGGTTAATTATTCTTGTCTAAATTCATCTAGAAATAACCAGTGGCGTAGCGTGCAATTTGACGAAGTTGCAGTTCGTCCATTCAAACCCATTAAAAATATCGAACTATTGGGTGTTCGGTGAACACCTTCGTATTCGACCTTTTACATGAGTTTAAAAAGACACAATACAACGTTGTCAAATTGCACGCTACGCCTCTAAATAACGTTGGAACATCAAAATCAGGGGCGAAGTATGCAATTTGGCAACGTTTCTTTTTCTCCCTTTAAACTCATTAGAAAGATCGAAACATCTGGTCATCGCCGATGACCGAATCATTCAATTATTTCAATAAAGTTAAATGGAGAAGTACATCGTTGCAAAATTTCACGCCTCCCTGCAGATCAAAATGTTCGAAAAGTTCAAGTTATATTAACGACATATATTGTGAGTGGCGAGGCGTGAAATTCGGCAACATTGTATTTTCTCCATTTAAATTCACCAAAAAAGTCGAGCGCTTTAGTCATCGGCGATGACTGAAATGATGTCGACCTTTCTAATGTGTTTAAATGAGAACAACAGACGAAACGTAAGAAAAAATAAGCACAAAAAAATGAAAGAAAGAAGAGTTACATCCATGACCTGCCGAGATGAAATGATCTGAGACCCTCAAATCTTGTCACCTCGGGCGGGATTCGAACCCAGGACCTCCAGGTTAGTGGCCAGGGACCAAGTAATGTTTGGTCCTTAGCGTGACTTACGCACGGTCACATTTCAACGTAAATAGGCTCTCTGATTGGTTAAAATCGCACGTAATTCAACTTGCGCAAACTGCCGGAACCATACATTTTTTGGTCCCTGTTGCGCTGATCACCAGCCCACGGAAGCCGACTATTAATTACTTTCGGCCTGTGATTTGACATTAATCGAACAGTAGTGCTCTAGTGGCAGATATTGGCTCTAAACGACGAGGAGTTACCTTAAGGAGCGATTCCCGCCGTAATAACATGAAGGGACATTAGAGTGCATCAAGACTCTTGAGACCACCGAACACTCCTCTTTGAACACTCCTCTCTTCGGAATGTAAACAATGCAAGGCGGTAAGGAGGCAGGCACTTTAAAAAGTAATTAATAAATAGTTGATGTGATTGTGCCGTGAGGGTGGGGGGAGGAAAAGGGGTGGAGTGAGAGGAGGAAGACATCGGAGGGGGGGGGGCGAAAGCAGGTTCCGCAGGTGTACGGCAAGTTGACGATGACGGTGTGACGACGTTGAAGACGACAGTGATGATTTTAAAGATCAAGTGTTGCCAAATTTTCCTACAAGTGGGTCTGTCGCGAAGTTCTGCTATGAAGCCAGCAATAGCTGATTCTAAAACAAAACAGAACGCGAGAAAACTAATGGAGACAACAAAAACTCATGAAATTTCCTTAGCGATTGAGAAAAAGTAACAATGGAGTTAAGGTTCGCAGCAAAACGAATTTGAAAACAACACTAATGGCGCGAAACTAGTTCAGTTCAGTGTATGACTGTAATGCACGAAAATACTCTGATCTGTAATCTTTCCTTAATCGGTGGAGACTCCGTTGATTAATTAAAATATCCGCAAGTTTTTTAAAGTCATCGACGACTCCACCGGTTGAAAAAAGATTACAAATGCAAGTATTTCAGTTTATTACAGTCAAGCACTGAACTGAACTGTGGAATCTTTTCTCAACCGGTGGAACCATTGATGAATTGAAAAATAGCATTGATTATACGCAAAACGGCAGCGCTGCGAAAATAGGATAAATATCCGATAAATGGCAACATTGTTAAATTTGACGATGCGAGGTGAAAATAAACTATGCATGTTTTACCGCCTCTCCCTCCTTTCCGTGTTCTCTGTTGCTTGTTGCTTGTCGCTTGTTGCTTGTTGCTTATTCCTTGTCTTGGCAACATCTTGAGGGTGAAGGTGCAGGAGTGTTCAACAGCCCCCCCCCCCCCGCCTCCTTTCGTCATCCGTTCATCGCCGCGGAGGGTGTAAGTTAAAAGTGTGCCCGTGAGTCTTGAGTGATATGATATGATATACGCGTGATGTGAGATATCTCAAAAGCGCCGTACGAATATCTTCATCTGCGTGCCCAACAGGTAATTCTTCAGAAACGAATAGATTTTAAGCCGTTGACCGATCATTTATAATAATAATAATAATAATATAGTTTTATTTCATCATAAAAAACTGAACATAAGGAAAAAGGAATAGAAAAAACAATAGAACTGATGGGGTTTACCCTAAAAGAAAAAATCTTGTGGCGGGTACAACCAAAAAAAAAAAAAACAAAGGAAAAAAAAGAAGCTAATTAACAAAGTAAGATTAATAAAGTAATATAAAATATGTTAAAAAACAGTTTAGACGTAAAATATATGCAAAAAATAAATAAATAAATAAATAAATAAATAAATAAATAAATAAATAAATAAATAAATAAATAAATAAATAAATAAATAAATAAATAAATAAATAAATAAAGAGATAAAAAATAATAAAAAAAAAGAGGAAAATTGAAACGATGCGATGAAAAGTTGTATGAATGGGTGAAAAAGTGAGTGAGTTAAAGAATAAAGGAAATAAAGAACGAATCAATCAATCAATCAATCAATAAATCAATGAGTGAAAGAATGAATACCTTTGGAACCATCCATAAACCGAGTTTTACTGAACTAGTTGATTCTCGTCGATTGGCTGAGCAAAAAGTAAGCAAGGTCCTCACAAGTTTCAGTGACAAACGTAAATGGCACTAACTTCGAGCTTTTGCTACGGATGATTAAAATGAACGGCTACTACGAGTAAACCAGCGGAAAATAACGATTGTTGCGGTAACACATTTTAATTTCAACTTGTTACCTTCATCTAACTTTCCAATCGCGAGACATTGATGACACGGACCTGCCGAATTGATCGTCGGTCGCCGTCACGAACTTTAACAAGGGGAGGTCTCCTCTCCACCTGCGACTTTAAAAGCGCGAATAAACTGATTGAGCCAATGAGCTGCCTTGAAATCGATTGGTTGAGTCTGATGTATCGACAACAAAGAAGCCCATTGGCTCAAGCAGTCAATTTGCGCTTTTAAAATCGCAGGGGGAGAGACCCCTTTAATCGAGTAAAAAGTGAATTAGGACACATAGTTAACTATTCGTACTCGACGGTGATGGTTTTGCATACCTATCAAATTGAAGGCACATTATGTAGTCCTCAGTCCTTACATGGCCACTTTTCATTATCATTATTATTCTCCAAATTGGACCCGATAAGGTGTATGTTCTCTAAGCTAATTTCTCATCTCTGGATGTTTAAACATGGAAGTCTTTTTATGAGTCTGTGAGTAAATTATATGATATTTAATGTGCTCATCGTACTTTTCGCTGGATATTTGAAGTAGTTCCAGAAGTTTAGGCTCACCTAGACCCATAATCTTCGGAATTCATCAACATTATTTCTGATATTTCTCGATGAAAATTAATGAAAATTAAATTGAATGTTCACTTTTCAATGAGAAACACTTTAAACACAAATGAATAAAGTCAGGGGCAAATTCGGTATTGATTTGAAGGAATAAAAGTTGAAAAAGCGCCAAAGATTATGGTTTTGGTGCGCCTGCACTTCTGAAACGAGCTTTACTCAAGAATCAACTATTCAATATTTTATAGCAAAAGTTATCAAGAGGCCCATTGGCCCTGTATCGGTATTGTTGCTAATTTTTCAGTAGTCGTGTAGCGCTATATGAGCTCGGAGTTTTTAAAATGGCAACTTATCGTGATTTGATGCTGTTTTCGACGCGATTTATTGACTATGCTTGCTTGCACCTTCGACAAAATGAGGGGTGTGTATGCGTGAGTTATGACTACGCGGAAAAGGAAGGAGAGGTATGAGTTAGCGAAGAATATTGGAGGGAATCAGACGCGGGTGGGGGGGGGGGGAGTTAAATCGTGAAAAGAGCCGTCATCGTTGTCTTGTGCAAATCAGGAAAGCTGTCGAAATAGAAGGAAGAGTAGGAAAAGCAGAGAGAGAGAGAGAGAGAGAGAGAGAGAGAGAGAGAGAGAGAGAGAGAGAGAGAGAGAGAGAGAGAGAGAGAGAGAGAGAGAGAGAGAGAGAGAGAGAGAGAGAGAGAGAGAGAGGGAGAGAGAGAAAGCTCCCAAATGAGATCACGTCGGAAGCTATACACGAAGAAGGAGATGAGGAGAGGGGAAGAGGGAAAGAGGGAAAGAGAGGGGAAACGGCTGAGGCCGACTGATCGAGATCTCTCACATTGCAATACCCGAGGCACAGTAGAACAAAACATAGATTTTTTAGGACGCGTAAAATTTTAAATATTTATTTGTAGTTTCCATGTAAATATTTATTTTTAGTTTCCATGTAAATATTTGTTTTTTATTAGAACTGAATACTGCAATGATTTATTCTTCTAAGCTATGAAACTTAATTGTTTGCGTTTACATTTCGGTCAACTTAATACTAAGCTTATATTTTAGGATTACCATTTTTCAGTGGCGTCGAGTGCCATCTGGCAACAATGCGAATATTCCATTTCTACTCATTCGCAATATATCGAATTTTCCTTGTGCACTGGGCACCCTCTAAAGTCGACCTTTTACATGAGTTTAAATGCGTAGAATACAGTGTTACCAAATTGCACGCGACGCCACTTCCGTTTTTACTCTCGGTACACACTTGGTCGACAAAGTTGTGCGCTTTGATCCACGTTGCGGCGTCGTGATTCCACCCGTGAGAAATTTGCCATTCGGTATTTCTCTTTCTCTCTCACACACTCTTTCTCTCATTAACCCCCCCCCCCTTCCCCTCCCGTCACTAACCCTCAGCGATCGCGACAACGTCTCCGAAATCTGCTCGGACAAAATCCAATGCTCGGTTACAACTCATTTGGAAACTACGGAAAACAATTAATTCGTTAAAGAAATAAATAAGTTTTCCCTGTTTCTCATCCTCATTGAACCTCTCTCTCTGTCTCTCTGTCTCTCTCTCTCTGTCTCTCTCTCACTCTCCTCTCTTCCACTATCCCTTTCTCTCTCTCTCTCTCTCTCTCTCTCTCTCTCTCGCTCCCTCTTACTCACTCTCTCTCACTCTCCTTCCTTCTCCATTAAATCTAGGCTTGGTGTCCGAAGCCTTGCAGAATCTGAGAAGTACTAAAATGTTGACGCCAAAATAGCTTTCCTCACTCTCTCCTCACTCACTCCTCTCCCTTTCTCTCTCCCTCCCCCCTCTCTCTCTCTCTCTGTCACTGTCTCACTCACTTCTCTTGTGCGCATGGTTATAGGACAGTTTGCCCAATGTTCTATACTTTTCGTCCCAAGTAACCTTGGTAAAACTGTTCCACGAATTTCCATGACCGAAATTCCGTGGGCATTATTTCCGTGGGCAAATATTATTTTTCCACGAAATTTCATTAAATTTCGTTGGCAAAATATTATCTTCCCATAACATTTCATGCAGCTGTGTGGGTCGTTCATGGAACTCCATAACATTTTCCCTGTAATTTCATGGAAAAATAATAATTATCCATGGAATCATCACAGGGAAAAAAATATGTTGACTTTACAACATAGGGTGTTAAAAAAGTGTCTAGCAGGTTAGTACGTTGGATCAACAGATCCGAGCTGTAAAATTAACCGTCGGGGGAGTTAATTTGACAAAAATAGGTGCTAATTGAACCGCTCAGGCCTCCTAATCCAACATACTAACATGCTACACACTTTTTCAACAACCCAGGCTGTAAAATCAACAGATTTTTTTTTTTTTTTTTTTCTGTTTATAGAAACTCATGGAACACTTTTACCAGGGAAAACAAGGCCCTGTATACGAATTTCGAAACAAGAAAGATATGGGTATACCTACATGGGAGTCACAGAAGATTGAGTGAGATAGTTTGGAACGTACGCGAGTTTTATCTCAACCGATTGCGATCTATGAGTGCATTTGTTGTGGTTGTTGGCTAACCGTTGACTTCGCGCAAAAACCGTCTATAGTTATCAGCGGGCCGATCATTTACTTCATCGTTAAACCGATCGTTAAGACTGTGTATGAGTGATTCTATTGGTTGAATATTGTAAAACTTAGCCGTTGCTATGGTAACCATCGTTATAGTGTCCCTTTTTTAAAGGTTACTCATGAATAGCCTTTATAAAACGAGACTCTTAACGATGGTTACCATAGCAACAGTCAAGTTTTACAATTTTCGACCAATAGCATCACTCGTAGACAGTTTTAACGATAGGTTTAACGATGAAGTAAATGATCGGCCTACAGAGCTGCCGATTTGCGTAGATTTAATGACATTTTTAAATTCACCGATGATTGCACCGGTTGAGAAAAGATGACATAGTTTATTAGTTCAGTGTATGACTGTAATGCACAAAAATTCTCTGATCTGAAATCTTTCCTCGACCGGTAGAAACAACGTTAATTAATTGAAATATTCGAAAGTTTTCAAAGTTATCGACGACTCTACACCGGTTGAGAAAAGATTAAAGATGCTAGTATTTTATTCCTGCATTACAGTCCTCCACTGAATTGAACTTCGTAATCTTTTCTCAACCGGTGGAATCATCGGTGAATTTCAAGATGCCCGGGAGCCATGATTCTCTGCTCAGTGGTAAAACGACTATCCATCGCATAGACAAGGAGGTCCAAGGCTCCTCCTCTCAAAACATCTTCGCGCTAATTTACTGTATCCATACACGACTCTATACAAAAAGCAAAAAGCTATTTTCGTGCGATGAGTTTTTTTGTCATCCAAAAGAGACTGCACAGGGAGGCGCGGCGGCGGGCTGCACTGTAGACTATGAAACAACCCCGTGTGACACAATGTTCACGCATTGTACTCGTCTCAAAGGTTTAATTACCTTAATCACGCTCCCAACGTGGTTTACTTTTCATTGTTCTCCTCGTCTGCTATCTTGATTCAATGTTAATACGCTCCATTTACTTGTCGAGTTAATATTTCGCGCGTTTCGCCGAAAATTCACGCCATTCGGTCCTTTCGCCCGTTAATTAAAGTTATTACATCTGAAGACTGCGCGCTTTCTCCATTTCCTTGCGGTTTCATTTAAAATTATGGTCAACGACTTTGCTCGGTTTCATTCTCGTTGAAATGTATAGGGCTCTGCGAAGATCACTGAGAAATAACGTATGGGAGTTTCCCATCGACAATTGCCCTGGTAAAAATGTTCCATGACCAATTTTACATGGAAATAAATTTCCATGGAAAAAGGAGTGTTTCCATGGAAATCGCTGACGTTTCCATGGAAATCTATTTCCATGTAAAATTGGTCATGGAACATTTTTACCAGGGTGATTGATGGTTACTAAATGCCAGTCAAGGAACACTACAAACTTCTGTTTAAAAGTAGTAAAATGGGTCAGTTGCATGAGTCTGATTTTCTGCAATTTTGTATTAATGAAATTATAATACAAGCCAAGCTGAAACAGTAATGAGTCATCGTTTGTTCCTACGTCCAATAGATCTCGAGTTGTGCGGACAATGGGTCTGTTGCACACTTCGGCTACAGCGTCTTAAAGTATCGATTCCTATGTAAAAAGCCGAGAAAATAACAATGGCAGCATCAGAAAACACTAAAATTCAGTATTAAACGCACAAATTGCGAAAAACATTAGACGCTATTCACCCCTGTATCTTTCCACCACGTGCACGATATTTCGCGAAATTAGCGCGGCACATTCAAATAATCACGGCCGACTGCCATCACAGCTGACTTCATTAACAAATAAACAGTAAACACTGAATGCGTCTGCTCGAATTCTTACGTTTCAATATCCTCAATTCCTCACAAAAGGTTGTGAAAGGTACGGAAACCGATATTTGTGTCGAAAACTTATCAAAATGAAACGATAACACACAGGAGTTCAAAGCATGATGATCGAAGTTGGAATCATGCTTGGAACTCCTGTGAGTTATTGTTTCATTTTGATAAGTTTTCGACACAAATATCGGTTTCCTTACCTTTCACAACCTTTTGTGAGGAATTGAGGTTATTGAAAAGTAAGAATTCGAGCAGACGCCGTCAGTGTTTACTGTTTATTTGTATATGAAGTCAGCTGTGATGACAGTCGGCCGTGATTATTTGAATGTGCCGCGGTAATTTCGCGAAATATCATGCACGTGGTGGAAAGATACAGGAATGAATAGTGTCTATAGTGTTTTTCGCAATTTGTGAGTTTAATACTGAATTTTAGTGTTTTCTGATGCTGCCATTGTGATTTTCTTGGCCTTTTACTTAGGAATTGATATTTTAAAACGCTGTAGCCGAAGTGTGTAACAGACCCATTACAAACGAGCAAAAGTACATTATTTCTTATATGAGATATACGCCTCATGACGTCACTATAGGCGTACCGGTTTTTGCAACTTTACAGAGCTTCATCCACGGAACCAATATTCAAAATGATCAAAGAAAAAATACGTGTCCTCTTATTTTCCCCCTAGTTTACAAAAATGAATTTAAAAAATGCATGCAACTGACCCATATTGACAGTCGTCTCCATGTAGTTGCATGAAACTTTAAAAGCAGGTTTTACTGAGGGACACAATACAGAGAAAGGCACGCTAAAGATAGGAAAAAAATGCTATACATTTTTTCATTGAGAATGTGATACGTACGAATAATTGGGATAAGAGAAACGTTTGAGATTTCAAGCGGTATATCCAATAAACTTTCCGAATCTATGTTCGTGGAAGGGGAAAGCACATTCTTAGTGAAAACAAAAGAGTATTTTAAAGTAAATCCTTTCAATAATCTGAATGAATACTTAACACCACTGACGTAATAAACAAGTTTGCTTACTCGCCTCTATATGATCAATAGCTATTGTATTTCTACTTACCTACTGTTCTTATTCTTCTGTTTAATGGCTATGTCTAGTAATAATCAAAATATAAAATGTAATGTATTTGACCAGTAAAGAGCTTTAAGCAAAGCTCTGTTGTACTATAATATCGAATTAATAAAAAATAAAAAAAAAATATAAATGTTGCTGATTTTGTGACGATTTAAAATTTTAGGTTTAAAAAAGGAACGAAGTAGGATGAAAGTTCCCATACATAGACGCATATTTGTTTCCATTTTGATTTTACAACAAAACTCGATATTATAAAATTCTTGTGTTGTTGCAGGATGCCTGAAGCGGCGCGCAATTCGAATCAAGGGTTGCCGTAGACTTGGAGCGGGAGTCATCCGGTGAAACCATTCCTAATGGTCCGACAATGGCATATCCTCTTAGTCTCTTCATTTCCTTCCTATTCTTCCTAACTAGTTTCATTAAAGGTAATTTTTGCGTATTATATTTCATGTCCAACATTTCTTTCTCAACATCATTTGTCCTAATATTCCTTGGCAGTTTTACCGTCGAACGATACCTCTCGGCACGCGGAAATCGATTCGTCCTCCGCCAAAAGAGGCGAGCTCGAAATACGTCAAATTCTTATTGATTGTAGTTGGAAGGAATTGAAATTACAGTGTGTCGCAGTAATCCTTGACTAGATAGCAGAGTCGGGCAAAAGGGGTCGGTTATATTATTTGGGGGAAAACCCCATTACAATGAGTTTGGGAGTGGATTTCGTGATTTTTTAGTGAGCCTATTGGCATTTTTGCAGGGTTTTACATCTATATCGACTATTAGTAAGCCAGTAGCAAAAACTCGCAACAGATCCATTACCATCCATAAGTTCGACGATTATACCGATTACTTACCCAGTAATCGTATACAATAATCGAGTACACTCCCATATACTTGCCCAATTCTGCTGTATCGTATAGGTATTAGAGCAGATTTTTAATTTTAATTTATTTGTTGACTTTTTGTATGTCATTTTTTGGTTTAATTTTATACGTATTAAATTATTGGTAGGAGAATTTGCAGGGGGGGGGGGGGGGGGTAGCCACTTGCTATGGGTATGGCTTGGATTCAAAATAAACTTTCGTGCGCATAGTTACAAAAGCGATTTTAACCTGCGGCCTACGTATGTATACTATATAGGCCGCGATTAACCCTTTATTGTTGAGGGGTTTTGGAGATTCATATCAAACATTGTTGAAGTAGAGACCACTAAAAGCTTTCACCAAATTGTTTTAATTGCGATAAACTGGAATTTTCCCATTTGTTTGGTGTAAAAACACGGAAAAAAAAGATTAGTGAAAATAACCATACGGATACCTGATTTTGGCACCTGCTAGATGTTATGGTAAACTTGACCAGAAGTATGGTACATTTACCGATACTTTGAGTAAATTTGACATGCAATCAAGTAACATCACCTAGTACCGAGTCAAAACATAGTATACTTCTGGTTAACATTACCATAACGTCTAGCAGGTGCCAAAATCAGGTATCCGTATGGTTATTTTCACCGTAGTTTTTTTTTCCGTGAACGCTTGTATTAAAAACTTTTGAAACATACTGTATAAAATTCTACTTTTTATTGAAGCAGTAAGTCAATCAATAACACCGCTTTCTTTTCGATTTTTACCCTGATTCCTCTCCTCTTCCCCCAAGAAAAAAAAAATACGGTATTACGATAATCCTGTTTGACAGCTTTGTTAGCATTAGTTACCAGTGGTTATGCGCATCCGAGCGATTTAAATAAAACGTCTGACACTTATCATCATAGCCGTAGCCCGGATATTATCTTTCTCTCTCTTAGTCCATTTAAACGCATGTGTTAGAAAAGGACAGAAAGAGGGGCTGAAGTCACGTGACAGCCCCTATATCCATCCTTTTCTAACGCATGCGTTCAAATGGGCTAAGAGAGAGAAAGACAATATTCTGGCTACGGCTATATGCTTATCATCTTGATTGAATGCAGTTGATTCATTTACTTGCCTCATTCGAATACTTTACTCGCTTTTCACCACTCCTTAGAACTTGTACTAAATCATGTCTTCTAGTCTTTGTCTTCCTGGTTGCATTATCAGTGGAAAGACAAAATGAGGAAAACTCACGCTTACGGAGGCGAGTCATTTTGTCAAGTAACTAGAAAAGATTTTGAAAATAAAGATAAAGTAGTTTGCTTTCCTTAAATGGGGCACTCGTGCCATGACGAAACCATGAGTGTTTACCATAAACGTAAAAACGGTGTGAGCAAATTTTTCTTCTAAACAAGCGTTTTCAGTGGCGCCATTTGGGGGGGGGGGCCAAGGAGTTTCATTATGGCCGAAGAATCAACTCACAATCAGAGAGCTTTTTTGAAGATGCACGGTCAAAAGGAAAAAAAAGGTCATCCTAATTTTTGAAGGGCCGTCCCCACCCCCAATCAAGTCAGAGAGATTTTTTTAAAATGCACGACCAAAAAAAAAAAGTCATCGAAATTTATGGAAGGCCTTGCCCCCCCCCCCCCCCCCCCCCCCAAGGAAAATCTGAAATTGCGCCCCCGAGCGTTTTAAGGGAAAAAAATACTTTCTCAAAAATTTGTCAGCAAAATAATTTTTGGACGGTCAAAAATTGACAAAAGTTTTCGAGCAGCTAATTTTTTTCGAAAAACGGTCAAAATAGAAGACGTCTCTACCGTCCTTCAGATTAGTCACGAATTGTCACGCTTAGTCTCATGCTTAGTCACGCATTGTCACGCTTAGTCTCATGCTTAGTCACGCATTGTCACGCTTAGTCTCATGCTTAGTCACGCATTGTCACGCTTAGTCTCATGCTTAGTCACGCTTAGTCACGCGTCGTCACGCATAGTCGTGTATCGCCACACTCTGTCACGCTTAGTCAGACACTCACGCTTCGTCACGCTCCGTCACGCTTTGTCACGCTTAGTCACGCTTGTCAAGCGCTAGTCAAGCATGTGAGTGAGCGAGTCTATGCATGTCTCTCTTCTAATCTGCTTGTCGCACTACTGGCAATTCTCTTGACCCTTTCCGATATTTTTCAAAGCTTTTTGAAAATGAAAGAAATCTTTGCACTCACAATTTTTCAACCGACACCTTAGATGTCAAAGGTAACATGGATGGAACGCCACTATAGCTAACTTATGCTATAGGTGATTAATTATAGCTAGTTCTTGAGTAAAATCCAGGAAAAATTACGATGAGCACACTAAAATATTACAAAATTCTTTCCTTCAAACTCACAAAATTACTTTAAACTTTAAGGCGTATTGGCTGAGCCACGCAGGTATCATAGGAGATTCCTATCTAATTTGTCTCTATTTCTGTAGAAACACACGGAGGAAAGTCTCAAATTAGACAGGGCGGGATATCCATGCAAACAGACTGAACGCGTCAGAAAATGTTCAAAAGAGATTTCCATGATGGTTGTCTCCATGGGACCTCGAAAGCACGCCTCAAAAATCTCTTTATAGTTATAAAGTAGATAAATGATACATAAAAATGGAATAAGTTGATAGTGCAACCCATAGAGCAGAGTTTGGCAAATCGTATTTTTTTATTACATAATTAATTTAAAAAGTAATTGAGTTGTATTCGATCATTCATTAATCAGGTCTGCCGATTTTAATGGGGGCGGGGGGGGGGGAGGAGTATCATTTGATGCACAGTAAATTATACCATCGTAACACCTTGCCTCATCAAAGTTACGCTTGACTATACCTTTCAGGGCTGCCGTTTTGCGTATAATCAATGCTATTTTTCAATTCACCGATGATTCCACCGGTTGAGAAAAGATTACACAGTTCAGTTCAGTGTATGACTGTAATGCACGAAAATACTCTGATCTGTAATCTTTCCTTAATCGGTGGAGACTCCGTTGATTAATTAAAACATCCGCAAGTTTTTTAAGGTCATCGACGACTCCACCGGTTGAGAAAAGATTACAGATGAGAGTATTTTAGTTTGTTATAGTCATGCACTGAACTGAACTGTGTAATCTTTTCTCAACCGGTGGAATCATCGGTGAATAGAAAAATAGTATTGATTATACGCAAAACGGCAGCTCTGATACCTTTTGGATCCATCTTGATTACTTTCCATAGTTTGAAAGTGTAGTCAAATAGTCGACGAGTCCCATTTTTGCCCAACTCAGCCGTATAGAGCTCGTTTTAGAAGTGCGTTGCGTATATAGGCGCACCTAGACCATAATCTTTGGCGACTCTTCAATTTTCATTCCTTTAAATCAAAACAAATCTTAATTTAGACTTTGAACTTCTGATTTTAAAGCGTTCCTCAATGAATAGCCAACGCTCAGATTCATTTTCATTAGTTTTTATTTTGTAACATGAGAAATAATGCTGAAAAATTGAAAAGGTTATCGCTCTAGGTGCGCGCACACTTCTGAAACGATCTCTCTAGCGGTCGCCTTAAATTTCATCATGATCCAAACAGAGGCTTGGTGTGATCTACTACGGCGAGTAGCTCAATCCATGCTCACAATGCGCGATTTTACAAGTCAGGGAGAGAGAGAGAGAGAGAGAGAGAGAGAGAGAGAGAGAGAGAGAGAGAGAGAGAGAAAGAGAGAGAGAGAGAGAGAGAGAGAGAGAAGTCAATTGGAAGGAGAAAGGATATCCGCCTAGTTCAAACTCAGTATAAGGCTCGTAGCGTATACAGAGAAGTGGTAAGCAACCCACGTTGGGGGGGGGGGGGGGTTAGGGGTAGGAGGTTGATGAAGTCCAGCGTTGATTTATAATCTGAGCTGCAGTCACCACTTAACCGTGTTAACTGTCCACGCTGTATGCATATATATATATCCACACACACACACTTCGTTATATGCACTAATACAGGAGAAGCTGTGCGGATTTGCGGCCTTGTGTGTTTATGTGTTTTCTGGGCGCATCGGAAAAGAGTGCGAGGAGGTTGCTGAAGGGTGGGGGAGGGGGTGGGGGGTTGTGGGTGGCACTGACGCTCAAGTATCTATCTGTTCGCCTTCATGACTACGCCTATATTTCACAATGATGGGAAGATAAGCGGCCGGCGAGGCCCCGAAGCCGACCAAGCGAGATCCTACCCCCCCCCCCCCCCCCGGACAAAGTAATACCTATAGTTCGTATAAAACTTTTTTAATTGGACAAATTAAAAAAATGACCTCTTCTGTTTTCATATTTTTCATTCTCTAGCAGCAGCAACCACCTTTTTTTTTTTTTTTTTTTTTTTTTTACTCGAGCCGCGGAAACACAAATAAATTTGACGCAGCGACGTTGAAGGGCCGTGGGTCCTAGGTCACACCCGCACTTTCATTCCCCTTGACGCGCGCTCCGGCGACTCTCGACGCCTCTTGCGGTGTCAGTCCTCGAATAACAGAATTCATTTCAGCTGAGACTTATTCTTTTTCAGTCTTTCAGTCGTCTTCAAGAGAACTAAAGGATCGTTAGTTGGTTTTATCTCATTCTTTTAATTTTCTTCTCAAGGTGAGAAAAAAAACAAAAAACAAGGAATTGTTTGTAAGACTACAATGCATTAGACAACGAGTCGGTTGCAAACTTTTGCTATGGCTATGAAGAGGGTCTATTCTGGTTTGAAATCACTGGAAAATAACGCCTCCGGTGGGAGCATTTGAAACTTCCAAAATTGACTCCTGAGAACTCATTGAAATGATCATTATCTAAACAAAATTCCAAGATGACGGCCGATTCCACAACTTCAATCAAAGAGTAAACAAGAGTCGCAATTGAATGGAAGGCCTGCGTAGTCAACGTAGATAAGGGATCCGAACGCGGGCTGGCCTGGGCTGGCCTCTGATTGGCTGCAACGGGTGGAGCAAAAATGACTCGGGGTATAGGGAAAATAACACGGGATTTTCGTTCCGGGGCGTTTATCTCGAAACCTAAGCAAAATCGTATCTAAACAATTTATACAAGTCGATTCAGTAGATTTTTCCGAACAATTTGATAGGTCATAAGTGCCACTTTATTGCAAATTCGAAAAGACTGTTTCAGTTTAAAAGTACGCACAATAGTGTGATTACGTGCTTGGCGTGTGTTCGAGCAGTGTTTGAGTAACTCACTATTGTGCGTACTTTTAAACTGAAACAGTCTTTTCGAATTTGCAATAATGTGGCACTTATGACCAATCAAATTGTTCGGAAAAATCTGCTGAATCGACTTGTATAAATTGTTTACATACGATTTTGCTCAGGTTTCGAGATAAACGCCCCGGAACGAAAATCCCGTGTTATTATCCCTATACCCCGAGTCATTTTTGCTCCACCCGTTGCAGCCAATCAGAGGCCAGCCCAGGCCAGCCCGCGTTCGGATCCCTTATCTACGTTGACCACGCAGGCCTTCCATTCAATTGCGA
Source organism: Trialeurodes vaporariorum (assembly GCA_011764245.1). Taxonomy (NCBI): domain Eukaryota; kingdom Metazoa; phylum Arthropoda; class Insecta; order Hemiptera; family Aleyrodidae; genus Trialeurodes; species Trialeurodes vaporariorum. Next base: position 6,677,779 of record VMOF01000024.1, on the reverse strand, counting down.
CTATTGTTTACTCTTTGACTACAATAATATTTGGGTGATTCTAACCTCCTAATGGGAATGAATCGAAAGAATGGTTCTAATCTGTAATATCTTGTTGATTTCGGCAATGGGTCTGTTGCCAGGGCCGTAGCTACCATAGGGCAAGCGGGGCATTACCCCGGGGCCCCCGAGCCTCGGGGGGCCCCCAACGGACTTTTTTTTATTATTATTATTATTTGTTGTTTTTTTTTTTTTTACAGTGTCAGTAAATATACTGTCGCTCCGATTCACTTAAATCCTTAAAAAAGCCCATTGTTTGCATCGATTTCTGTTGCAATTTAGTTCAGCAATGTGTCTGATAACTTCAGGGCCCCTCTCTTTAATAACAGTTAAGTTAATAATGCCTCTCGTATTCGCTTAAATAGATTTTTTTTTGTTTTTTGTTTTTTTTTTGTTTTTTTGGGAGCAGGGGCCCCAGAGGGTTTGGGGGCCCACCGCAATGTAAGATCTGCAGGAACCTTATATCTATATAACTGGCATTGGCATATAGGGCACGGGGGCCCCAGTCCCCATGTTATAGCCTGTGTAAGAATTTGTTGGCTAAAAGTTTATTTCCACCCAAAAAATGTTTTCTTAGTTCACTCTCAAATTAAACTCAGAAAACCCATCAAATCTTCGTTTTCAAGAGGTTAAGTTTCAAATTTTTTCGGGGGAGGACCTCCGAACCCCCCGTAAATCTGAGGGGTATTCCATACCCCCCAGACCCCCCGGTATATGGGTGTGAAAAAAGAGGGAGCATCACTTAACCAGCCCCCTCCCAAAATAATCTCAAGCTGCACCACTTTTTAAATGCTTCCTTGCCACGATCCTTGTGTAGGCTGTTTTTTTTTTAGGAGCAAGCAGTGAGAAAAAAGAAAAATAATAAAATCCACATACATGTATATATTTATAGTTATAAAAGTTATAAAGAGCTGAAGTTTTCTTATTCTGGCTATTAAAGGAAAGGGAATGGAGGCTTTATGCTGGTAGCCTACATTTTCACTCAACTTACGGTATAAACAAGTTTGATACCTATTCTTTTTTTCGTGTCCAAAAATTGCTCCAAAGTGCACCTGAGAGTGATTTTTGCAACATTTTCTGACTGGAGGACCACCCCCAGACCCTTCTTTAGAGGAGGCTCCGGGCTCCCCCCACACCCCCAGTCACCTTCCGCAATTTTTCCAGAGGTGTAGCTACGGCCCTGTCTGTTGCAAACTTTTGCTACAGCGCTATAGAGTGAACAATCTCATGTAAAATCGCGTGAAAAGTCCATTGGTGGCAGCAAAAAGTCATGAAATGCAATAACAAACTCGCCAGAGGGATTTAACTGAAATCCAATATGGCGGTAAAATATCGAGCAACCTGTATGCAAGCACCATGAACATCCAAGACAGCCAACCTCACAACATCGATCACAACGCAAACAAACTCATAACCTCCGATGATGTGCGTGAGGTTGTTAACGTTGGCCATCATGGATGTTCGTGGTGCATGTACCTAACAGATTGCTCAATATTTTACCGCCATCTTTGGTTTCAGTAAAACGCCTTTTGTGAGTTAATACTGCATTTTATGACTTTCTGATACCACCAATGGACTAATCGTCACGTGATTTTACTTAAGATTTAACCCTCTATATCTCTGTAGCAAAAGTTTGCAACAGACCCATTTTCGTCATGAGACCAGGCATAATAAGGCTCTTGCAAACTGTTGCTGCAGATGATTGAAGAGTTGATTCTTGCATAAAAACCTGTAAAAATGACGATGAGTACACACAAAAAATCGTAAACTTCACTCTTAGAATCGAACTTAATGGTGGAGAGACGCAAGTGACATGGAAGATTCCTATCTAAATTGAGACATATCTCCGATGCGTTTCCGTAGAGAAAGTGACAAATGAGACAGGAATCTCCCATGATACCTGCGTTGAGCCGCCATTACGATCTTGCAGTTATAGCAGTTTTGTGAGTTTATTTCTGAATTTAAGACTTTTTTTATGTGATTTTTGCTGGTTTTTACGTCAGTTTGGACTATTCATTTGCGCACAGCAAAAGCTTGGAAGAGCCCCATTAAGCATTTTAGAATTCATAATCGCAAAAAGGACGCATTAATTTCTTGGTTTGTCGGCAATTGATATGATATAACGCTGTACTAAAAAAAATTATTAGAAACAAAACAAACCCCAAGGTATCGAACTACCAAAAGCAGTTAAGGCAGTTTAGTATTATTTTTCTTGTCCGACTCTCCTACAGACTGCAACTTCCCCTTTAATTTCTCAGACCCGTTTTTCTCCCTTGCAGCTCTGCTTTTCGCCCGCAATTCCTTTCCTCCGCCTCCAGGAGAACCGCATACGGATTTACAGGGAAAACAATTGCATAGCGCATCGAGTCCCTTCTCATCCCGACCCCCCCCCCGCTTGCCCCCTCTCGAGCTCACCGGGGGAAGTAAAATCAGGTGGATTTAAATTACCCGTAAATCTATTCGGGGGCGCTGGCGCTCCCCGTATAAGTTTAAGTGTAGTCGATACATTTTACCTTCTCCGGACTAAATTTACGAGGGGATTTGAGGAGTTGAGGTTATGCAACTTCTCGTAAATCCGTGCCCCCCCCCGCTTTACCACCATTTTTGCCCCCCGCTCTGTCTGCTCTTCGTATCCCCCCCATTACCTGTTCCCCGCACTGTTCAATATTGGGACCTTGAATATCTCGGTCTGTTGAAATTACAAGATCATCGATTGAGAGGCAATGACCGCTGTAAATGCTGTAAACGGTATCGTTTTGTCACAAAAGTTTCGTTTCGATATGTTGCCGTGCTGCAATTTTTTAACTATAACGTTTGTATAGTCGGCCATATAGTAGGGGATGAAAATAATGTTAGGCGTCTCCTGGAGGTAGGCTACCCGCAATATATATGTGGGCAAATTTATGCATTGCGGGTGGCCTACCGTACATAAAATTTAAGGAGTCGTCTGCGGAATTCTTTCACATCGTCCACGTGTCGGCGATCTTTTCTATCCTGTAGTCAATGGTGAAGAGTCATATCTGTCAAAATTGCGAACTGTACATTTAAACCGATGCAGAAGGTCAACTCCGAGGGTGACCACAGTATACCTAACGGTTAGATTTCTTTGCTAGGATTTAATGGAAAAAATACAACGTTGCCAGATTGGATCTGCCAGATCTTTTTATTTCGTGGTTTTTTGTTTTTTGTTTCCTGATTGTCAGTTTAGAGTATACGTTAAAACCTTTATTAAATAAGCTACATTTCGGTGATAGCTTTTCATACGTTGTCCACTTTCAAAATTTTTTTGAAAAGGAAAACAAACTTTTTCATAGTGGATTAAAAATGCTTTCCTCACATTTTTAAGAAGACACCTCAACGACAATATAAGCGTTCACATTTCCGAAAATATGTTAGCGATGGTTTGACGTGACCCGGGGGTAGTATTTTAAAAATATGTTGAAAATGTTTTAAAAAACCGGGCAAAAAAATTTCTGGCGTGATTCTGAAAACATCTTTAAAACACATATTCACATATTTTTTAAATCATACCTGGACATGGATTTTAAAAAAATGCATGACGCCTTTTTTAGTAAAAATTGAAGGTTCTTTGAGTGCAATTCAGAGACTCTGCTTGTGATCCACTTGACTTGACTTGAGTGACAAATTAGACAGGAATCCCCCATGACAACTGCATATCTCCGCCATTTACGAGCAAATATGACGGAACTATGCTGGCATCATCGAAGATTCCTATTTAATTTGTCTCCCTCTCTATTTAAACACACAAATGAAAGGCTTAAATTAGGTACGAATCTCCCCTCGTACCTGCCTCACCAGCAAAACCCCGCCACTACGCCTTAAATTTTAAAGTCATTATGTGCGTCCGTAGATAAATTTTATGATTTTAAATGAGCTCATCGTAATTTTTGCTAGATTTTACTCAAAAATTAACCATTCAATCGCTGGTAGCAAAAGTTAGCAAGAGCCCCATTCATACTCGATATAAATATCGTTAAATGGGGTTCCTGCAAAGTTTTGCTGTGAGCAAATGAATAGTCTAATCTGATGTAAAAGCCAGCGAAAATCATGAAAAGCAGAATAAGAAAGTCTAAAATTCAGTAGTTAACTAACATTAGAGTCCCTATATGTAGAGAGTTAAGACAAGAGAAATCATGGGCGCCGCCATTGGATGCGATTTTGCCCATTTGTTTACATTCTGAGGCCGTTGTTGTGTTTTGCTCCACAGCAAAGATTACAGTTCCGCTAAGTTTGAAACGATGTAATCTTTCCCTGATTTTGTTGATCGACATGTATTAACGCTTTTTAATGATTCTTTTGGGATTTATGGACATTCTTGTGGTGCATTATGATTAAAATTAACAGATTCGTCGCAAATTAACTCTTTTATCTGTAAAAGACCGTTGGTAAACAAAACAATAGTGCAAAATCGCATTCAATGGCGGCGTCCGTAGAGCCTAAAATTCATCCACCAATCAGAAGTTGACTACCCTCTTGTCTTAACTCTCTACATAAAGGGACTCTAACTAACATAACTGCTATAACGGCGAGTTCGTAATGGCGATTCAACGCAGGTATCATGGGAGACTCCTGTCTATTATGTCACATTCTCTACGGAAACACAGAGATACGTCTTTATTTAGATGGGAATCTCCCACGATACCTGCGCTGAACCGCCATTAAGCCTCAATCTGAGTGTGACTTTCGTGATTTTTTAGTGTACTCATCGTCATTTTTACAGGTTAATCAACTCTTCAATCTTCTGTAGCAAAAGTTTGCAAGAACCCCATTTTGCAAAATACCCATTATCCCCCAAAATTCGGCAACATCTCGCAACGCGCGCTTCGCTCCGATGCAACTCGTTTAGTGAGAATGTAGTGAGGTGAGACAGAAAATAGGATGGAAGGAAAGAATGAATGGGTATACTATATAGACTGTAGAGCGAATGAAGTAAGGATGAGGAATATATTTTATTGGAAAACACAGTTGCCACATTTTTCTGAAATTAATCACCAAAATTTTTTATCGATTCGTATGGGAAATCTGGGGACTTTTACTATTGCCTGAACTGGCAACTTTTCTGAAAAGGTAGTTGCAGGAGGGGTTTTGAGATGGGGCGGTAAACTCACTACTCAGCGGGAGATCAAGCTGTTGGATGGTTGGTTGAAAGAAGGAAACGGAATATTAGTCATGGAGAATCGAGGAAAACCTCGGATGTTTAGACAGTTCGTGACAGTCTGGTTTTCTTTAAAATTTGTCCTTTATGAAATTGGGTCGGTCTCAGCCTTTTATCTGTTGTTATTAGTACAGGTGGGGATAAACGTCAGTCTTGGTTTTGAGCTCTGCGGCTGTATGTCTGTAGGTCTTTTTCTATTTGATTTGTTATTGTATCGAGGTGGTGAGCTCGAAGGTCCTTCAATAGCTCAAAAGATGGAGAGAAAATCGCAACTAATTGGACGTGCGACGCACTGTGGTCTGAGATCGTCAAAAAGAGGACAAAAATCAGATTAAAGAACCTGTCCCAATAACCCTTTGCAGACCAGGTCTGATTAAAAGAACGCCGTTCTTCCGTGTATGTAGGGAAGGTAGTTAACTGTTCGTACTCGGGGGAGTTGGAATTGCCTATACGATGCATTGAAGGCGCCCGAACGAAACCTCATCTTGTAAGTGTCTACATCCAGAATCGCGTTTAGTCTGAATCGCTAAATACAGGAGCAATGTGAAATAGGCCAGAGGAGAAAAACGAATATACTCGGGCGTGGCCAATAACTGCTTAAGGGCCATTTTCTGCCTCCTTTTGGTCAAAAATTGTAAGTCTGACAAAAATTAAAAAAAAAAAAAACTGGATCACGCGCGTTCTTGAAGATCTAATCTAGCATAAAATATCAATGAAAGGGATTTTTATAATTGGTTTGTACACCATTTTGCATAAAAGGTTTGTACAGAAGAGATGGATATGGCTAGTTCGAGGGGGGGGGGGGGGGGAATTGGCTATTTTTTACCATGAAAGTGCAAATTTAGTTACGAGCACAATAAGTGAGTGGCAGCAGTGGCGAGGTGTGCAATTTGGCAATGATCCCCCCCCCCCTTTAAACACATTAGATAGGTCGAAACGTTTGGTCATCGCCGATGACCGAGGCATTCGATTCTTTCAGTGAGTTTAAATGGAGAAAGTACATCGTTGTCAAATTTCACGCCTCGCTACTCAGTGACAGCTTCTCCGGGAGATAAAATACTCATATTGATGCAGTGTGTACTGTACTATCGACGAATTAAAGATTGTCGTGAGATTTTCACACATTTTCAGTTACAGGTGCGTGAGTGTGGGACAGATCTGCAACGGCTTCTCCGCCCCACCCACACTGGCCTCTCGCCTGCAAGGTGTGAGGATTATGAAGAGTGGACGAGCCAGAACCTTGCAAAGGCGAAACTTATCTCGTGAAAATATCGCGACAATCTTTGATTCGTCGATAGTACAAGGGGAAGGGGTGTCCCGAAAGTACTGCACACTTTTGTCTGGGGTTCGAACGAAATCAGATATCAAAAAACGGTTTGTAAAAGGCGATTTGTCCTATTAATTACCTACAAATCAAGACTACAGCTCTGAATATTCAATATTTACTGAGTTACAGCGTTATTTTGAAATAATGACAAGTCGAGCTGAGCTGACCCATCCAGGATTTGTAGCATGTTTTTCAAGGGGGAAAAAAAGAGTAAAAAATTCAAAAGTTCTCAAGAGAATGAAGGGAAGAATTAAGAGAAGAGAACAAATTGGCAGCCTAACACAATGTCAAAGGGCGGAAAAATGCAAGCATCACATCAGTCTCGGTAAGATTCTGCAAAATTTTTTTGAACAAATAAAACCACTCGATTTGTTAACTCTCTTTTTTCTTCTTGAAAAACATGTTAAAAATTCTGCCATGACATATCAGCTCGACATGTCATTTTCAAAACGCTGTAACTCAAAGTGAATATTTAACTTACAGAGCTGAATTTATAGTCTTGATTTAGGCAATTACTAGGATAATGGGTCTGTTGCATACTTTTGCTACAACAATATAGAGCCTTGATTCTTATGTAATATTTGGCGAAAATAACGATGCGCACATTAAAAACGTTCAAAATCAACTCATTAACTCAGGAAATCACTTCAATTTCAAACAGCCTGCGCTACACTAGACACTATTTGCACCGGTATACTACTACATAGACGGAACCACCGTGCATAAGTAAACAACATCGTATAACTATAAAATGATAGACTTTCTTTTTTAATACGTGAAGTATAAGCTGCATTTGCTATTTATGGTCTTTTCGGTTTATCAAAGATTACAAAATAATATGAGAAATGTACGAATCTGAACGAAAGATTCCAATGTTTGTAAGTTCTGTTTATGTTTACATAAACGAGATGATTCCTTCTATGTAGTTATAAGTCGGTGATATAGTGTCTAGTGTAGCGCGGGTTGTTTGAAATGGAAGGTATTTTTTGCGTTAATGATTGGATTTTGAAAGTTTTTAATGTGCGCATCGTGATTTCCGCAGAATTTTACGTTAGAAACAATGTGTTACATTGATGTAGCAAAAGTACGCAACAGACCCATTGCTCCTCACAAACCGCTTTTTGATATCTGATTTCGTTCGACCCCCAGACAAAAGTGTGCAGTACTTTTGGGACAACCCTTGTAAATCGGTTTTGTTTGGATTTGAAAAAAATGGAAATGTCGAAAGAGCCAAAGATTATCGGTGAGCTTCGCTTAAACTTCTGCAAGAAACTCCACCTACCAAAGTATCGGGAAAAGGAAGATTACGCCGAGTCCAAGGGTAAAAAGAAAAAGTTCCATGCGCCCGTTATATATAAGACGCGACAACGCAACGCGGGGTCATTTCGTTGTATATATATATATGACGCGACGCGACAACGCAACGCGGGGTCATTTCGTTGTATATATATATGACGCGACGCGACAACGCAACGCGGGGTCATTGTGAGTCTATAGACTCTCCGTCTCTCCGTGCCACATACATACATGCTATTTATTTCATAAAACCACGTTCGCGCGGATAGCCAGAGTTTAACCAGAGATTATTAAAACGGCGCTGAAAAATCAGCGGGAGCAACACTTTATTATTATTTGTAAATCGTAAACTGCGGCTTCAGCAGACTCCGATGATCTGCATATAATTATATTGACCCCCCCTCCCCTTCACACCAGCCGCCCCCTTCCACCCTCCAGCAGAAAACGTGCTCTTAAATTCCAATTGCATCCCATTCCTGTCTTACTCAATCCACTCCTCCTCCTTTAACACTATGGTGCATTCCTCCCTCGGGCAGGATTGTGAGGGGTGGGATATCGAGGCAGGTAAGGGGGGGGGGGCGGCTCGCTTCACTAATTAATGGTAATGCGCACGGTTCTCCGTCGAGTCCCCCAGCCTGAAATCTGTGTGTCTCTGAATGCGTTTTTCGTTAATACCTGAGTTTCACAACTTTGTAAACATTGCGCGCGGTGGGGTAAAAACGACTTATCTGGAGGAAAACAAAAAACGAATGATAAACTGCGAACACTCCCTCACTTCAAATGTAATCTTGGGGAGACCCCCAGACCCCCTTTAATATCCTGGGGGAGACCCCCAGACCCCCCTTTAATATCCTGGGGGAGACCCCCAGACCCCCCTTCACTATTCTGGGGGAGAACCCCAACCCCCTTTGATATCTTGGGGAAGACCCCCAGACCACCCCCTTTGATATTTTTATCCAGATCCAAAGATCCATTTTTGAAACATTTAAATTTTTCCTTTTTTTGGCCCACCCATTGATTTTAATGGAAACCATTTTTCATCCATAACTAACCTAAAAATTAAAATTTCAAAAAAACCAAAAAAAAAGTCCCTCCGGGAAATGTTAAAAGCAACACTTCTGGAAAATTTGGATGCATATGGATCGATAGTTCAAAAGTTATGCTGGGTTTCACGTTTTATGGCTACGGACAGACATATGGACAGAAAGACGCCACAGAAAGTTCAAGCATTTCCATCTCCAAGCCACGTATGGTTAAATAATATTGAAACTTCATGGATGAATATTCTCCAAGGTAGCATTCGGCATGATGAGAGCCAATTATTTTGTAATTATCATGATTTACTTAGTCGTAGTGGACCAAGTATCGAAACAAAATACCTTCAAAATCTCTGTGCCATTCAGTGGCGGCTCGCCAGGTGAGGCAAGTCAGGCGACAGGGAACCATCACCTCACATTTTTGAAGTTGGAGAAAGAGAAAAAATTAAAAAAATAACATATAAAGGTTGAAATGGTCATTATTCCATCATCTTTTGTTTCAATAGTCCAAAAAGTATTAATGGAACATAACATTTCCAAAAAAGTTTATGTAAAGAGCGTTTCAAAAAAAATTCTGTGCACCGCTCATTTTCATCGCCTCACCTCCACGAGCCGCCAGTGGCGCCATTACAATACTTTCTCTATTTCCAATTTTGTTAGAGTGAAAAAGTTAAAACGAATGATAAAAATCACAAAAAATAATATGATAATGAGCTTTCAAGCTTCGTTCCAGACAGTTAAGATCCATTTTTTCAACAAGTATTTATTTTTGTGAAGAGTTCGAGTGGGTGGAAATAGACCTGTGACGGATATTGATCTGCGATTTTAACCTTGAAGAGTTTGGCCGACAGAGCGATCGCGTTTTGGGACACTGTACGCAGGTGGCGAACAATGCCGCACGGCAGCGCGCCGCCGTTTTGCACCGAAGATACGTTCGTTTGTTTTGCGTACGTGTATCACGTTCGCGTGGTGTAAAATTTTGGTTTGCTTAATTGAAACTGAGAAAATTGCAATTTGCGTGATTGTTCGGTGATTCTCTCGTCAGAGGCGGCTCCAGGAATTTGCCTCTCTCTCACTCTCTCCCACTCTCTTTCACTCTCTCTTCCACTCTCTCTCTCACTCTCTTTCACTCTCACTCACACACTCACTCACTCAGGCGGCTCCAGGAATTTGCCTCTCTCTCACTCTCTCCCACTCTCTTTCACTCTCTCTTTCACTCTCTCTCTCTCTCACTCTCTTTCACTCTCACTCACTCACTCACTCACTCACTCAGGCGGCTCCAGGAATTTGCCTCTCTCTCACTCTCTCCCACTCTCTTTCACTCTCTCTTTCACTCTCTCTCTCTCACTCTCTTTCACTCTCACTCACACACTCACTCACTCAGGCGGCTCCAGGAATTTGCCTCTCTCTCACTCTTTCCCACTCTCTTTCACTCTCTCTTTCACTCTCTCTCTCTCACTCTCTTTCACTCTCACTCACTCACTCACTCACTCAGGTGGCTTCAGGAATTTGCCTCTCTCTCACTCTCTCCCACTCTCTCCCACTCTCTTTCACTCTCTCTTTCACTCTCTCTCTCTCTCTCTCTCTCTCTCTCTCTCTCTCTCCCTCTCTCTCTCTCTCTCTCTCTCACTCTCTTTCACTCTCACTCACTCACTCACTCTCTTTCATTCTCTTTTACTCTCTCTCGCTCTCTTTCACTCTCCCTCACTCACTCTTTCTCTCTCTCTCTAAAATCAGCCAACAAAGTTCTTACTCAAAAGTCTATACAAAATTCATAAAAAATGGAAAAATTCCGATCTTGAAGTATTCTAACAAGATATTATTTTCTTCCGCCTTCGCAGTCATTCTTTCTGATCCTCTAACATTTTATTAAAACGTTCTGCAAGGCCCCTCTCTCTCTCTCTCTCTCTTTCTCTCTCTCTCTCTCTCTTTCTCTCTCTCTCTCTCTCTCTCTCTCTCTCTCTCTCTCCCCCTCTCTCTCTTTCTCTCTTTTCAGCAAATTACGACAACCGTTAAAACCGCTTAATTAACTTCTCTTGCTCAATCCCTCGGACGACTGGTCGACTGCATCGAAATGATACTAAACTTTGCAGCCATATTTTAATTTAACCTATTCACGCACGCATCAAAGTTCAGCGATAAGTTGTGACACTGACAAGAGCAGATTCACTCTGAAATCATTTTGTCACGCTTTAGTTTTTCAAAAAAAAAAAAAAAAAAAAAAAAAAAAAAAAAAAAAAAAGTACTCCAGAAAGATTTCAGACCGAAAAATTGAAGGGGGCGAACGAAAAGTTTCAACGTTCAAGCGTAGCTAATGCGCGTTTCCCACGGTCAAAAACGGGGACTGTTGTTCTTATTTCGAAAGGAAGAAAGAAACAACGCGAGAATGTACCATTAATATTAATGAATAAGAAGCGTCTTATGATAATTCGTTTCTCAAATTAACGGTCTCTCGTATTCATTATGTATTACTTAGCGACGGTGTAAAGTCCTAATCCCTCAGCTTTTTTCACTTTCCCGCCCCCTCTCCAACTCATTCCTTCCCCCTACCAATCTCTCTTTGTTTTCCCCGCTTTGCCAACTGAAAGCGACATTAACATTTTAAAAGTCAGCGAAAACTTGTTCCTCTCACTCTTTCGAGAACGAAGTAAATTATTTAATAGTTAAGATTTAAAGGGGTTGGAGTTGGGCACGCGCGGGAGGACTTTAAGGAAGAGGAGGGAGGTGTAGTCGAAAACTAAACTTTAAGGTCGAACCTGCACCAGCGTTTCAAAATCTTCAATTAAAGCGAAATGTTTTGAATTACTTCACTATAGATAATATGCATATGTATATTAAAGTAAGTACAAAGAATAACATTTTGATGTAAAGGGTGCGGCGAAATCTGTTGTCACGGCTATTTCCTGCAGGAGAAAAAGACCGCGGTACAGACTTTTAAAAGTCAACGAGATTACTAACGGAAAGCTGTTATTAGTGAACAAACTGAACGAAAGATTCGCTGCGTGGGCGATCTAACTGACGCACTATGGTCTGAGATCGACAAAAAAAATGGCTAAAAACCAGTGGAGAAAAAGTAATCAAAAATCACCATTTGAAGCGTTGAAATATATAATGAGGTATGCGCCATTAGATGTTGCAAAGATTGTGCAGTTGTTTCTTTGTCAAAAAGATTACCCAAGACATCTATTGAAACGAAATTTTCAAATTTAATTTCTTCTTAAATTAATGTTTTTCCCCCCCTGAAAAAATACCACTTTGGTTAATAACACATTCAGTATTGTAGATTATCAAAAAGAAGATGCACAATCTTTGCAACAACCGGGCCTTGTTCCACCAAAAGCACAAGTCCGAGTACAAGGAGTAGTAGTGACAAGCGTTACAAGCGTTACAAGCGTTACAAGCGTTAAAAAACGCTTGTAACTACTACTTGTACTCGGACTTGTACTTTTGGTGGAACAGGGCCATGGTGGCGAATACCTCATTGTAGGGCCTCAGACGTAAGGGGGCCTCATTTCACGAAGGGAAGAAGAAGAGGAGAAAAAGAGAGAAAACGTGTGAAGAGAGAAAAAGTCTGAAGAGAGAAGAAGAGAGAAAAATAGAGAGAAAGAGAAGAAAAGAGAGGAACAGAGAGAAACAGAGAGAAAAATATGTATAGAAACAAAGAGGAAAATATGTACAGAAAAAGAGAGAAAAAATTAGAAAAAGAGAGAAAAAATTAGAAAAAGAGAGAAAAAATTAGAAAAAGAGAGAAAAAATTAGAAAAAGAGAGAAAAAAATGGGAAAGACAGAAGAAAGAGAATCTAAAAAGGCAAAAAGATAAAATAATAACAACTTTACTGAAAAAAAAAAAAAAAAAAAAAAAAAAAAAAAACAGTTTAAAATTAAATTTCAATTCCTTCTTTTCAAAAAAAAATTTGGGGGAGAACCCCTAAACCCCCTTCATTCTGGTGGATGCCTTCAGACCTTCATAGGCATCCTACCCTTTTTCTTGGGGGCCTCAAATACAAAATCGCGTTGGGCCTCGAGGAATGTAAATCCACCCCTGGAGACACAACTTGCGTCCGATTTTACGTTAATCGAAGGACCGTCTGTCCTGTATACTCCACTTGGGCCCTGCGAAATGGTTGATCCATCGGAAATGTAAAAAAAAAGCTAGGAGAGAACTATAGTGAGGAAAATCAAAGACACAGCAAGTTAGGTTACAGAGAGATTAGGGCAAGACTGGAAGAAGGACATAGTAGAAAAGGAACTGAGAGCTAGGGGTGTGTGTGTTTGTGTGTGTAACTGTATGTTTGATGGTGGGGGGGGGGGGGGGGGGGGGGGATTCATCAGGCGGGTTTTAAAAGCCAATAATAAACTGTGTGCAACGGTTTATTGTGTCGAGGCTGTTAATCTAGCGCGCGGATTTCAAAACGAGAGGATTGTTAGACGCTAATTTATTGTTTATTACTTTCCACAATTCTGAGAGAGCTTTGATAGGAAGAAATGAAGTGATGAGGAAAGGAAAGGAAGGGGGAGAGGGGAGAGAGAGAAAGGGGGATAAAGAGAGAGAAAGAGAGAGAGAGAGAGAGAGGAGAGAGAGAGGGATAAAAAGGGAGAGAGGGGGGGAATATAGAAAGAGAATGGGAGAGAGAAAGATAGAGAGAGGGGAGGGGGGTTATAAGAGGGACGATGGAAAGAGAGAGTAACGAAGATGAGAATAAAGCATCTGACCAGCGTCTACGGAACACTCGAGCCGTGTTTTTTTTTTACCCCTCCTAATAAGTCAGCCGGACGGCTCGACGCGGTGAAGGTGGAGGAGGTGCAAAACGCGAGCGCCAAGAATAATAGATCATACATAATACAAAATACATAATACATAATAAGCAAATCAAGATGATACGGAAACGCAAATAGATAATAAAACATTAGGAGCTATTAAAATCAGTGCAAGTGGCGGCGCGCAAAAGGCAGTATAAACTGTGTAGGTGACGTCAGAGGAAGATAACGGGGAGGCGGTGGGGGTGGGGTGGTTGGAGGTTTTCCTCCTTCGTTATAGTCT
>VMOF01000024.1:6631363-6661363 GCA_011764245.1 Trialeurodes vaporariorum | reverse complement strand
TTCATTCATTTCATTCATTCATTCATTCATTCATTCATTCATTCATTCATTCATTCATTCATTCATTCATTCATTCATTCATTCATTCATTCATTCATTCATTCATTCATTCATTCATTCATTCATTCATTCATTCATTCATTCATTCATTCATTCATTCATTCATTCATTCATTCATTCATTCATTCATTCATTCATTCATTCATTCATTCATTCATTCATTCATTCATTCATTCATTCATTCATTCATTCATTCATTCATTCATTCATTCATTCATTCATTCATTCATTCATTCATTCATTCATTCATTCATTCATTCATTCATTCATTCATTCATTCATTCATTCATTCATTCATTCATTCATTCATTCATTCATTCATTCATTCATTCATTCATTCATTCATTCATTCATTCATTCATTCATTCATTCATTCATTCATTCATTCATTCATTCTTCATTCATTCATTCATTCATTCATTCATTCATTCATTCATTCATTCATTCATTCATTCATTCATTCATTCATTCATTCATTCATTCATTCATTCATTCATTCATTCATTCATTCATTCATTCATTCATTCATTCATTTCATTCATTCATTCATTTCATTCATTCATTCATTCATTCATTCATTCATTCATTCATTCATTCATTCATTCATTCATTCATTCATTCATTCATTCATTCATTCATTCATTCATTCATTCATTCATTCATTCATTCATTCATTCATTCATTCATTCATTTATTTATTTATTTATTTATTTATTTGCATGAAAGCTGTCGGAAGATATAACATCCTCCGCGTGTCGTTCGACTCCGTAGAGATGCGTCATTGCGTAGCCTTGCGTCTCATCGGAAACCACGATTAGTGCTGATTTTCGTGCTCAAAAAAAACGCTGTAGGTCAACTGCGTTGTTATCATCACGAAAATCTGATTAATTTCGAGTATAAAGAATCGGGAAATCTTTCTAAAAATCGTGTAATTTTGCATTTAAAGGAGGTAAAAATTTCAAAAATTTCCGGACAAAAGACACATGACTGGACGGGCACGCGCCCCAGACCCCCCAAAAAGCTTGGGCTTCGAGGGAACGGCAAACAGTCAGATGGCCCATAGGCGGCAAAGCAAAACCGCAAACGTGTCAATCCAGCGCTGTTTACATCTGAGGCTCTTTCATTCATGCGTGTCAAATCATGAGTCTTAAACATGGGCAAAAAGGTGATGTCACCAAAACCCCCCTTGTGACCCCTCTATCGATTTGGCTTGGCGAATGGAGTCGATCGCCCTCAAGGGTTTTCATATCTTTTGAATCTGAGGCTCTTTCACTCGTGCATGTCAACTCATGGGTCTTAAACATGGGCAAAAAGGTGATGTCACCAAAACCCCCCTTGTGACCCCTCTATCGATTTGGCTTGGCGAATGGAGTCGATCGCCCTCAAGGGTTTTCATATCTTTTGAATCTGAGGCTCTTTCACTCGTGCATGTCAACTCATGGGTCTTAAACATGGGCAAAAAGGTGATGTCACCAAAACCCCCCTTGTGACCCCTCTATCGATTTGGCTTGGCGAATGGAGTCGATCGCCCTCAAGGGTTTTCATATCTTTTGAATCTGAGGCTCTTTCACTCGTGCATGTCAACTCATGGGTCTTAAACATGGGCAAAAAGGTGATGTCACCAAAACCCCCCTTGTGACCCCTCTATCGATTTGGCTTGGCGAATGGAGTCGATCGCCCTCAAGGGTTTTCATATCTTTTGAATCTGAGGCTCTTTCACTCGTGCATGTCAACTCATGGGTCTTAAACATGGGCAAAAAGGTGATGTCACCAAAACCCCCCCTTGTGACCCCTCTATCGATTTGGCTTGGCGAATGGAGTCGATCGCCCTCAAGGGTTTTCATATCTTTTGAATCTGAGGCTCTTTCACTCGTGCATGTCAACTCATGGGTCTTAAACATGGGCAAAAAGGTGATGTCACCAAAACCCCCCTTGTGACCCCTCTATCGATTTGGCTTGGCGAATGGAGTCGATCGCCCTCAAGGGTTTTCATATCTTTTGAATCTGAGGCTCTTTCACTCGCGCATGTCAACTCATGGGTCTTAAACATGGGCAAAAAGGTGATGTAACCAAAACCCCCCTTGTGACTCTTCTATCGTTTCAGCTTGGCGAATGGAATCCATCGACTTCAAGGGGTTTCATTTATTGGGATAAAGGCATGGGACACGGGCCGTGGTTCACGGTGGCAGATTTCTGGGAGCGACAAATTTGCCTCGGATTTTTTTGCATGAAAGCTGTCGAAAGAAAACATCCTTCGCGTATGGTTCGACTGCGTAGAGATGCTTCCTAGCGTCTCACCGGAAACCGTACGTTTAATGCTGCTTTTCGTGCTCAAAACAACGCGGCACAGTAACTGCGTTGGTATCACAACGAAAATCTGACTAATTTCTTGCCCTAACGGCACACTCAATCCAGGTTTGGTTTCAATCCAGCTACTCGAAGGATTGACAAACCGACGATTGCCAATCCGACTTTAATCCGATTTCAAGACTGGTTTACAAGCGGCACGGGGATGATCAGCTCCGATATCCGGATTGGAATCGGCTTGAACAAGGATAAACACGGACTCCTCAAACCTATGAGAACCCGTTTTCAATCAGTATCAAACCTAGATTGACAGTCGGATAATCACCAGGTGTACAAGCTTCGTGAAAGACGGATCGGAAACGAATTTAAATCCGATTCAAACTGCATACTGCACCCTGCCACAAATTGGATCCGAACCGGTTTCAAGCCAGTTCTCTGAACATGGTTCAAGATGGATTTAGAAACTCATAAAAAAAGGACTTCAAAACGGTTTCAAACTTTCTACAAGAAGCTTCATCAACCTAGTTTCAAATGAGCTTTCAGCCGATTTCTTAATCGTCCAGTCGGTTGGCCAGTTTAGTGCTTCGTCTTGAAACTCGATTGAAACCGAGTTAATCGAAGTACTCGCAACCGATGGGAATCTGTTTCCAACAAGGATCAAACCTAGTTAATCAATCGGATAGACGTCAGGTTCAAAGGCTCCATATAAGACAAATCAGGGACGGGTTAAAAATCGACTCATTTTGCATACTACATCCTAATAAAAATGGAATCCGATCCAACATCATGCCAGCCTTGTGAACTGAATTCAAGTCGGATTCAACCCGTTGTAAAGACGGTTTGAGTTTGGGTCGGATCACGTTCGTCAATTTTTTTTGCGGACATGTAAGCCATTTCAAGCAATCTACAATTCGCATTCAATCCGGTTCAAATAACTGTTTTGAAACCGGATTTGAAAGTAGAGTTCTTGATCCGTTTAAACCCGTGTTTAACCCAATTGATGAAACAAGTTAGAATATGGTTTCAAATTAGTTTGAAGTAGGGTTTATAACCCTCCATGAAATCAGTTTGAATCAAGGTGAAATCTAGCTATCCAATTTTTGGTGCGGACATCTAAGCCATTTCAAATCGTCTACAATTCGCATTCAATCTAGATTGAATAACCTGGTTTGAAACCGGATAGGGAAGCGGAGTGAACTTAGTTCGCGGCTTCCGCCGAGAGAGTGCTCCACTATATTTTTGCGAAACGTTACTCGCGTTTACTTGGCCCCGAGCTGCGAACGACCTCTCCACTGAAACTTGGTACGGTTGGGACATCTCCATCATTACTTTTTGGTAATGGATTCACCCTAGGCCCACGTAGAGTGCCTGATAATTGGTTAAGCGAGTCTAACCTAAACAATAACTCAAGCTTGAGTCTATAACTTTCTATCAGTTTGAAGTTGGTCATAAGTTGGTCTAGTACAGTTCATTCAGGACTTGGCTGCCATCTGGATTCAATCTGGTAATTCAAGTTTAGATACGGTCTTGTGAGTCATTCAAGTCGCCTAGCTGCACTTTGCATTCAATCCGGCTTGAGTAACCAGTTGTGAAACCGGACGGGGACGAAGCTTAGTTCTTGATCCGAAATATACCCATGTTGAACCCAACTGATGAAACAAGTTTGAAAACATCTTTAAATCAGCTGAAAGTAGGGTATATAATCCTCATCAAAATCAGTTTGATTTCGGGTTAAATCCGGCTGTTCTATTTTTAGTGCGGACATGTAAGCATTTCAAGCCGTCAATAATTCGCATTTAGTCGGGGTTGAATAATCTAGTTTGAATCCGGTCAGGAATTTGAGGTTTAAAACTGGAGTAACCCTGATTGAACCCCATTAATGATTCAAGTTGGAAAGCGTATTTAAATCAGCTTGAAAAGGGATTCACAATCAACGGCTAAGATTGCTTAAATCCGAATCAAATCTAGTTAGTCAATTTTTTTGCGGACATGTAAGCCATTTCAAACTATCTATAATTCGCATTCAACCCTGCTTTGATAATCTCGTTTGAATCCGGTTCGGAATCGGTGGTTTAAAATTGGGAATAACCCTGATTGAACCCCATTTTTGAAACAAGTTGAAAAAGGTTTTTGAACCAGTTTGAATAGGGGTCTATGATGCTTGGCGAAGATAGCTAGAATCCTAGTCAAATCTAGTTAGTCAAATTTTTTTGCGGACATGTAAGCCATTTCAAACTGTCTATAATCCGGCTTAAATCCAGCTTGTGTTAATCGGGTTTGAAACTGGATTGCAAAACTGGATTGAAGTCGGTTGACTGGTTTGCCAAACCGAATTGAATCCGGTTTCAACCTCGAAATGTGCCGTATAAAAAAATCGAGAAATCTTTCTAAAAATCAAGTAATTTTGCATTTGTATAGGAGGTAAAAATTTCAAAAATTTCCGGGGTGAAGACACCTAACTGGAGGGGCATGCGGCCATGCGCCCCAGACCCCCCAGAAAGCGTGGGAATAGATGAGGAGGTGAAAAATAGTCAAATGACCCAAGGGCGGCAATAGTGTAAATCCAGCGCTGGACCCCTTCGTTTGTAAACAAGAGTGAATAAACAAATGTGCAAATCGCATCCAATGGTAGCGTCCGAAGAGACTAAAACTCATTAACCAATCAGAGGTTGACTAACCTCTTGTCTTAACTCTCTACATATAGAGACTCTATGCTGATCCTAAAGTAAAAATAATATAGTAATCTAGAAAAGCGGAAGGTGGGTTATAAAATTAGAACCAAGTCAATGTCGAATAGATTTGGGCAAATGGCACTCGATCACCAATGTTGATCTGTCCAATGTCCATATATAATCGAACTGACTCTCTGATCACATTTTGTAATCAGGATTCGGAAATTTTTCAAACCATTATTACTATGGAGTGATATGACTTAGAAATATTTTTCAAAAATCAAGGAAAATACCTACTGTATACCTACTTATTCTACAAATAAACCGAAATTGTTACTTAATTCTTGAAAATAAGCGTACATCACACTTAAACTGAAGTTTGAAAACCTGTAGCCTGTATTTTGCTTTTGTTCACATTCAATTAAGAATCTACAGGCTAGGCAACAGCCTCCTAGAAACAAATTGGGTTAAATATGAGTAATTTTTTTAATTTATTGTCAGAAGACACCGGAAAGTCATTGATACCATAATTAATGGTATTTTTAATTCGCCCATGATTCCACCGGTTGAGAAAAGATTACACAGTTCAGTTCAGTGTAAGATTGTGACTCACGAAAATACTCTGATCTGTATTCTTTTCTCAACCAGTGGAGTCATCGATGACTTCAAAAAACTTGCGGACATTTTAATTAACAAACGGCGTTTCCACGTATTGAGAAAAGATTATAGATCAGGGTATATTGGTGCATCCCAGTTATACGCTGAAATGAACTGTGTAATCTTTTCTCAACCGGTGGAATAATCGATGGATTGAAAAATGCCATTAATTATACGCGAATTAACGGCAGCTCTGCATGTAAGTGCTCGCCATATCCAACGTCTTTCGGAGATTGTCCGACGCCGCCGTGCGACCCAGAGTGCGATATAGGGCCGGGATTCGAACCCGATAATCTGCAGGTCCGTATACTCATAGTATAAGCGTTGGCCAGTGAACCATAAAAGGAGGCCAGCCACGACTTCTTCGAAACTTGCAAGTTTGATCAGCGGTGGAGTAACTACACATCATTCCATCTCTCTTGTCACCCATTTGAAATGTTTGAAATGGACTGAGAAAGAGAGAGAGAGAGAGAGAGAGAGAGAGAGAGAGAGAGAGAGAGAGAGAGAGAGAGAGAGAGAGAGAAAGAGAGAGAGAGAGAGATATGATGATGATGATGATGATGAACCGTTTTATTGAAAAAAAGAACTAATGCTAATAACATAAGTAAAACAAACAAAAAATCATACAGTTTTTAGGCAAAGTTTAAGCTCTTGGCCTATTCTGCCACTTAAACCTAAAAACTGTAAGAGATAAGAGTAAATAAAATAAAATAAAATATAAAGCTAAAGAAAGAAACAAAGTTGCTAAGATAGTAAATTAAGTAAATAAATAAATAAATAAATAAGTAAATAAATAAATAAAAATAGATAAATAAATAAATAAATAAATAAATAAATAAATAAATAAATAAATAAATAAATAAATAAATAAATAAATAAATAAATACACAATCAGACAAATAAGCAAATGTAAACAAGATTTAAAAAAAAAGAAAAAAAAAATACAATATATATGTATAACTGATAATAATAAATAATATAATATAATATAATATAATACCCCACAGCGATAATAGAGAAAAGAAAACCAAAAAAAGAAATTACAATAGTAAAACAGTAAAAACTACAACAAAAGCTTGAAAAGAAAACAGAAATAATAACACTAATTAAGAGAGAAAAAATAAAAAACTAAATAATAGATAAGAATAAAAAAAAAAGATAAGAAGTCTCGCCAAAAAATCCCACCATAGATCCGAAAGAGCGTTAGACCCACCTCCTAGTCCCTAGGAAGCGACTCTAACACTCTTTTCTTAAAGGTGCCTACCGACAGCTCTAGGTCTCGATGGGCGTCAGTCAGCTGGTTCCACAGCCTGCAGCCCTCGACCACAAAAAGACCCCAAAGGACCTGTTGAAGACCGCCGTCCGATTTTGCGGCATGCGCAGAGAGAGAGAGAGAGAGAGAGAGAGAGAGAGAGAGAGAGAGAGAGAGAGAATTTCTAGTTACGGTTACGCTACCGCTTCAAGAGTTCGATCATCGCTGCGACGCGACCGGAGCTTTTAAAAGTGAATTCTTGTAACGAATCTTTTGCTTTCCAGCGAGTTAATAATTCGGGTGGGAACGGCTCGGCCGGAAATGCACCTGCAACCGGAACTGCGGTGACCGGACAAGACGGAACGGAACAAGACGGAGAAGGAATTTACAAGACAGCCAATGTCGCCAGCGTTGTCAGATTTCCCTATAAATCATCAACTTTTCCATTCAGTCAAATGGGAAGAATACAACAAATGGGGATGTTGCTAACTTTTGCTACAAAGTAAAAAAAAAAAAAAAAAAAAAAAAAAAAATATGAATGGGTCTGTTGCACACTTTTGCTACAGCGATAAGGAGGGTCAATGGGTCTGTTGCAAACTTTTGCTACTGCGATAAAAAGTGTTTACTCCAATGAAATATCGCCTGAAAAGTCCATTGGTGGCATCATAAAGTCATGAAATACAATATTAAACTCACGAGAGGCGTTTATTGAAATCCAAGATGGCCGCAAAATATCGAGGAATCTGAATGTATGCACCCAAGGTTATAGATTAAAGAGGTATGCTCATCTGACATCGTGCCACGAAACCAGTAGCGCGCAGTTCAAAATCCAGATCCAAGATGGCCGAAAAAAGCAGAAAACATTGTATACTCTTTCCAGAAAACATCGGGCTCCCTCTCCATCAGAAAAGCTGGAAATAGCCCGATGTTTTCTGGAAAGAGTATACAATGTTTTCTGCTTTTTTCGGCCATCTTGGATCTGGATTTTGAACTGCGCGCTACTGATTTCGTGGCGCGAAGTCAGATGAGCATACCTCTTTAATCTATAACCTTGGTATGCACCGTGATCATCCAAGGATTGCCAACTTTGACAACCTCATCTGGAGGTAGAGGTTACGTGTTTGTTTACGTTGTGATTGGTTGTGATGGATATTGTGAGGTTGGCTATCCTTGAATGTTCGTGGTGCATGCATACAAATTGCTCGATATTTCTCCGCCATCTTGGATTTCATTAAACGCCTCTTGTGAGTTTAATATTGCATTTTATGACTTTCTGATGCCACCAATGGACTTTTCAGGCGATTTTACATCAGCTTAAATACTCTCAATCATTGTAGCAAAAGTTTGCAACAAACCCATTCTAGTGTAAAATTGCGTAAAAATAAAATTGGAAGCATCAAACAGTCATAAAATCCACTCATAAACCCGCAAAAGGCGTTTTAAGGAAAGCCTAAGATGGCGGGTGAAGGGGCGAGCCAGCCTTGCATGCATCCACCACAAGCAGCAAAGATGGCCGACGACGGCATTCGACAAAGTTGGTGCTTGCCCGGCGTTTCCGTTTCAAGATTGCGGCAAATCGACAAAGAACGTATAATTTAACAATATAGTAATCACAAACAATAACGAGACAGTCAAATTTACCGGATAAAAACACGCAGGATGACAGAAAATGTAACTACTACGAGGAAGTAAGACGTTTGTTTACATTCTACCAACATTATAAATTCCTGTCGTCGGCCATCTTTTGATGTTCGTAGTGCATGCATTCAGGGTTGATTCGCCCCTTCGCCCGCCATCTTAGGCTTTCCTTAAAACGCCTTTTGAGGGCTTACGAAAGGATTTTATGACTGTTTGATGCTACCAATGTGATTTTTACGCGATCTTACACTCGAATCGACCCTCCATATCGCTGTGGCAAAAGGGTGCAACAAACCCATTATATGACGGTAAGACGCACTTTTAAACTAAAATTAATTGTGCCATCACACCTTAAACCATACATGTCCATTGTTTCTAACGTAAAATTCGGCGAAAATAACGATGCGCTCATTAAAAACTTTCAAAGTCCACTCATTAACTCAGAAAATACCTTCCATTTCAAACAACCCGCGCTACATTAGACACTTTATCACCGACTTATAACTACATAGATGGAACCATCTCGTTTGTGTAAACATGAACAGAACTTACAAAATTGGAATGTTTCGTTTAGATGCGTACATTTCTTATATTACTTTGTAATATTTGATAAATCGAAAAGACCAGACAGCAAATGCAGCTTTTCACGTATTAAAAAAGAAATTCCATCATTTTGGATAGTTACGATGTTCTTTACTTATGCACGGTGGTTCCGTCTATGTAGTAGTATACCGGTGCAAATATAGTGTCTTGTGTAGCGCGGGCTGTTTGAAATTGAATTGATTTCCTGGGTTAATGAGTGGATTTTGAACGTTTTTAATGGGCGCATCGTTATTTTCGCCGAATTTTACAAAAGAATCAAGGTTCTATTTTGCTGTAGCAAAAGTATGCAACAGACCCATTGAAATATGCGATTAGTTATACGCAAAACGGCAGCCCTGACTCAGAGCCTCATTATCCGAATAATGGCAACACTGCCATGTAATCCCGATCTCATCTCGGTCGCGGAATTCCCGCCGTCCAGCGCTCTGGACTTGTAAAACTCAACTCTCGAGGAAGTGTAAGTGTGAAGAAAAGAGAAGAGTTTCGGGAGAGGAGTAATGATAAGGGTGGAGAGAGGGGAGAGGGGGGAGGGGGGGAGAGGGGGGGAGGGGGGGAGAGGGGGGAGGGGGAGAGGGAGAGGGGGGAGGGAGAGGGGGGAGGGGGAGGGGGAGAGGGGGGAGGGGGAGGGAAAAGGGATTTCCAATAAAATCGGTGCGAGATTTTAAGAGTGAGTTAAGAAACGATGAAGTAGCGGTGGAGGGCTCTCGGATACTCGAGAGGCCAGCGAGACATCAAACATGTCCGAGACCAAATTCCCATGCCGTGACGCACCGCACGCTGGGGGAAAATCGACGATTTTCCTGGGATTCAAGGATGTTGGGTCCGAAATTTATAAGTCCAAAATGCAAAGTCAAAGACGGCAATCCAAAACATATAGATTTTTACGAACTGCAGGCATTTGCTAACGAACTTTCCTTATGGACAAGACATATGCTAACAGATTCTCCTTATGGATAATTAAGAAAAAGATTGACAAATTATCCTGACACCTACAGGAACTTTGTGTGTATGACCTCGCTGCAAGTATTTCAGTTGAGGCATCCTAATTTTTCATCAGTTTTGCTCCAGCTTCTACGGTTCTTCCTCAACTTTCCTAGTTTCCACTTGGTGCCCGTTGGATCGTAAATTTGAGGTTAGGTGCAGATAATTTCAGTTCTCCGAAGGAAAATTGAGTCTAGAGAGAAAGTAGAGACAAAATTTGAATGCAGCGTGCTAAATTTCACGCTAAAATGCAAAATTTCAGTTAACTTAGTAAAAAATTAAAATTTATCAAGAGTTATGCGTGTAGGAATTTCGTTAGCAAATGTCTGCAGAACCGTTCGCTTCAAAACATGAAGTCGAAATACACACAAGTCCGTTAATGAAATGCCGAAATGCGTTACGCCAAAATATTTACTATGAGTTCGACTAGGGCACTACGTGTGGTTCTTCCTCGGCTGGCGGAACACATAACCTCTGAAGCTGTGAGGTTGTCAACGTTGGCAAACCTTGGATGTTAAAGGTGCATGCATACAGATTGATCGATATTTCACCGCCATCTAGGATTTCATTGAACGTATCTTGTGAATTTATTATCGAATTTCCTGACTTTCTGGTGCCACCAATGGACTTATCGACTTATCTTATGGACTTTATCGTTGCAGCAAAAATTTGCAACAGACCCATTGGACATCAAAAAATTTTGGACATAAAATTTTTGAACTTAAAGATTTTTGGACTTGTCATCTGGGAAACTTTTCTGGCACACACAAGAGACGCCGTTTTACTTTTGCCTTGGAAAAACGTTATAATGGAGCTGTTGCACACTTTTGCTGCAGGCAATTTGACAGTTGATTCTGGTGTAAGAACCTCAGAAAATAACGATGACAGCACTAAAAACTTCCGAAAACCACTCCTAAACTCAATAAACGCTTTTATTTGCGCGAGCATAATGGTGACTTAGGGCAGTAGTTAATGGGAGATTCCCATCTAACAATACTGTAACTCCATCAAAAAGTGACCAATAAGAGACGACTTTCATTTGACATCGGTGTCACAAGGTGTCACAGTACCATTCATCGGATGTGGATCACTACTCTGATGACTAATTTTTCTGTGAATCATCCTTGTCGGCGTAGAGAGAGTGGCGAAATTAAAATAGGAATCTCCCATTATTACTATGCCCTATGCCATCATTGATTTACACCAGATACATTTAGATTGACATTTTTTGTCACCGGACTAAAAACAATGAGCATAGAGGAGCTACTTTATGTTTTAAGTCTAATTCAAAAATGCCTCCCGGCAGGCCGGTAAGACGAAGTAGATTCCATGCTTAGTTAAATCATTTTTTCACAAATTTAAATATAGGTTATAATTTTCGTTGAATTTTTATCTGAATTTTTCTTTTTTATTTTATCAGCTGCTCAAAATCCAAATATAATTGTGAAAAAGATTATATTACCAACAGAGAAATGTGTAATCTTTACAATGCAAGTGAGAAATAAAAGCTAGGTTATATAAGTTTTTCACAAATTTCAATAAATAGGTTATGTTATGATTTTCTTTGAATTATTCAATTTTCTTTTTTTTTATCAGCTGTTCCACATTTAAATAAAAATGACCATGAGAAAAAGATTATAGTACAAAGATTGAAAAATGTGTAATCTTTGTAACGGTAATGAGGGATAAATCTGAATAAGAGCAGCTGATAAAATAAGAAAATAAATAAATAACGTACCTAAGCAACAGTGTACGTGTAAAACAAAGAAAGAGCATTTATACCAGTACACCATCCTTGTCTTTCACTTGTAAAATCCCATAAGAAACTAAATAGCTCGTAAAACACGTAAAACACAAGGAAAATTTAAGGCAAAGAGCATATGAACTAAAAACATCCTCCACGATATATACTAAAATTTTTGAAACAAAAAAACAATTTCTTCATATAAAAACACTGCCAAAAAACCCGAAAAACACATCACTTTAACTCGCTTACAACGCAAAACACAAAAAAATGACTCGAGTAAAAAAGTTGCGTAACAAAACGGCCAACATAAATTTTCCCAAAAAAAACGCTCAATACAAACACTCCTAAAAACAAACCTCAAAAACACATTTTACGACTCAAACACGGCCCATAGCGCGAAAACTAACAATCGGATTTACACCATCTTCGAACTCATCCAAGAAATAAACCCAACAAATAGTTGAGAAAAATTTCAAGAACAAAAACCAAAAATTACGAACAGGATCGTGGTACATAAAAACGGTAAAACTGGCTGAAACATACATATAAAGATATATATATATATATATATATATATATATATATATATATATATATATATATATATATATATATATATATATATATATATATATATATATATATATATATATACAATTTTCAACGAGTGGTATTTTCTCACTCAGGGGACCATGAAACGTGCTCATTTGATAAAATTTCCCGAAAAATCCAACATCGCACCCTCCGCAATAAGTAGATTCATGGAATCTACTTAAAATAAACTATGAAATGGGGACTTCTCGTCCCCAACTCCCGTCTGCTTATCGAACTAATAGTTGAATTAAAAATGCCAATGAATTCAACTGAAGATTTTCCTTTGCCAGCCCTCATCATGCACCGTGCAAAGAAAATACATCGTGGCTACATTCAGGGTACGGGTACGTCTTAAAAAAATTACGTTCCTAGCAAGCCCCACAAAGGCCTCCTAGGGTTATTGGCGTTCATTTAATAGGATTCCCAAACTCAAAGATTATTCCGCTGGTGAGCGAAAAGATTATAGAACTCGTTTAAGAAGTATGTTTATGTTATAATGAACATACTTTAATCTGTAATGTTTTTGTTTACAGGTGAAATCACCACTGAGCTTTGGAATCTCATTAAATATACGCAAAACGGCAGCTCTGGTAATTTGACTTCTTTGAAGCAATCTCTCTTAATACGTACTTTTTAGTCATCTGTACAGACATAGATACATCAAAATCATAGGCTGCAATCCAGAGACTTCGCCATGAAAACTTCCTTGATTTGACCTTGATTTGAGAATTCAGAATTCCGGTTTAAACTGTGTTTGAACAAGAAATAGTCGAGACGAGCGTGCGTTCCTAGATGAAAAAGTGCTTTTCGGAGGCACATTTTCAAAATAGATCGATATCTTTCTTGAAACATTGCATCCAAAACGCACCATTTTATCAAACAACGCCCGCTCATCTCCTCCATTCCTAATGCACAGTTTAAAAAAGGGAAATCTCAACAATTCTTAAGTCACGAGATCCAAACAAGAGCGCAAAGAAAAAAAAAAAACACATTCATTTTTGTCGAGTAGAGGTTAAGAAAGTTAATGTTCATATTTGGAAATAATGTGTATACAAAATGTGTGTTTTACGAAACTAAGCTCTTGCAAACTTTTGCTGTGGGCAAATGAAAAGTCTAATCTGATGTAAAAACCAGCAATAATCACGAAAATCGCCCTATGAAAGTCTAAAATTCAGTATTGAACTCACACAACTGCTAAAACGACAAGATCGTAGTGGCGGTTCAACGCAGGTATCATGCGGGAGATTCCTGTCTAATGTGTCACTTTCTCTAAGTAAACACAGAGATATGTCTCAAATTAGATATGGGTCTCTCATGATACCTGCGTCTCTCCGCCATTAAGCCCGATTCTGAGAGTAAATTTCGTGATTTTTAAGTGTACTGCGGGCCGATCCTTGAAATTCACGACTTTTGGGTAGACTGGATAAGAATGGAAAACGGTGATTGGTGGAGACGAGTCACGTGGCTGCCCAGTCTAATCAAAATACGGAATGGATTAGATAAGTTATCGGGTACTCCAAGACTGCCCGATAAATTATCTAATCCATTCCGTATTTTGATTAGACTAGGCAACCACGTGACTCGTCTCCACCAATCACCGTTTTCCATTCTTATCCAGTCTACCCAAAAGTCGTGAATTTCAAGGATCGGCCCGCTGGTGGTCATTTTTACAGGTTTTAATGCAAGAATCAACTCTTCAATCTATTCAATCCCGTGCATCAAAAGTTTGCAAGAGCCCCATTCCCAGATAGTAAGTAAAAATAGGACAGTATAACTATAGGGTCATCAGGGACGTCGATTATCAGTTTTTAGACATCAAACGCATGAGAGGCAGAAAAAAAAATAATCAGCTTCCCCCCCCTCCCCCAGCCATGGGCGGCGCGTGGGGTCAAAAAGTGGGGGGGGGGGCTAAAGATCAACAGCTTTTTTTTTCCATCCTTTTTTTTCTTTCTTTCTTCATTTTTTTCAAAATAAAGTTTGACGCAGGCGGGTGGGGGGATAAATAACCATTTTTTCTTTTGGAACACTTGTAATTTTGACTTGAAAGGGGCTAAAATTTAAAAATACTGAAAATTTGGACTAAATAGACACACTTGAAACAATTTGGTTAGGAAAATTTTTGAAAAATATAAACAAATGATGACAGTCTCTTTTCCTTAGTAACTTCTGAATGCAGACAGATGGCGATAAGAAATCGATAACGTTTTTTCATTCATCTTTTCTCTTTTTCTTTCTTTTTTCTTTTTCCCTTTTTCCCTTTTTTCCTTTTTTTCTTTTTTTCTCGTTCAAATTTTTTTTTAGCCCCTCGTTCCCAAAAAAGTGGGGGGCTATAGCCCCAGTAGCCCCTTATATGCGCCGCCTATGCCCCCAGCAAACACCTCGAATGAGGGGGGCGTCCTAAATTACAAGTGTTTTTTGTAGATGTCCCGGAGGGAGTGAAGGATTCTTTGAGAGAAGTGCTCGGAGCGACCACAGTCCTGACAACGGCCGGACCCTACCCTTTGTGCGCTGAGTCATGAAAAAAAGCCGGGATACTCAGTTACTAAGATACTCGAATCCAGCAATCGGTTTCGTGGGGTTTTTCACTCATGGCTTTGTTTCCCATCGAAACGGAGAAGCAGAGGTTCGGCGGGTGTTTTGCGGTTATTCCAATCACTTTTTCCCTCACTCATGGCTACGTCGCTCTCTCTCTCTCTCTCTCTCTCTCTCTCTCTCTCTCTCTCTCTCTCTCTCTCTCTCTCCTCTCTCTCCTCTCTCTCTCTCTCTCTCTCTCTCTCTCTCTCTCTCCTCTCTTCTCTCTCTCTCTCTCTCTCCTCTCTCCCCTCTCTTCTCTCTCTCTCTCTCTCTCTCTCTCTCTCTCTCTCTCCTCTCCTCTCTCTCTCCTCTCTCTCTCTCTCTCTCTCTCTCTCTCTCTCTCTCTCTCTCTTCTCTCTCTCTCTCTCTCTCTCTCTTTCAACCTCTGGGATCCAACTAATCTTCTCGCTGTTCAACAGATATTTTCTAGCACGCCTTTTTTTTGCCCTCTTCAGTTCATGACATCGCCCCTGGCCAATGTTTATTAACAGATGCTTGTTACCTCTTGCAGAATCATTATGAATGGCTCATAGGTCCGCAGTTGTATCGTAGTTTGCTTCATCGACATCGCATCCGAAAGTGACGGTTGTAGATTGTATGGCAAATCGTGTAATTTTGCGACGTTAAAATGTGTCCTTTTGGACCCGTCATCATTCAAAAAGTTGACTTTGAGATTGTTTTCTACTCGTTCGATGATTTGTTCTTTTGCGTGGGTTTAAATGGATCTTTATAGGCGTCGCGTCGCGTCTTGGATACAAATGATGTGCGCAAAACACGAATCTTGTAAAAAAAAATTGAGTAGCGCCTTCATTTCGGTAGGTATGCAATTTCATAGCAGATATGTACGAATAGTTATCTTGTTTGATTAACATCCTCGTGAAGAAGGAGTTGGTATCTAGAAAGAAGAACTCGCCCAGCCGCGCCGCGTCGGTCGCTGGGAAAGAGTATGTTATGTCCCTCTCAGTTTATTTCATACTATGGAAGTTACGCCATTCCTCAATCTTTTTTCAGATCGGCTCGTAGATTTATGACTTCCGCCTCTGGCGGAAAAATTCGAATTACAAACGGCGCGCGGCGGTTATTAGCGGAAACAACTATAATTTCGAGTATTGATGAGGCTTGGAATGAATACATATATTTCACATGATAAGAGATAAAAATGTACGAAATAATGAGCTATCGAATACTATTCAGAACAATTTGCTGGCTCTTTAGACTACGTAACCTCTGTGCCTTCTGACCACTTCAGAGCAGGCAAACCCCCTACTTTCCTATTTCTTCTCTTTCTCGCCACTTGTTCCATAAATAAGAAGAATGCAAACCGTGCAAATCTTATATCATTTTGAGAGGCCAGTTGTTCTCGGCGTCTTATTTAACAGTAAGTTAAAATAGCTTGATTATGAATTAACTTCATGAACATGGACATGGACTCATTCCGGTACTAAGCATCAGATACTCCTCTAACCTAACGCATCCTTCGACAGAATTAAAGTTTCTCCTTCCAAAGTGCAGTGATACCTTCCGCCAGCCTCCGCACTAAAGGATATTTGCATGATCAGAATTAATGAAACTCGCAACTTGATATTTCCCTCTCATCCACCGTTTTATTGTTCCGTTATTTAATGTTAAATAAGCATCGCCAAGGAACAGTCGGAAAGAAAAAAAAAAAAAAATGTTTGATTGGAACTTGGAAGTGGAAATATCTTCTTCCTCCTCCTCCTTATCCTTCTCCTCCCCCTCTCCCCTCCTCCCTCCGCCCCCATATCATGCCTCGAATCAGTTTAATGAGAACGGAACGCGTAAACAAGATAAGGATCGTGGGCGGGATGGATCCCGGCGTGCAATGTCGAGAATCCCTTTTGGGTCGGGAATAGAGGGAAAAAATGGAGGGGTATTCAAGCAAAACTAGGGAATGGAGGGGTAGTGAGAGGGTTTGGAGAGAGAGAGAGAGAGAGAGAGAGAGAGAGAGAGAGAGAGAGAGAGAGAGAGAGAGAGAGAGAGAGAGAGAGAGAGAGAGAGAGAGAGAGAGAGAGAGAGAGAGAGAGAAGAGAGAGAGAAAGAGAGAGAGAGAGAGGAAGAGAGAGAGTGAGTGAGAGGGGGGGGGGGTTGGGAGAGAAAGAGGAGGGGGAGGAAGAAAAATTAGCGATGGAAAATGAATGGAAATGAAGTTGTGTATTCTTAACGGAGGAAGGTTCGAGGGAGACCATTGTTTTCAAAGCTCTATGAAATATAGGGCTTACCGGCTCGCTGCTCCTTGCTTCACCCCATTTGTTCTCTAATGGCAGTTAACTACGGAAAACGGAGCGCGCTCACACAAGACAGGATTACCAAATAATTTATCGGGTCCATATCGAAAAACTGTCCTCATGTTTCATTACAAATTGTCCAAATAAATTGTATCAACTTATTACCTTTTTTTTTTACTTTTTTCTTTTTTCTTTTTTTTTCTCTTTTCTTTAATCGCCGCGTTTAACAGCTGGCTCGAGTACGGATTTTTCATTCGAAAACACGGCTCATAATTGTAGGAGCCCCGTCTTCGCGCTTTCGAGCCTGCATGGAAGGAGCAGAAGAAGAAAAAACTTCTCTCTTCCTCTGCAGTAAAATATTCTACATTTTCTTTCTTTTTCTTTTCTTTTTTTCTAGCTATCTTGTCTTTTTTTCTTCTTTTTCCTTTTTTTTCTTAACTAACATCCATCTTCCCAAACCCTTTGTAACTTGGATTCCCCATAAGAGTCTCCTAGACCCTAAATGGGGCTGTTGCACTTTTTGGCTATAAGCGATTTAATAATCAATTCTAGTGTAAAAACCTCCAAAATTAACGGTAACAGCATTAAAAACTTTCGAAATCTACTCCTAAACTCAATAAACTTTTTTATTTGCGCGAGTGTGTAATAGTGGCATAAGGCAGTAATAATCCGGGAGATTCCCATATGTAACATTACTGTAACTCCATCAAGAAGTGACCAATAAGAGGCGACTTTCATGCGACACCAGTATCATAGGGTGTCACAGTACGATTCATCGGATGTGGATCACTACACTGGCGACTAATTACTCTATAAATCATAGCTTAGTGAGTGAGAGTGAGTCCGAGTGATAATACATCTATCTGCCTCACAGGCACTCATTGACGCTTAAGGGAATTTTCGTAATTGAAAAAATTTCCGGCTTTACTTTTGAGTGTTTCAACTTAAAACTTTTAGGGTATATCTTCCTGAAGTATGTTCGCAGGTGCTGACATTCCTCAAATTTGTGTTTTTAGCGTGAACTCGTCGCAATTTTAGACAAAAACTGTTGAATTTTTGAGCAGCGCGACGCGACGTGGTGTCCACACTCCACAGTTGGAACTATAATGAATCCTGGAATCATCTTAAGATCAACTATTGCCCAGGCCCACCCTCAATGTGCATTGTGCAACCGCAGTCTATCAGTTACCCAGAGATTTCAACGATCATCAAAACCACCCTACTCTGAGCGAGCGAAAAACAGAACTGCAGAACCCTCCTTAAATACTTATTGAATTCCTAATGTAGAATGGCGTCTGTTGCATACTTTTGCTACAACAATATAGAACCTAGATTCTTATGTAAAATTCGGCGAAAATAATGATGCGCACATTAAAAACGATCAAAATCCACTCATTAACTCAGGAAACCACTTCAATTTCAAACAGCCCGCGCTACACTAGACACTATTTGCACCGGTATTCTACTACATAGACGGAACCACCGTGCATAAGTAAACAACATCGTAACTACAAAATGATGGAATTCTCTTATAAATACATGAACTATTGGCTGCATTTGCTGTCTGGTCTTTTCGGTTTATCAAAGATTACAAAATAATATAAGAAATGTACGCATCTAATCGAAACATTACAATGTTTGTAAGTTCTGTTAATGTTTACATAAACGAGATGGTTCCATCTGTGTAGTTATAAGTCGGTGATTTAGTGTCAAGTGTAGCGCGGGTTGTTTGAAATGGAAGTGATTTTCTGAGTTAATGAGTGGATTTTGAAAGTTTTTAATGTGCGCATCGTTATTTTCGCCGAATTTTACGTCAGAAACAATGAGTTATATTGATGTCCATTCATGCTTGGATTCCGTCACCTTTATGAAAGGTTTGGATTTATCAGGCCTCCCTCCGTCGAGCTGGCCCCTTGTGTCCTCGATGTACTAGCGGGGACAAAGATACCTGGCCAGAGTATGCAACACGCAACACACCTAATACACGCGTTGAATGGGATGCTGTGTATTGCTTATTGCATACCCTGGCTAGGTATCTTTGTCTCCGCTAGTACGGGTGTATATGGATGAGTGATTGGACAGAGGGTTGTTGGGGTGAGAGGGGATAGATGAGGTGAGAGAAGGGGGTGTTTCGGGGTTGGAGAACGGGAAATAATCTCAGAGAGAAAGGGCATGAATGCAGCGAGGGAGATCTGGCCTCCGGGGCATGGCGGAGTAATATACCCGCGGTGTATTTTCGAGACAGGAGTGGGACTGTTTGACCAAGTTGTAAGGTACCGATCGCAATAAGATGTGTCAAAGGTTACACGTTTTTTTTTTTCCTTGTTTTGTTTGTTTATTACTTTCCCTTTCGGCGATGTTTTTAGGCGCCGTTGCCAAATTTTGCTGTTGATGGAAGCTTTCGTACAGTGCGACGATAACAGACGTAGAGGATCCAGTGGCGTCGCGTGCCATCTGGCAACAATGCAACTGCTCCATTTACACTCATTAAATATATCGAATTTTCCTTGAGCACTGAGCACCCCCTGAATTCGATATTTTATATTTTTAAGCGTGCCGTGTAAGCACGCTTCTTCCTTTCGTTTTGCTGCTTTCATTGAAATCATGTATATAATGATACAGCTGTTTAATACAGATCAAATGGCAGCGGATCGAGGTGGGCATCTTAGATTTGCGGCAGAGTCATTTATTCGTCTCCTGTTGTAAATTTAGGGTTATTATTTTTATAGCAGAATTTCCCGATTCTGGTTTATATACGTATGTAATTTTATGGCATTCCGTTTCTTCATTGTTTTTATTTTGTTCCATAAGTACTATCAGCTCGAGAGGTGTAACGGTTCGTATCGTTCGGTGTGGTGTGCGCTTTTATTGATACCAACTGTCATTTTATTTCAATGTCGGACACTGTGCTGCGTTTTTCTGTTATTTTTTGGGTTTATTGATGTATTTGTTGCGTGGAATCTTAGATGTATTCTTTGTACATTGTTTTTATTTATTTTATGATCTGTTGAAGTCGCGATTATTGATAGCAGTGCTGCGTCTTTTTTAATTTATTTGTTTGTGATGAGTGTCGTATATGTCTGCAACGTTGGCAGCTGTGAGCACTGCCACAGTCTACTTTTCTCTTTGTCCTCGTTTCATCAGCTGATTCGGCGATTATTTCCATTGGCATTTTTTTTTTTTTTTTTTGGGGTTAATTGAAAGAAATTTGTTTTATAAGTTCTTTGACTATGCATAGGGTGTTAGAAAACTCATGTGTCTTGCGTACACTGGGTGTATCAAAACTTATTTGGGCGCCGAAGTAAGTTTTTTTTTTGTTTGTGATTGAGTGTTCAAAAATGCCCCTTTCCCCCTTCTTTGCGCCGAAGTTCCCATGAAGCTTTAACAAATTGGCGATACTTTTGGGATGGCGTCCGCAATTTTATACCAATAGTCAGGATAGTTGGTGGCCGTGGAAAAAAGGTTGTTTAATAATAACTAAACGCTGTTGGAAAAACATTGTTTGGAAGGTTTTTGGTCACTAGACGTTTTTCTTTTAAATCCCCCCTCCCATCCAATTTTTTACGTTCTTTTTTCTTGGCTCATTGAAGTAAAAGAGTTCCGGTTTTGGCTATTCTCAATCATTATTTTTCCGGAGGTCAAAACCCCATCACCACCGTCCTGGGCCACCCCCGGGGGGCTATCTCGAAGGCGTCAAACGTTAGACTCAATCTTGTGGTGTTTCGTTCGAAAAGGTCTTTTGTTTTTAGTGTTACCATTCTAAGCGATGGAAGACATTTTTGTATCGTATTTGGTTAAAATTCCAACTATACCACGGCACGCTTTACCAATACATACAATGTATTGGAGGTCCACTACTTGTTTTTTTTTTTTTTTTTTTTTTTTTTTTTTTCGATAATTTTTTTTTTTTTCGATGAGTTTAAATGGATAAAATACATTGTTTCCAAATTGCACGCGACGCCACTGAGAGGATCGTTTCAGAAGTGTAGACGCCTATGGACCGAAAATTTTTGGAATTCCTCGACGTAATTTCTCGTTACATGGTTCAAAGAAACGAAAATTCATTTTGAGCGTTGGCTATTCATTGAGGAACGCTTTTTAATCAATGGTTAAAGTCACCGGAAAATTGTTTTGATTTGAAGGAACTAAGAATGAAAATTCGCCAAAGGTTATCGGTCAATGTGCGCCGACACTTCTGGACAGTGGACAAAACCTTATTTTGGAACGTAAAAGAGGTTCTTTTTTTTTTTTTTTTTTTTTTAAGGAAGTTTAAGGGTAATTCTACGGACGCCGATTATTTTCATAGAAATTGCATCATTGAAACGTTTGAAGCTAATTAACGACTAAATATTTTTATCAAAAGTATTTCTTATAAGAAATTTAACAAAAAATGTGAATTTCGTGATACATTGAAATCACACTGCTTTTGAGGAGTCAAAAGGTCATTCTGCCATTACGGAATGACTATGCGGTTATTTTGCCTTATCATTCTGTTTTGACCTCTATACTGAATCAATTTCACGTTATATTCATTACAACTATTGATTCAAGGTTTATATTAAAGAGGCAAACGAAACGCGAGAAGTTGTAAAGATCTGAATTAAGGAGCAGCCCCACTATAGCTCGTTGTAATGAAATATAAAAATATAAAAAAACGAATAAATAAAAATAAATAAAAGTAAATAGCGAACTGACTGCTCATAGTGGCGCGGCGGGTCATGCAATTGCAGAACAACGTAGATCCTCTCAATGGGTCTGTTGCAAACTTTTGCTACAGCGCCATAGAGTGTTCAATATCATGTAAAATCGCGTGAAAATTCCATTGGTGGCATCAGAATGTCATAAAATGCAGTATGGAACTCACAAGAGACGTTTAATGAAATCCAAGATGGCGGTAAAATATTGAGCAACCTGTATGCATGCACCACGAACATCCAAAGATAGCCAACCTCACAATATATCGATCACACCCAATCACAACGTAAATAAACACATAACCTCTGAAGCTGTGAGGTTGTCAACGTTGGCAATCCTTGGATGCTAAAGGTGCATGCATACAGATTGCTCGATATTTTACCGCCATCTTGGATTTCATTAAACGTCTCTTGTGAGTTTCTTATCGCATTTCATGACTTTCTGATGCCACCAATGGACTTTTCGGGCGATTTTATATACGATAAAACACTCTTCATCGTTGTAGCAAAAGTTTGCAACAGACCCATTCAAACCTACATACAATAATCGATCTTCAGGAGTTATATTGAACCAACAAAATATCGATACTTTTACATAGGTTCAAATAGCAAAACGCAAGGTTGCCAAATTCCATGAGCCTCCACGCCTCCACTGAAATTGCAATGTGCCTGGAGGACTCTGATATCGCCTACGATTGGATGCATATAGCTTAAATAATGAATTTTTAATAGTGTAGGAACTTTTGAAATAGACCTGTTTAGTGACGTTACGATCAAAATTGGATCCGAGCAAATGCTCTATCTCGCTCACTCTCGTGGATTTTTTAGCCGTAAGAAATCATATCCAAATTTTCGTAATGTAAATTCATGCTAATGGGTCTGTTGCAAACTTTTGTTATAGCGCTACAAAGTATTCAATCTCATGTAAAATCGCGTGAATAGTCCATTGGTGGCATCAGAAAGTCATAAAACGCAATAATAAACTCACAAGAGGCGTTTAATGAAATCCAAGATGGCGGAGAAATATCGAGCAATTTGTATGCATGCACCACGAACATCCAAGGATAGCCATCCTCACAATATCGATCACAACGTAAACAAACACATAACCTCTACCTCCAGTGAGGTTGTCCAAGTTGGCCATATTTGGATGTTCAAGGTGCATGCATATACAGATTGCTCGATATTTCTCCGCCATCTTGGATTTCATTAAACACCTCTTGTGAGTTTATCATTGCATTTCATGACTTTCTGATGCCAACAATGGACTTTTCAGGTGATTTTACATCAGATTATACACTCTTAATCGTTGGAGCAAAAGTTTGCAACAGACCCATTAACAACCAGTTTTCTCACATTTTATTGCACCATTTGATTCTACGTACCTTAAAGTATATCTTTACACTCAGAAATAATTCCTGAAAGATCACAAGTGAATTTACAATCACAGTTATACCGAAAGACGTTCTACGTTTTTTTCCTAGTCAATTACTCACGGTCTCTTATGGGCGTATCAACGCCATGACATTCGATCATCCTAACCTCTCTTCGTATCGAAGCTTGTTCGGGGTATAACACGTGGTGTGAAGGTGCCGATGAGCCTATATCCCAGAACTCTGTGTGCATGTATGAGCGAATTTCGTGGTTTTTTCGTATACTCACTCTTCGTCATTATCGCTGATTTTCAAGCAAGAATTAACTATTCAACCACACATAGCCAAAAATCAGAAAGAGCCTTATTGAACATTTGCCAAAAATTATACCAGTTAAGCTCCACCTCTACTTCTGGGAAGAGCTCTGCACTAAAGTGTTCTCTCCAATTCGACTTTAAAGTTTAAAAGCGAGAATGGGTCTGTTGCAAACTTTTGCTACAACGGTAACGAGTGTTTCATCGTACGTAAAATCGCCCGAAAAGTCCATTGGTGGCATCAGAAAGTCATGAAATGCGATAAGAAACTCACAAGAGACGTTCAATGAAATCCAAGATGGCGGTAAAATATCGAGCAATCTTTATGCATGCACCTTTAACATTCAAGGATTGCCAACGTTGACAGCCTCACAGCTTCAGAGGTTATGTGTTTATTTACGTTGTGATTGGGTGTGATTAATATTGTGAGGTTGGCTATCCTTGGATGTTCGTGGTGCATGCATACAGGCTGCTCGATATTTTACCGCCATCTTGGATTTCATTAAACGTCTCTCGTGAGTTTCATACTGCATTTGATGACTTTCTGATGCCACCAATGGACTTTTCACGCGATTTTACATCAGATTAAATGCTCTATAGCGCTGTAGCAAAAGTTTGAAACAGACCCGTTGACTGCTTGAGTCAATGCGCTACTTTGTTGTCGATACATCGGACTCGACCTATCGACTTTAAGGCAGCTCATTATGGCTAAATCAGTTTATTCGCGCTTTTAAATTCGCAGGTGGAGAGACCCCCTCAGACCGAGAGGCTAAAATCTCATCAACTCGAAACCCACTAAAAGACGCGAAGTTCACTGAATAATAGTCCTGAAACGTTAAGTCGCCTCTTCATTGATGTTGATGTAACTATAGCTGTGTGGCGTACAACGCTTTAAATGCGGACTTCAACACATCCCCGAAATTCAACTGCCGCGCAGGAGGCAGAGGTCATATCTGGGGTCAGGGACTCGTGTTTGCTGTAGAAAGATGAGATTCAGGGCATCCAGTCCCATGAATCCAAACGGAAAGAGGCAAGTCGGTTGCTCGGCTCACGGGTTGTCGTTATCAGAACGTGGTAGTGGTGAGTCTGAGGGGAGAGAGAGGGCTTAGATAATATCCCAAAAAATTAATGGGGGACAAAATAGAAGGCATTCGGCAGCGTAATGAGAGAGAGGGAGAGAGAAAGAGAGAGCGAGCGAGAGATAAAGAGAGAGCGAGCGAGAGAGAGAGAGAGAGAGGGAAAGAGAGAGAGAGAGAGAGAGAGAGAGAGAGAGAGAGAGAGAGGGGGAAAGAGAGAGAGAGAGAGAGAGAGAGAGAGAGAGAGAGAGAGAGAGAGAGAGAGAGAGAGCACTGTGGGAAAGTATACATCGCGTATAATACCGTATACCGTATACATAGACCGCTCCAGTGCTGCCGTTGCAAGGAAATTTTAGATAATTCCTAATTAATTCTATGATTCCAGCGCAGACAAAAATATTACAGCTCCGACCCATTCGACAACTTTCTTTAAATATAGTCACACGTTTTTATGGACAATGGGGCTATTGCACACTTTTGCTATAAGCGATTTAACAGTCGATTTTGGCGTAAAAACCTCAAAAAATAACGATGGCGGCACTAAAAACTTCCAAAATCCACTCCTACACTCAATAAACGCAGTTATTTGCGCGAACATAATGGTAGCCGAAGGCACTAACAATGGGAGATTCCTATCTTAATTTCGTCACTCTTTCTATGCTGACAAGGATGATTCACAGAGCAAATAGTCATCAGAGCGATGAACCACATCCGATTAAAGGTACCGCAACACCTAGTGACACCAGTGTCAAATGAAAGTCGTCTCTGATTGGTCACTTCTTGATGGAGTTTCAGAATTGTTAGATGGGAATCTCCCATTGTTAGTGCCTTCGGCCACCATTACGCTCGCGCAAATAACTGCGTTTATTGAGTTTAGGAGTGTATTTTGGAAGTTTCTAGTGCCGCCATCGTTATTTTTTGAGGTTTTTACGCCATAAGCGACTATCAAATCGCTTATAGCAAAAGTGTGCAATAGCCCCATTGTCAACAAGCTATCACTATAAGTTGCAAGGCGACGCCGACGCGGCGCGGAGTCCACGGCTTCACTGATCTTAACTCTCAACAAATAGGGTCTCCATGGGTGTAGCTACTATGGGGCCGGGGGGGGGGGGAGGCCACCCAGAAAATCTGATTTTGATAAAAAAAAATAAAAAAAAAAAAATGTTGTAATATTTGAAAGAAAAATTGTAAAACGAAAAAAAACGATATAAAAAAAAAAATTTAAGAAACCATTGCTAATAGGCATGAAGTATTTTTACTTCTCGTGATTAAAATGAGTACCAATTACATCGGGAGTGGTCCGTTCAGAAGGTCTTTCTTATCCTTTTTTCCATCATTTCGTGTTCTACGAGGTTATTAAAATTTGAATTTACGAGTACCAAAACAAAATTGTAAGATATATTAAGTTCTTTTCTGTAACTATACATAGATTAATGTTTTTTGTGGCAAGTGAACATAGCGCGCTTGTTTATTTTCTTATGATTTGCGAGGTGGAGATAGCCTGAAATTACGTCTTAGGGTGACCAAAATGGGCAGAATTTCCCACGGGAGGATCCCCCCTCTCTCTAAGCTGTGAGACGTTTTCCCCCAGACCCCCCAGCAGCGTTTCCAAGCTTGACCCCCCCCCCCCAGGAAAATTTTCTACCTACGCCCAATGAGGTTATCTAACTATGTAGTTTTCTGTGCCTGTATGGTTATACAGCTCGTTAGTGACTGTTGTACAATAATAAAAGCAAATTTTAGCGATCGAATATCATTCACCGTTGTATGATATTCGATGGATTTGCATTTTATTTTGATGATATTCGATTGTTTCGTTGGTCTCACCGCAGACCGTTGAATTCCAACAATTGGAAATTTCGAATTCACCTCCGGAGGTAGATTCGATTTTCGAATTGTTGCAACCGTTGTCAGAAATCTCACCTTCTATCCTTTTTGACTCCTTTCGCCACGATAATTTCGGAAATGACGAACTTTTCGAATAAAGTTTATAGTACAAACCATGCGTAGAAGTCATTTTCCTATGAGACAAACATAATTTTAGCTTCGAAAACGCTAGTTTTTTTGTTAAAAATGGCCATGTCATTCAGAGCTGATTTAGAGGTTATGTTATTGAATATTATTATCGCAGTTTTCATTTTCACGAGAATATCATTCAGCAGGAGTCAGTGGCGTCGCGTGCCATCTGGCAACAATGCAACTGCTCCATTTAAACTCATTATATATATCGAATTTTCCTTGTGCACTGTGCACCCCCTGAATTCGATCTTTTACATGAGTTTAAATGGATAGAATACATTGTTGCCAAATTGCACGCGACGCCACTGGCAGGAGTTCATTCTCGACTCTCATTGGCTAGCTTTTTCACCGATCAGCAGCATCAGTTAGCAATCATCAATTCTTGAAGTGAATGATATTCGATCGCTAAAATTTGCTTTAAGTAACCTTTTAGTCCATCGGTGGAAATCATCGATGATCATAGGAATTCACCAAAAAGATTCCTTATGAAATGGCCGGCGCGGCGCGTGCGGCACCAGTGTACCGAACACCTTTTCTTTGCTGAACTACTAATTAAAATCGTACCCTGTTTAGCGGGACATTACGGAGCAATAGAGAGTGGCGAATGGGGCACGTGAATGCGAATAAGTAAGCGGGAAGGACGGAAGGAGATGAGGAGAGAGAGAGAGAGAGAGAGAGAGAGAGAGAGAGAGAGAGAGAGAGAGAGAGATCGGCATATTTTGAGGCCCGCTTTCCGTTTTCCTGGGGACGGACTAGCGAAACCGATTTGTCCAAAGAAGCGTTTAATAAACGCCTATCTAGATTCAACAAACGATCTGCTTGCCGCGCCCAAGTCGCGATACCACCCGCCATACGCCGCCGGACCCCCAGACTCGCTGCCGACAAATGTTTTAACGGTAAGTTTAATGGTAACGGTAAATGTTACGGTATAGTGGGAGCGCGACCGTAATTAGAAACATACTTAAATAGAATTCTTGCGAAAATCGTCTCGTTGCAAGTTTTAGTAGGAGTCCTGTCTCACTACGCTTCCCTCGCAAGAGAAACCTTACAGCTCCCCAATTGTATTTGATATAAAAGATATTCTGATTTTTGTTGAACTAGCTGCTCAAAACTTATAGATCTGTTTAGTGTGACGTCACGAAAAAATTGGATCGAAACAAATGCTCCATCTCACTCGCTCTCGTGGTTTTCCCTTAAGAAACAGGATCCAAATTTTCAAATGCAAATTCATGCAAGAAAACAACAAGTTCTCTAGGATTTTTTTTACACCATAGGATTCTACGTACCTTAAAATATAACCACGTTACAACAACATTTTCGAAAAATCACGCATTTATTTACAATCACAGTTATATCGAAGAAAGTCCTATGTTTTGTCCTTGTTTCACTCAAAGTTTCTTCAGAGGAAATTCTCAATTATTTCGATGGGAATCTCTCTTGTTACCTGCGTGTAGCCAGTATAGCTCTGCCATTACGTCTAATACTTTAAAGTCATTTTGGGATACTGTACATGGGCGCATCCAGGGGGGCCAAGCCCCCCCCTCCCCCATAGGAAGAAAAAAAGGAGGGAAGGAAAGGAAAAAAGGAGAAAAGGAAAAGAAAAAAATATGAAAAGAGAAAGAGAGAAGAGGAAAAGAGGAAAAGAGGAGGAGAGAAAAAGAAAAGATGGGAAAGGAAATGAGTTCAAAAAAAGTATCAATGTCATGAAACATATTTTTCCTTGGAGGAACACATCTTTCCCGACAGCAATGTCCTTAATTGTTAATTTCGCTCGATCTTCTTCTGAAATCTAGATTTTCTGAAGACTCCGTCTTTCTATCAGCATGCGATGAAGACATTCCGTAACATCAGCATAGTCTCGGACAATCTCATTTTTCTCGAGAGTTAATTCAATATAGTTTCTGAATAGAAATAGCCTAATTTTGCGTCTAGAGGAAGAGCTAAATTTTCAACATTTTCCGGGAGAGGACTCCCAGACCCCCCCCCCATAAGAAATGACAACTTGCCCCCCCCCATACAGAAATCCTGGGTGCGCCCATGACTGTAAATAAAATTCGTAGTTTTTAGTACACTATATGTATATTTTATTACACTCGTCGTAATTTTCGATGGATTTTCCTGAAATTTTTACTATATGTTCAATCGTTCACAGCAAAAATTAGCAATAGACCCATTTTAATTCCTTTAAATCTAAATAAAATTTCATAATAGTTGCTTCAAGGCACAGTGTTCCTGTTATGTGTAGGGACCACTTAAAGCGTGGATCTCCCCCCTCTTCATGTGTGATAGACAATAAACATCATAGCAACCGAGATTATTCTTTCAATCAATTTATAGAAGGGTGGCAGTTGTGAGTTGGTTCTCATCAAAAGTAGGACGATAGCCAGATAAATTTAT
Source organism: Trialeurodes vaporariorum (assembly GCA_011764245.1). NCBI lineage: Eukaryota > Metazoa > Arthropoda > Insecta > Hemiptera > Aleyrodidae > Trialeurodes > Trialeurodes vaporariorum. The sequence continues at coordinate 6,632,159 of VMOF01000024.1, read as the reverse complement.
GTATAAACAATGGGGCTTCAGTACGAGTGTTTTCTTACTTTTTGATTAAAAGGTCATTGAATTTTTCCATCAAATTGGCCTGTAGGGTAAATCTGAGGTTATTTAAGGACATTAACGGAAAAAAGTTTTGACTATCGAAACCATATTGATAGTTTTCTTCGAGATTTTCTGAATCTAATTTCGTTCATTGTAAATTATATTGACTATGAGACAGTACTAGTTCAAATAATTCTTTAGAAAGGAAGGGAAGTTTCAGAGAGATTTTGGAAGTGTCAGTCATCTAAAATTAGACATTAACAAAACCTAACAATATAGTACTTTTAACACACTGTAAGTAGTGCGGACACTACGGACCGTGGAGGAATCCGATCAAATGACCACCTGGAGCAAATATTGATGGCAAGTGTGTGAATCCCACATTAAGAACGATCTTCGACCCCAATAGCCAAGCACGTGAGGCTTTATCAAAAGTGTAAAAGCTAATGAAAAATGATTCCACTCATGGTTAAAGTTGCCAGCGCCCCCCCCCACTTCACCCTTTCCAAACTGATCAATGAAGAAAAATCTCAACTGCATTGGACTAAGCCACGAAATTTGTCACCCCGTACACAAAAAATGTAATACTTACAGACTAAAGGGCAAAAGGCTAAAAGTCCAACACCGAAAGGGTGGATGTCGAAAGGCCAGGGGCGGAAGAGTTCAGTTTTATGAATCACCTCGTGCCCCCTCTGCGATTAGACCGGGGAAACCCGGCTCACTTCCGATCTAAGAGTGATATCCTCCCGCAGTGAATTTC
>VMOF01000024.1:6587886-6630863 GCA_011764245.1 Trialeurodes vaporariorum | reverse complement strand
GCGCTGATTTAAGATAGGGAACCCAATAAAAACCCGCGGCCCCGGCCGCCATTACGGTCTCGCGTTTAAAAGCATTTTGTGAGTTTAGGAGTGGATTTCGTGACTTTTTTAGTGCGCTAATCGATATTTTATCAGGATAATACCCCTTTATCAACTAATAATAAGCCTGTAGCAAAAGTTTGCAACAGCTCCATTGATAACGCTGTTTCTTTTAGAAGGTTTTACACGACAAAGAAACTGATACGTGACAGAAAAAAAGCAACATTTTCACACCCGCAGGCCGATCCTTGAAATTTGCGACTTTTGGATTGATTCATGGGCGCCCGCAGCGGGGGGCAAGGAGGGGCACTTGCCCTCCCCTGGAATTCAAAACAGCCAAAATTTTACGATATTAAGTGCAAAAGGAACAAAAGAAAATGACATGTTAATCAAAGGAGTAATAGTGGACGAATTTTATTTTCAGTTTATTTTGTAATTTTAACTCATTTGTTGCAAGGAATAGTAGAATTATGATTTTTTTCTCTTTCATTATCATCTGTTGTCCCTTTATTCATAATATCAAACACTCAAAATGATTATTATTATTTGATACATCTACAATGGCTAAGTAGTTATATGTATACTATTTGGATGAAAAAAAAAAAGAAAAAAAATATTTTCCCTTTTTCCTTGGAGGGGGTTTCCCCTAGACCTTCCAGGGGCCGAAAAATGATCTGACGAAGTTGTACTCCGTCAGTGCTTGGCGAGGCCATAGAGCTACCTACCACAGTCTGTTCGCTCTAACTTGAGACCAGAACGAACGATAAATGAATTTCGGAAAATGGAGAAGGTCAACACTTCAATACGTTGTCGTAGCCCCAGAGTCGGGCAGGAGCCCTGTCACCTCGGCGGACTGACGAGGATTAGCACTCCTATGTTGCCACAGAGGGCAAATCTACCTGAAACTCCAGGTCTCAAGTTAGAGCGAACAGACTAAAGCAAGTTCGAGTCCTCACCATCCACCTAAGGAGAGAGTCAATTTCGTCCCAAATTTTTCGGCCCCTGGGGTTTTAGTAATCATTGCTCCAGGTTACCGGCAGCAGAGTTGTCACTTTGTGAGTAATCGATGATGGTTCCATCGGTTGAGCGAAAGATTACACAATCAAATTAAATACTACGCTTACATTTCACCAGAAAACTCAACTTTGATCTTTATACCAACTGGACCCATCGTTGGTTCTATCGGTTGAAAAAAAGAATACAAAGAAGAATAAGAAAAAGTATGAATGTATCTTATGAAAGCACTCAACAAATCTACAGTATAATCGTTTTATCGGTCGATTGAATCGCATCATTGAGTTGAGGAATTTATTCGATTACTCACAAATCGACAGCCCTATAGCCGTATGTAAGACAGAGAACCAAGGGCATGTTTCAAAACAATCGTGCAGCAACGTGACACAGCAACAGCGGTGGCGCATCACGTGATTTCAGACGGCTTGATTACGTGGGTAAAAGTCAACTGCAAAAGCCTAGGATTACAGGGAAGAAAAGGGAGGATCTACCGACTGAGAAATAGACGGATATGAAGCAACGAGAGGGAGAGAGAAGGAGGAAGAGAAAGACAGCCAGAGAGACAGAGACAGAGAGAGACAGAGAGAGAGAGAGAGAGAGAGAGAGAGAGAGAGAGGAGAAGAGGAGGGGAGGAGGAGAGAGAGAGGAGAGAGAGAGAGAGAGAGAGAGGAGGGGGAAGGAGGGGGGGGGGGAGAGAGAGGAGAGAGAGAGAGAGAGAGGAGAGGAGAGAGGAAGAGACAGCAGAGAGATAGAGAGAGAGAGAGAGAGGGGGAGAGAGGGGAGGAGGAGAGGGAGAGAGAGAGGAGAGAGAGGAGAGAGAGAGAGAGGAGAGAGGAGGAGAGAGAGAGGAGAGAGAGAGAGAGACAGAGACCAGAGACAGAGAGAGAGACAGGGGGAGAAGAAGAGGGACAGAGAGAGAGAGGAGAGAGGGAGGAGAGGGAGGAGAGAGAGAGGAGAGGCGAGAGAGAGAGGAGAGAGATGGAGAGAGAGAGAGGAGAGGGAGGAAGGAGGAGAGAGAAGAGAGAGAGACAGAGAGAGAGACAGAGAGAGACAGAGAGAGAGAGAGAGAGAGAGACAGAGAGAGAGAGACAGAGAGAGAGAGAGAGAGAGAGATGAAGGATGTGGTGAATGTGGTGAAAATGAGCGCAGATTTAGTAGTCTCTTGGCCGCGAGAGGGAGAAATATATATTTAGAGAAAGAGAGAGAGAGAGAGAGAGAGAGAGAGAGAGAGAGGGGAGGGGGACCACCCTCCCGACACGGTGAGTAAATATCATGTGAGCGCGAATCACGAAATGTCAGCTTGTAAGATATTTGAAATCAAGCAAGAGGAAACTTAATATTAAAAACCGACCCAAAAGTGGACCGAAAAGAACTCGGAATGGCGGGAGGGGGGGAGGGGGGTTTCTGAAGAAGCGTGCAAGTTCTAGCGATGGATCGGCAAGGGGGAGTTAGAGAAAGAGTGAAAAAACAACCCTCCCGAAGATGAAAGAGTAAGAAAATGAGCCAACCTCAGTTTTTGCTGCCTCCGCGGGCTCGGGGTCCCCGCAAGGGTGAAGTATGGAAGGGGGAAAAAAAGCTCAAACGCTCAATCCTCGGAGGAAAAAATAATATATCGAGTTCTTAAAATGTTGCTTTTCCTCCGCTCCGCGTGACCCTTAAATTATTTTTCATTTGAATATTGATATCTGCGACTACCGCGTCAAGTACGTTTCCTGATGTTTTTCCTCTCTCTCTCCATCGCGCGTTTGTCTATTATGATTTTTTGAGAACGGTTTTGTTTTTTTTTTTTTTGTTTTTTTTCTCTCCTTCCCGTGATCGGGTCTTGTAACATATTGGACTGTTAAATTCGCTGATTTATAGCCGTGCGCAAGAGATGGGGACTTTCGGACCTGTGACGGGTTCGAAAGCTTTTTTTTTATCCGTTTCGTAACCTTAAAAAATTCCATCTCCAACTTCAAAATGAAACGGCTGAACGGCAGGTTCGCTGCTGATGATGGTATTTTAAAGTACCTGCTACGTCACCGTAATGCTAGATAATCCATTCTAGCGATGGGCAATGGCCAAATGGATCTGTTTCAAACTTGTGCTACAGCGTTGTGGAGGGTTGATTCCTTACGAAAAATCACTTGAATAATAATATTGAGAGTATATTAGAAAGTTCCAAAATCCACATAACCTCAATCAATGCGATTAACCAAATTACAAGATAGCGGTTGAATGTGCGAGTGAAAATGGAGGAAACCAGATATTATACTAAGCCTAAGAGAAAAACTGTTGGCCGGGCTTCGTAAAAAAACGCCTGCAGAATGGCCGTGATACAACGCGCAGTACGCTGGTGACCGTAAACATTGTTGGTATTCATATTGTTGGAAATGAGGTTAGATTCTCTGCAGCATATAAATGTTTTGTCAATTATTATGGCCGATGGGATGATTAAAATTACTTACATTTTCAGATTCACTTTCAAAACATACTTAGAGCTCATTAAACCTCCCAAACAATTTATTACTCTTATTAATTTAGTTAGAGGCGTTGCTGTCAACACTGAAAAAAATGAAATTACTGAAAAAGCAATTAAGTTTTGTAAAATCAGTAAAATGAAGCACAGGCTAATTTTACTTGTTATTTTTAGTGAATTCTACTAATTTTATGGTTAATTTCACGATTTGAATTGAAAATTTTGCTTAGGTTTAAGTAATTTTTCTTTGTGGATTGCAAATTTTTCAATCTAAATAGTACATTCTACAATCCAAATCATTGTGACTTTTGCATATTACATAGCTGTCTTGGCGTGACAGCTATGCGACTTGCAAAAATTACAATGCTTCGGATTGTTAAATTTACAATCCGAATGGTAAGATTTATGATTCAAATTGTAAAATTAATAAAACTTAAGCAAAATTTACAATCCAAAATATAAAATTAGCTGTTCGTTACCAAAAATGGCTGGTAAAATTAACCTTTGTTTCATTTGACTGATTTCACAGATCTGTTTTTTTTTTTTTTCAGTGAAACCTCATTTCAAACAGCAACAGTAGTAACAATGTTTACGGTCACCAGCGTACGCCGCATTGCATACTTCGTAGGAGTCGAACAACAATTTTGGATCGTTATGCCATATCTCATAGGCTTAGTAATCTCTGGAGGAGACTCATCTAATCCCAGCTCTCTTAATTCTTTACAATGAATCGTTTCTCTGCTTAGAAAGCTGCAATGTGTCTGTTGCGTACTTTTGCTACATCAATATGGCATTATGACACATTGTTTCTAACGTAAAATTCGGCAGAAATCACGATGCGCACATTGAAAACTTTCAAAGTCCACTCATTAACTCAGAAAATACCTTCCATTTCAAACAACCCGCGCTACACTAGACACTTTATAACCGACTTATAACTACATACGAGATGGAACCATCTCGTTTACGTAAACATCAACAGAACTTAGAAAGATTGGAATGTTTCGGTTAGATGCGTACATTTTTTATATTATTTTGTAATCTTTGATAGACCGAGAAGACTAGACAGCAAATGCAGCCAATAGTTCATGTATTTAGAAAGGAATTCCATCATTTTGTAGTTACTATGTTGTTTACTTATGCACGGTGGTTCCGTCTATGTTGTAGTATACCGGTGCAAATAGTGTCTAGTGTAGCGCGGGCTGTTTGAAATTCAAGTGATTTCCTGAGTTAATGAGTGGATTTTTAACGTTTTTAATGTGCGCATCATTATTTTCGCCGAATTTCACAGAAGAATCAAGGTTGTATATTGTCGTAGCAAAAGTATGCAACAGACCCATTCATTAAAAATTAATTCATAGCAGAGCTCATGTGAAAACCGACTTAGGCCCTTTCAAAACTAAAAGATTTAGAGCGACATCCACCCGGACCGGATAACCGTCGTCGTCTGGTCGCGTCGCGGTCGCCTCGCCGCTACCGTTCTAAGCGCGCCGTACATTTGGACGCGATACCACCAGCTAGACACTGCTGCCATGCCGAGATGGAATGTCAGCGTTTCACGCCGCGCCGCGCTTTACACCACTTCCTCTCGCCTACTGCGCATGCTCCCAGCAATAATCGTATATCTCGCTGGAAGCCTTATTTGTCACATTCTATTTACTGAGTGGATTAAAACCCACTTGAGCCTTCGCGACCCCTTACATAAAATTTATACACCCTCCTCTTTACTTTTATATTCTCTGTCTTTTTAATTTGCTCAGATTTTTGTCTTTTTACCATTTCACCTTGCGACCGTCGAGGGCCCCCTCCGCACTCCCCCCTCCTTAATGCGTAAATCTCTCGCAACTCCCCCTGCTCCTCTCTCTCTCTCTCTCCCTCTCTCTCTTTCTCTCCCGTGTCCCGTTATTTAATTTACTTCTTCCCCCTGAGCTGAGCGGGGAACTGAAACATCAGGAGCTTAATCGAGGATTTCCGTTCCTGGTGTTCTGCGTGTAGCCGTATCAAAGATTACTCCTCTTGTCTGTCCTCCTGATTCACGTCCTTATTCGGTCCTTAAAAAGGGTATCTTTGTTCCCCTCAACCGCAATTGCTTATCGCTCTTCAGAAAGTCTTCCCTCGGTTTTGGACCCCTCCCCCCCCACACTCCTATTTACATACTTTTTACACTCGGTTCTTCCTTGTTAATCATTTCCTCTCTCTTTGTGGTGCTTTATCTTTTCAGAGCGTTCATATTTTCATCGGTTTCCTATACAGCTTACTCCTCTCTTATAACCCTCATCGCCCCCTCTTTTATTTCCTCCCTCTTTTCTCCTCTACTTTTATTTTTATTTTTTTTTTTTCGGTGTAAGATCCGCGCTTCTTTGAATACCGATATCTTTTTCCGCTATCTCCTTTCCTCCACTGCAAGGATTTGAACCAGAAAGTTGGGCAAAATGACTCGAGTGCCGAGGTCGAACTGCCGAGTACATTCAAGGTGATTCCAGGCGAAACGTTTCCAGATTTCAATCCGATGGATAAAGCGCCACAAGTCGCTTTTCGGAAAAACCGTGTTTTTGGCGTTTTAAACTGAAGATTTTTACGCTTTAACGACATAGGTGTCCGCCCCCAATGAATTCAAAACAAGGGTCCCTAGACACAAACATGGGCTTTTTTCTTATTATTGGACCTTTAATCGCGTATACAATGGTTAATCCGATGTTATTTTACCTGCCGAGTTCGAATTTGGCCTTAATTTTGATCGAAATATTCTAGATTTTTCACAATTTAAACTTTATCACGAGCATTTTTTAAAAGTAGAATATGCGTAAAATCGGGACGAGTTAAGTAGAAAATGATATCATTTTTGAAATCAGCGTCCCAAATACTATTGATTAGCACACTATTAATGTATGTAACAAGAAAATTCATTGAAATACATTGAAATTTAGTTTAAAAAAACACTGATGTTTGGTGCTTTAGCGGACAGTTATGTCGTTAAAGAGGCCTACTTTAAACTGAAACCATAGATAAAACACAAAAAAATCCAATAACGTCGGCATCTGCGAAATATTTTTATGATTTTTTTTTTTTTTTTTTTAGCCCAAAACGAGCAAAATTGGTTTAGAATTAAAGCCGTAAATTATGAAACTTATTTTTCCCTAATCTCAATGAGTATGAGGGCGAGTGCGAGTGAAAATGCGTCTATCTGCCTCACTCGCACTCATTGAGAGGTTTGTGGGAATTTTCGTATCTCATAATTTCCGGCTTTACTTTTGAGTGTTTCAGCTTGAAACTTTTTAGGGTATCTTCCTGAAGTATGCTCTCAGATGCTGACGTTCCTCAAATTGGAGTTTACAGCGTGAATTCGATATTTGATCTGACTCTCCGAGTACATTTGGTGCTCGGGAGAAGACGGTTTCCAAATTCCAATGCGTAATTTACGCTCATTTTCAAAAATCAAATATTATTTTTGGTTACTTTGTTGTATGATTAAATAAAGTTAGCCTTGATGTTTGGAGAGGGGGGGAGAACGGTTCCGGATCACTATTTAATAACTGTTTGACAAACTTGCCAAATCCCGAGTAAAAACTGGACTCGGACAGTCAGATCGAATATTAAAAGTACTCGACTGTTCAACCTTGGTACGCGAGTCTCATTGGACTGAGGTAACTATAACGCAGGGACAATTTTTAGACGAATTCCTCCCATCCTTTTTCCCCCCCTAAAGAGGCCCTTCTAATCCTTCTATATTTAGATTAATCCGCTCTTTTCCCCATTTACTTAAGAGCACACGCGCACTTACATTCAAGCCGATCGAAGGAAGGATATAGTCTTACAAATCGCACCAGAGAAAAAGTTGCGCAGATCAAGTTCATTAAAGCGGCGATGCTGACGAAGGTGTGGGACTGGGGGACGGGGGGGGGGGGGTTAGTTTTTGAAAGTTGAGTCGGAGGAACACGTATGCGGTATCAGTTGTTTTCCTATGTGAAGTCACGTTTCTATTAACTTCTACAAGACGCCAAAATAGCCTCTCCTGTACAGCACACCCACCTCTTTCGATATACCTTTCTCTCCCTCCTCCCTCTCTCTCTGTCTCTCTCTCTTTCTCTCTCTCTCTTTCTCTCTCTCTCTTTCTCTCTCTGTCTCTCTCTCTCTCTCCCTCTCTCTCTCCCTCTCTCTCTCTCTCTCTCTCTCTCTCTCTCTCTCTCTCTCTCTCTCTCTCTCTCTCTCTCTCTCTATGTCTCTCTTTCTCTCTCTCTCTCTCTCTCTCTCTCTCTCTCTCTCTAAATTCTCTGCCTGACCGCTCTTACCAGCCACAATCTTACCCCGCTATCCACCGCCCCCTCCCCCCATCACCTGGTCTCACGAGCCAATCAAAGCTTTCCGTTATTCTCCCCACCACCATCTTTCTTCCGATTAATTACCGGAACAACAAACGTAAAGCAGCCAGAATTACCTCCTATTAAGACGGTATCGGGCAATTATGTTTGATTCCGCTTGCGCCTCTCAGTTGCCAGATCAGCCCACAGCAGCGTCACTAGATCTCATTTATCGGTTTCCTATCTCAACTCTTCCTCCTCATTCTTTAGCGAAGACGCCTTCAATTGTTAGTCTATGTAGTCAGCAATGCATTTCGTGCGAGACAATGCATTTTATTCAAGTTCTAAAGGAGCTTACTAATAGAAGCCTTTGTAATATACAGAGAAAAGACCCTGATCTAAGTAAACAGGTCAGTCCGATACAGAGCTGCCGATTTGCGTAGATTTAATGACATTTTGAAATTCACCGAAGATTCCACCGGTTAAGAAAAGATTACAGAGTTTAGTTCAGTGTATGACTGTAACGCCCGAAAATACTAGCGTCTTTTATCTTTTCTCAACCGGTATTATTTAATTAATTAACGGCGTTTCCGACGATTGAGAAAATACTACACATCAGAGTATTTTCATGCATTACAGTCATACACTGGATTGAACTATGTAATCTTTCCTCAACCGGTGGAATCATCGGTGAATTTAAAAATGTCGTTTAATCTACGCAAATCGGCAGCTCTGGTCCGATAGCGATTCACCGGAAACGGCGACCTCTGTGTTTACACAAAGGCGGCTTTACCCAAGAGGCGATTTTTACTTTCTCACTCTAACGAAGTTAGAAAAATTGAGAAAGTATTGCGATGGCGCAGAGATTTTCAAGGTATTTTGTTTCGATACTTGGCCCACTATGACTAAGTCAATCATGATAATTATTAAATAATTGCCTCTCATCGAGCCTAATACTGTCCTAAAGAACATCTATCCATGAAATTTTAATATGTCTTAATTAAATGTGATTTGGAGCGGTAAATGTATAAAATTTCTGTGACGTCCGTGATCTGTGAGTCCGTGAGTCCGTGAGTCCGTCTGTATCCCAGCATAACTTTTGCACAATAGGTCCAAATGTATTAAAATTTTGCAGAAAGGTTGCTTTTAACATTTCCCAGAGGGACTTTTTTTATTTCTTTGAAATTTTAATTTTTATGTTAGTTATGGATGAAAAATGGTTTCCATTAAAATCAATGGGAAAAAAATATTTCAAAAATGAATCTTTAGATATGGATAAAAATATCAAAGGGGGGCTGGGGGTCTCCCCCAGATTAAATTTGATGTGAGAAAGTGTTCGTAGGGTATTCCCTACAGTTTATTTTAACATTGAAGCTTATAAACAAATGCTTTAGAGTTGGGCAAACTCATTAGCTATGAGGTAAAACAACCAAATAAAAAAGAAACTAAAAAATCGTAATAAAAAATATGAAAGTAATAGTAAAAAACTAAAGGGGGAGAGGGTTCAACTCAGGCATAGTGCAACAAAATACCATGTTATATTTGTTTATACCACGTAGCCTATGTATTTTGTTTCGCTTATTGAAGCTTATGGAGAAATGCCGACTAGCTCTCGTTAAATACGAATTTCTCTCTTATATGGTTGATCAAAACGTCAAATAAGTGACTGAAACTTGTTCACTAGGGTTTTAGGAAGATTTTCATGCCACACAACATTAAGTTACACTGCACTTCAGACGTAATACGTGGCTTTGCCCAGATGGTAATTTTCTTAACCCTTTACTGCATGATTTTTTTTTTTTTTTTTTTCAATAAAATAATTTTTTTTTCAGTGCAATTTTGATCCTTGAGATAGGGAAAAATAGTGAAAAAATTCTTTCCATTATATTTCAATGGTGAAGAGCCTGAATATTAATTGTTCCAAATATGGCCTTACCCACATTTAGGTATCCATGCAACTGAAAATAAAGTTTTCAGGCTAAAAAAAAAAAAATCAAAGTAGTAAAAAATAAGTTAGTAAGTTTCAATAGTTGTTTTTTTGTATATGGTACCCCTGCGTTACTCCCAAACATAACAATGAAAATCGGAAAATCTCGATCAGATTTTCAGTAAGCTATTTTCAACCACTCTGCACGTTCTCTATCCTGTGCTGCGCGCTCTAGGACAAAATCGACAATTCTTACTCGTTTAGTATCTGTTCCACGTGTGACCCAACCATGCAGTTACAGTACAACTCATGTCCCCTACTTTTAGATAAGGCTTCAAAGTAATTGTTCCAGATCTGGGCTCATCTGCAGTTAAGGGTTAACATGGGGGCTTATGGAGAAATGCCGACTAGCTGTCATTTAAACCTAATTTCTTTATCGCAGTTGATAAAAATGTCCAAAAAATGGCTCGAACTTATTCACAGGGGTTTAAGGAAGAATTTCATGTGACTTGTGGGACTTCCTATGATCAGCTGTAGTTGAAAAATTCCATTTAATGGACAGTCGCACGGCGGGCGTTTCTCCATAAGCCACAATGGGGCCGTTGCACACTTTTGCTATGAGCGATTTAACAGCCGGTTCTGGTGTAAAAACCTCGAAAAATAACAATGGTAGCACTACAAACTTTCGAGATCCACTCTTAAACTCAATAAACGCTTTTATTTGCGAGGACGTAATGGTGGCCGAGGGTAGAGTCCCTATATATGAAAGAGTCAAGACACGTGGACAGAAGTGAAGAAGAAGAAGGTGTCTGAGAAGCCTGGAGGCGCGCCTCTTGTTTACATTTTCATCCAACGATCTTCCCGCCAAAAATTACTTATACATGTATTTGTGTGTAAGTAATCTTTGTTAGGTCAACCTAACCTCCAATTCCCGTTGGCTTCACTACCTGTTTTAAAAGTAATGCGTGAATTTTATTCTGTTCTGAACACATTTTCATCAATTTCTAATTCAAATTTCATCAGTACAAGCTAAAAATGCCGAAAGTTTCCTCAAAGCTGGGCTGCAGTGAAGATGGTTCTATGAAGATGTAAACAAGAGGCGCGCCTCCAGGCTTCATAGACCCCTTCTTCTTCACTTTTCAGCAGCCAATCAGAGATGGAACCTCGTATGGCGAGACTCTTTCATATATAGGGACTCTAGCCGAGGGCAGTAACAATGGGAGATTGCTATCTTAATTTCGTCACTCTTTCTATGCTGACAAGGATGATTCACAGAGTAAATAGTCATCAGAGTGATGATCCACATTCGATGAATGGTACCGCAACACCGAGTGACACCGGTGTCAAACGAAAGTCGTCTCCTATTGATTACTTCTTAGTTACAGTATTGGTAGATGGGAAGCTCCCATTGTTACTACCCTCAGCCACCATTACGCCCGCGCAAATAAAAGCGTTTATCGAGTTTAGGAGTGGATTTCGAAAGATTTTAGTGCTGCCATCGTTACTTTTGGAGGTTTTTACATCAAAATCGACTGTTAAATAGCGCCTATTGCAAAAGTGTGCAACAGCCCCATTGTAAAAAATCATCGTCTTGGGCAAAGCGCAAAGCCTATATGTATGGTTGCATTATACGTGGAGGTACGCTCAACCCCGTTTCCGGTCGGGACGGACTGACCTGTTTACTTAGATCATGGTCAAGACAAGTGACATCATGGGCGCCTCATTGGATGCGTTTTTGTACATATGTTTACATTATGAGGGCCGATGTTAAGTTTTGGTCCAAATGCAAAGATTACAGGGCCGTAGAGTTTCTAACGGTGGTATAATCGTTCACTGCTTTTGCTTATCGACATCTATTTACGCTTTTGGAGATTATTTTGGGCATTACAGACATTCTTGAGATGCATCCTGATTGAAATTGACAGGTTCATTGATGATTTACACTTTCATCCATATATAACGGCGCCCGTGGAGCCTATAACCCGTTGACCAATATGAGGTTCACTACCCTCTTGTCTTAACTCTCTACTCTCTAAATAAGCTAAATTTATTTACAGTGTCGGGTGAAGCTTTTCACCCGAACCAACGCACGTAGGAGTATTTACCCCCCAAAAACCTGGCCAAAAATATTTGCGTGTTCTTTAATAATTGAAAATCGATTTTGGTTAATTTTCCAATTTAAACTCAAAACTCCTATTGCACGGTTTATGGTTGGAAAAGGCGTAAAAAATTAAGAATTTTGGCATAAACCAAAGGTCGATAGCGCGCTCTTTTGCCGAGTTATTGACGCTTATTTTATAAAAAAAGGCTTGACTTCAAAATGTTGCTAAAAAAAAAAAAAAATGGGCAATTTCTTGCAAGTTTAGACTGTTGGAGCAGTTGCCTAAAAGAGTCTACTTTAACCCCATTATTTTGGTTATGCCCGGTTTTGCCCGAAACGTATTCAAAATTGCCTTTTTTTAAAAAGATAGTGCCTAAAATTAGAGATTTTTTCATGTCCATTTTAAATTAGATGTAAAAGGGTCAAAAATGCACGGAATAAGAGATTGTTGCCATCAAAATGAAGCACATACCTTCTAAAATAACGTTCATAATCGCTGAAATGTTTGGATGCACCATCGCTTGTCCTTGATGGATAATGTTGACTGATTAGTAACAGTGCTTCGAGCGGTGAACAACCGCAGGTGCGTCGAGCGCTCAGTTCCATGTTGTCCCCTAAACAGCAGATAAACGTAGATGTTTCGACACATCTATTACGCAATAGAGCGGTTACATTACCTCTCAAAAACCATCAATAGTTTTTTGGACGACTTTTCAATTTTCCGTTTTTGGCCAGGTTTCCGGGTCAAATACTCCTACGTGCAACAGTTCTGCATTTTACTACTATCCCATCCGAACTGTTTGTTTGGTACCGATGGATGACACCGTTGCTGTACCCTTACCTCGAAATTCGTACCCATTCCGCGAGGTGGAGGCGAAAAGAGTAAATTGACGGTGAGATACAACAATAAGCAACGCTCCTGATTGGCTATAGAAGTGATTTTGTTGACTTTGCGGCGTTTGATGTCCCCCGAAAAGTTCCGAACCTAGAATCTTCACCCGACACTGCGTAAATAAAATTTGCTTCATATAGAGACTCTACTAGTGTCAACCGTTTTTGGTTAGAGAAAACCTGAAACTTTCAGCTCTCTGCCATTGGGAAAATCCGGTTATTTTCGGGCCTGATCCGGCAGCTATGGCCTTAATTGAAATCCGCGGGCCCTTCACCAGTCAATGAAGATCGGAACGACCGTGGCGCTTTCTAATCGCTCGTAAAAAAGTCAGCTATCAAAGCTCCTCGATTTCGACGGGGACTTCTACGCCAACCTGCCTACGCTGCTACATCAAACGGAAAATTTGAGAGCTGAATTTTTCGAATGAGTGAAAAAGAGAATCAAATGAACTCTGTCTGTAGAAGCTGTTGTGTATAAATGTTGTACCCTTTGTTCAATATCCTTAGTGGGGACAAAGATACGAGGCCAAGGTATGCAATACGCAATGCACGGTATACCATTCAACACATGTATCACGTGCAGTGGCGTAATCTTAGGGGGGGCATGACCTTTTTGCCCCTCCAATATTTGAGAAGGGGGGGCAAAGTATCATTTTGCCCCCCCCCCAATAATTTGATGAAAAAGAGGGAGGGAGAAAAGAAAAAGACGGAAAAATACAACAAAATAAAGAAAGAAAGGAATAATTACAGGAACCGAGAAGCAAAAAATGGCAAGAATAAGTGGCTCTATTTTACACTGAAACTGCACCTAAAGTAAATCTAAAGTGAAACATTCCTCTGTTCTCAATGAAATGAAGAAAATGTACATTGAGTCTATTAACTTCTGTTCTGTCGGTTGGTTATTTTTGAAAGATTCAATTGCTTAAAATAAAGTCTGAGAGAACCCAAATGTTCAAATTTTTCCGGAGAAATACCCCCAGACCCCCTATTACTGGAAAGTGTCCCCCCCAGATTCTCCAAAGTATCGGACTATTTGCTACCCCCTCCCCTCAAAAAGAATCTAAAATTTTACGCCACTAAGTGGAACATTACATTTACTGCAGTTTTAAATTTCCACATGACTTCTAACCGTTAGGAACAGTTTCTCAAAGCCTAGAAATATCAGCTTCATGTAGTTGAAAGTCTAAATTGAAAAGTTCCCCTTTTGCCTGATAAATTAAGAAATTAAACGTAACATCTATTTTTAATTTGTTTAAATTTGGTGGCATTTGTATGTGATAACATTGCTTAAAATAACGTCTGAGAGAGCCTGAATTTTCAAATTCCGGGGGAGGACCTCCGGATTCCCTTTCACTGGGGGGTGTCCCCCTAGACCCCCCATAGTGCATCTCTCAAAAGTTGGTTTGCCCCCCCCCCCAATAAAAATCCCAAGTTTACGCCACTGATCACGTGCGTTGCTTATTGCATACTCTGGCTAGGTATCTTTGTCTCCACTGGTACGCTTTCACTGTAAAATCGTGGAGGAAGCTATCTCTGAAGATGAAGAAATTCCTTTAAAGTTAATTATTATTAATGAGAGGAAGTCTCGGGAAAATTGGGCGAGGGGGGTTGGGGCGCATCGATTACAGGATTTGCACTATAATACGGTAAGACATTTCACTTAAAAGATCCTTTCGCCTTGGCTATACTACGAAACACTTTGTTCTATATATCTATATAGCTATGATAAAAATACCAAGAGAGGGTATGCAATGCGCAACACACAATCTAGGATTTGTGGAAAAGTTGCGGACACATGTTTTAAGCGGACTGAAAAGTGGAATTTTGGAAATTTTGAAGATCCCCCCCCCTCTACTATTTTTCCTCTCCTTATAGTTTCAGGCAGTGATGGGCAAATAACCGAATAACGAATAATCACGAATAATTAACTAAAATTATTCGCATTATTCTCATGTTATTCCTTTTAGTAAATCAAAGTTTTAACACTACCAGTCCTTCATCTTATGACAGATGAATATGCTGGTAGTGTCTAAACTTCGATTTACTAATAGGAATAACATAAGAATAATGCGAATAATTTTAGTCAATTATTCGTGGTTATTCGTTATTCGGTTATTTGCCCATCACTGGTTTCAGGCTTATTTTAACATCTATTTTTTCTTTTTTTAAAAAAATACGATGATTAGCCTTGAAATTATGGCCTATTTAGTATTCACTTGCTGTTTTTTGTTGTATCTTGGTTTTTGAAACTATGGAGGAAATTCTGCACTTAAAAAAAGATTACCTGAAGTACGGCAATATGTGAACCAAAACCAATGTAAGGGATAGTACAGTTACCAGAATTCTATAGTCTTTGTACCATAGCTCTTGAAACTTTCTAGGAAATTCTAGTTCTACCACGATATTCTGATATTAACACCAGAATTTTCTGGTTCAAATCCCAGAGTTTAGGGAAAATAAGCATTGACAATTTCGCCGGACCGAATACTTTTTTCGTTTTTTTTTTTTTTTTTTTTTTTTTTTTTCAAATAAATGTTTGTTCTCAGATATCGGTACTCTTTTTCTAGAGAGAGAGAAAAAAAGAAAGAAAAAAAGTACCTAAATGTTCCAAACCATCCGTGTGCAAAACAATGCGAAAGACATAGAGACATACATGTGTATGCCCACTATTTTAAGTAGAGATATTTCTCAGAGGAAATTATCCCTTTGAGGGGCAGTGGCTAGTGCCACTAGCCACCTTTCATTTATTTTTTCCTGAGCTTTTGAGACAGTGGCTATTGTAACTAGCCACTTTTTTTGGTTGGTAAGATGTTCTAAAATGGGGGAAAAATATGTTTCACGTGGTAGCACAGCGGTAAACATTATTTTTAGACCAGGTAGAGGAAGGGAACCAAAACCGGACCGCTGTTTTGTTTTTGGGCTGTAACTCAGCTGAAAATTGATCAAATTTAGAAAACTTTATATCAGCATGTACATAGAACCCTTACCTTTAAAAAAATTACCTTGGTTTAAAATTTGAGTCATTAAAATTTTTGAGAGAAAGAAAATTGCGAGAGAAGTCAAAAATACCGTCTGAGAAAAGGGGCTCCAAAACCGGACCGCCTGGTAAATTTCACTCATAATTACTGATTTTTTGCGTTATATGCATATTTCTTACTTCAGCAACTATGGCGAAGGCACGCCATGAGAGAAAATGAAACAAGTCAGCACTTGTACCGTGGAAAATCCAAAAATGAAATTCATCGTAAAAATTAAGATGCGAGAAATTGTGATAAAAATGAAAAAAATAGCAAAAATTGAAAATCAATTGAAATAAAGATTGAAAACATCTGCAGACCACCAGTATAACATCTAGGTAAGCCCACAATACTTAGAATGTCATTAAAGTTTCCTAATCTAGGCCAAAAATCTAGGCGGTCCGGTTTAGGGGATTTCACTACTAGAACTTCCTAACCTCACTACGGTAAAAGAAATGGGACTAAAGTAAAAACTTAGACAGATTTACAAACCTTAGGTGTCACCAAAGAACATCATATCACAAAAAATCACTAACCTTTACCTTAAGTATAAATTTTAGGCCCCAACAATAACAAACTTGGAAACTTTGACAGTCACGAATCGCCGAATTTTAGCCTTAATTGCGTTTTACGACAAAAACAATAAATGAACCTGAGGTTTTGATGCATGAGCGACACCTACGGGTAAAAGAGAGTAACTTCACGCCATTGCCGCTACAGCACAGCACCATTATGGCGGAGAAACTTGAGGCGGTCCGGTTTTGGGTTACCGGTCCAGTATTGGCGACCCTCCTCTAAATGTTGACACTTTGAGATTTTCCCTCCAAGGCAGACCGGCTATCGCTAATGTAGTAATATTTTTTTTTCTAGAAGCTAGGTTTAGGCAAATTTTTGAGGCAGATTATGAATCTTGAAAGTATTTTGAACATTTTGAAGTAATTGTGAGTAAAATTTGCTGATTTTGTAATACAGGGTGTGGCAGACCACCCGTCCACTATCTTTATCTCAAAAACGGCCGAAAATTGAGCTTCGGGGGCAAAACTTTCATAATGTATATCGACCCCAAGGAATCCAATGAAAATATTTTCAGCCCCCCAAAACCACCCCTTGGGGGTTATTTAGGGGGGTGGGTACCCGTATCTCGAAAAAATCAAATGGAAAGGGTATGTTTTGACATTGGAATCTAATACGGCATGAAAAAATAAACCTTTTTTATCCTTAAGTTTTTTTTCTAAAAACCACCCTTTTTTGAGTTAGGGGTGGTTTTCCAAAAATTTAGGGGTAATTTTTGATTGACCGCTGTGACCCTCCAAATCATTGGATTTCAAAAAACTAAGAAGTTTCTGAAAAGGCAGACCAAGGGCTTTCTTTTGATGTATCGCATGCCTATTTTTTGTGAAAAAGGGTACAAGGCCCCCTCACCCCAAAATTTTGGGGCTTCGGGGGGCCCTACGTAAAAATTGTCAAATGTAAAGGTATAGCTTGTGATACATCATTTGAAAGGTCTTTCAGAGACGAAAAAAGTGATGCCCCCCAAAAGTCGTAAAAACAACCCCCTTCCAAAATGGCGGCCGTTTTAAGGTTAGGGGGCTCAAGGGGGGACCTTCAGAAAAATGATCCAAAATTGACCGATACATGGCTAAAAGGGTCTTAAAAAGAGAAAAATAATGGTTCAAACCGCGAGTCAAACCGACTTTTCAATCCAAAGTTACGGCCGATTGAAATTTAGGGGTGGTTGGGTTTCCCAAAAAGGCACCCCTACATTTCAATCGGCCGTAACTTTGGATTGAAAAGTCGGTTTGACTCGCGGTTTGAACCATTATTTTTCTCTTTTTAAGACCCTTTTAGCCATGTATCGGTCAATTTTGGATCATTTTTCTGAAGGTTCCCCCTTGAGCCCCCTAACCTTAAAACGGCCGCCATTTTGGAAGGGGGTTGTTTTTACGACTTTTGGGGGGCATCACTTTTTTTGTCTCTGAAAGACCTTTCAAATGATGTATCACAAGCTATACCTTTACATTTGACAATTTTTACGTAGGGCCCCCCGAAGCCCCAAAATTTTGGGGTGAGGGGGCCTTGTACCCTTTTTCACAAAAAATAGGCATGCGATACATCAAAAGAAAGCCCTTGGTCTGCCCTTTCAGAAACTTCTTAGTTTTTTGAAATCCAATGATTTGGAGGGTCACAGCGGTCAATCAAAGATTACCCCTAAATTTTTGGAAAACCACCCCTAACTCAAAAAAGGGTGGTTTTTAGAAAAAAAACTTAAGGATAAAAAAGGTTTATTTTTTCATGCCGTATTAGATTCCAATGTCAAAACATACCCTTTCCATTTGATTTTTTCGAGATACGGGTACCCACCCCCCTAAATAACCCCCAAGGGGTGGTTTTGGGGGGCTGAAAATATTTTCATTGGATTCCTTGGGGTCGATATACATTATGAAAGTTTTGCCCCCGAAGCTCAATTTTCGGCCGTTTTTGAGATAAAGATAGTGGACGGGTGGTCTGCCACACCCTGTATAATTACAAGCGTTATAACAAGGTGGCTAGTTTCACTAGCCACTGCCCCTGAAGGGGTCAAACAATGATGCATTGTCTATTTTCAAGTTTTTCGCCTTTTAGAAGGAATTTTAGGGCTCAGATAAGACGTTCAGAGGCTAATTATAACTTGAACTACTTATTCACACTCTAAATTCTTGCATTCAGCCAATAATAGGCCTCGGAGATTAATTGAAGCAACATCGTCGTTTACAGCATTAATTGTTTACAGCGTTTTGCCGTTTTACAGCATATTTTGGATTTTTTCGGTACTTCCATAAAGAAAGTAATTATTTCATTCTATTTATATTATCTTCATAGTCTAGAAAACAACTTGAAAAAAGAAAAAAGTCACTTTCTTTGTTGCAACATAGCCAATGATCACTTTTTAGCGCAGCTGGAAGCAAAAATGTTGCTCTGCGCCACACACTAAATTCGGATTAACTTTAAAAGTTACACTTTTTTGGGGTGAACTCTTCTGAGCAATTTTGTTCTTCATAGTATAAATAACAATTTTATGATTTTTCGAGATTTTTTGTGCTCTTCAAGGTGTCTAAAAACTTAATTTTACTCGATCATAGGTTAATAAGTGCCATTTACGCGTTATTTTCAAGACTAATTCATGCTCAAATAAGTTTCCTGGCTGCTTTTACAATTTTTTTCTCACAATTTTCTCATTTGTTTGATTGATTCTGACTTATGGTTGACATTGTTAGGCCCTTTAAAATTAATTTAAACCTGATTTTCGAAAAAATATGGTAACGAAACTTTCTAGCCCTTTGTGGGGCAGTGGATAGTTACACTAGCCACCTTTTTTCTCCTATGGAATTGTATGAAAATTTTGTTGGGGTCTATTTTTACCCTAAAGAATCTAGAAATGCAAAAAAAATTGGAAAAAAAATTATTTTCCTTAATGTGCCCCTCAAAGGGTTATAGTAGACAGGCAAAAATTTGTCAAGACCAGAAATTCATCTTAAAATGATCAAATTGGTTAAATAAATAAATGAATCCTAATAGAGGAGATTTAAAAAATGCAAGGAAATCATATACTTTTCTGTGGACTGGATGAGAAAGTACAGGCAAATCTGTTTTTAACAATGTGTTCAAGCACCTACGTTCTTACAACTCGTACAACTCCCTATAATAATGCTGGTTATAGTTTTCTAAACATTGGTTCTCAGGATGATAATGGTATTAATTACTTCTGAAAATTTCATGAGAGTTTCCAACAACCCTATATAGATTTACTACGCAACAAAACGCCTTCAATTCAGGGAATGATGCTTCCCGCACTCCCTCGTCATCCGAATTATATTTCTGCATTGAGCAGGCCAGTCTATCTGTTTGAAGCATAGGCAGCACGGCGAAGTTTATTTTTCGTTCGGAGCCGTGCCGCGGATTCAAAGTTTCCCAGGAAAGACAAAAAAACTAAGTTCAATTTCCTCGTAAATCCTTAGAAAATTCATCAATCGGACGTTTCACTTTTGCATTAGTAGGCGGAAACTTTCATTCAATCACGGCAAAAAGTTATATAATATAATGAGCTCGGCAGTAATGACTTGAATAATGAATAACCTCTTAATATCTGTAATAAATCGAGGGTACTTTGAACCCTTTTTTTCCGCGTTTTTCTCACGTGATGGAGTCCTCTCCAGAGGAATAATCTTCCATCGATTCATTTAGTAAAACACAGACGTATATATATCTAATATTACCTGAATGTGAATAGTTATGTAGGCTGATTGGTAGCGAGCGATGTAGCCTAATTCCACTCCAGGAGGGCTTTAAATCCCCCCAGCTTTGCAACTTTTGCTGAATCAGCCGAGGATCGGAGAGCATCGCTGAATCACTCTGAAGAGGGAGGGGGGGGGGGCGAAGGAAGAGAAGGATGAGAAGGTGGGGGGATGGGGGGGGGGGGGGGGGGGTAATTCGCAGAAAGTTTCGGGAGGGATAGGACTGCTGGAGACTCGAGTATGCACCAATAAGTTTGCGCGTAGAACCTGCAATTCGCTTCTTCTTGGACTCGTGAAGCCTTTAATCTTCTCGTATTAATGCGTTTACATCCTCTATAATTGTCGAAACGCCGCTCGAGAAAGAAATTTCAGTTATGATTTCAATTACTCCTCCAATGCTCCCAGTTCGCTCTCCCCCCCCCCCCGTCCGTTCGTCTCACACAGGAACGGAACCGGTCGGGAATCAGGACGCTGATGAGAAAAGGGAGAGGATATCAGAGAAGGCAGAGAGCTCTGTATCATTGAGAAAGAACAACAGCTCGTTGTTGTTCTAAAAAGGTGCACACCGCGGGTTCACGTAAAGGTGAACGGTTTTCACCTTCACAAGATGTTGAGCGTTATTGATGAATGTTGTGAAACTTAAGCTTGTATACTTGACGTTAACTCTGTTCCAACAAGATCCGGCTGCGCGTCTGGGTTTTAGAATTTTTTACAAATGGGACTGTTGTACACTTTTGCTGTAAGCGATTTAATTGTTGATTCTGGTGTAAAACCCAAGAAAAATAACAATGTCTTCATTAAAACCTTTCGAAATCTACTCGACGAGCTATAACTTTAGAGTGGCAAATCAAGGAACGTTCCGCTGGTTCACTGTTGTCACCTAGGGCGCCGCCATCTTGCCGTAAAAATCGATTTTGAGGTTAAATTTTGTAGGTCGTTTCCGGTTGTTTCCTAAACAAACTCGGGCATCGCCGGAAACAACCTACAAAATTTAACCTCAAACCTTGGAATCTGCCGTCCAAATTCCGCTTTTTCCTGGGATTCCTTCTACCCTGTGTGGCACAAGGTGGACCAATCCGCTGCCACTCTAAAGTTATAGCTAGTTGAATCTACTCCTAAACTCAATAAACTTTTTTATTTGCGCGAGTGTAATAGTGGCATATTAAGGCAGTAATAATGGGAGATTCCCATCTAACATAACACTGTCTCCGCATCAAGAAGTGACCAATAAGAAACGACTTTCATGAGACACCAGTGTCACTAGGTGTCACAGTACCATTCATCGGATGTGGATCACTACTCTGGTGACTAATTACTCTGTGAATCACCCTTGTCAGCATAAAGAGAGTGACAAAATTAAGATAGGAATCTCCCATTATTGATGCCCTCAGCCACCATTACGCTCGCGCAAATAACAGAATTTATTGAGTTGAAGAGTGGATTTCGGAAGTTTTTAGTGCTGCCATCGTTATTTTTCGAGATTTTTACACCAGAATCGACTTTTAAATCGCTTACAGCAAAAGTGTGCTACAGCCTCATTTTCAAGAGCTAGAATTTTCCAGAATGCTGATGGTGGCATGGACCAGAAACCTTCGCATTTCAAAATAATAAATTTCAATGTCGATGTTTTCGAAGCAAATAAATTCATCGTGCTCAGCTGAAGCCCACTATTCTGAGGGATTCAGATGAGCCCGATGTGTTCGATGCCTTCGATGCATTTGATGCCATCACCGATGGATGTCGAGAAACCGTTGTTAACACATTGCACGAATCGCCCCGTGCCAATAAGTTGCATTAATGAAGCTGTTGCAAACTTTTGCTACAGGCTTATTAATAGTTGATAATGGGGTAATGCCCAGTAAAAATAACGATTAGCGTACTAAAAACCACGAAATCCACTCCTAAACTCACAAAATGCTTTTAAACGCGAGACCGTAATGGCGGCCGGGGCCGCGGTTTTCATTGGGGTTCCCTATCTTCAATCAGCGCCATCTACACGAGGTGTTCTCGCAACACCACACAAGAAGAAGAAGAAGCATACAATTGCTATAAGAAAACCGCGGCCTCGGCCGCCATTATGGTCTAGCATTTAAAAGCATTTTGTGAGTTTAGGAGTGGATTTCGTGATTTTTTAGTGCGCTAATCGTCATTTTTACAGGGTATTACCCCATAATCAACTATTAATAAGCCTGTAGCAAAAGTTTGCAACAGCTCCATTGAACGACTGATGATGTAACTAATAATATGGCTCTTGCATAATGATGCAACAATGGGTTCCCTCCATTTAAAACGATGTCGAATAATCAATTCTTTGGTGAGGCAGTGTCTCATTTAGAATCGATCTTTTTTGCATGTTTCAATGGAAAAAGATCACGGTTGATAAATTGCACGAGGCGCCACTGGATGTAACACCACCCACAAGAAAATCAGGTATGAGAGACAAGCAAAAAATCTCACTATTCAGTTTTTCATTAATTTGAAACTTTCCATAATTAATTTGCGGAGCATATTATATATTCGTTGTCTGAAACGTCTACTTTTAGAAAACACATCTTCAGGGTCGTAAAAATCGGCTTCATTTGTGGCATTGTGGACCTCCCTCCTCTCCTTTCTCGAAAACCTAGATCCGCTGCCTGGCACCATGGGCGCCCGCAGAAAAATTTCCAGGCGAAGGGGGGGAGGGGCAATTTTTTTTTTTTTTTTTTTTAACACAAATGGAAGGTAAAGGAGGCCCCCGGGGGTGGGGGGGGGGAGGGAAAACTTGTTTCTTATCCAAATAGTGTACAATTACTAACCCATTGTAGGTGTATCAAATAATAATAATTTTGACGTGTTTGTGTTTGATATAATGGATATAAAGGGACGAGATGATAACATATGCTGTGAGCAAACGAATAGTCCAATCTGCTGTGAAAACCAGCGAAAATCAAGAAAATCACACTAATATAAAAAAGTCTAAAATTCAGTTATACAGGGTGGGGCGTAGAGATCTGACGATTTTCAAAAGGCTATAAATAAAGAACTATTTGACTTAGAGAAAAAAACTTTTTTTTATTGAATTCAGTACAGAATGCCGTTTTCTTACATTAAGTTTTAAAAATTACATCTAGTAGATGTTGACCGTCAGCGTCAATACACTCTTGCAGTCGATTTCGAAAGGAATTCACCGCTCTTTCACACATTTGGATGGGTATATTATCGATTTCCTCTCTGATTCGCACTTTTAATTCCTCTAAAGTATGGGGGCGACTCCTAAAAACCCTTTCCTTAAGGGAACCCTTTCATTTCTGGTTCCAACAGGATGAAGCAACAGCTCATACTGCTCGAATTTCCCTTGCCGCTATGCGGGAAATGTTTCCAAATCCGTTGGTCTCTCTCAGAGGAGATTTACAGTATGGCCTCCGCGATCTCCCGATTTGAGCATTTGTGACTTTTTTTTATGGGGCTACCTTAAGGAAAGGGTTTTTAGGAGTCGCCCCCATACTGTAGAGGAATTAAAAGTGCGAATTAGAGAGGAAATCGATAATATACCCATGCAAATGTGCGAAAGAGCGGTGAATTCCTTTCGAAATCGACTCCAAGAGTGTATTGACGCTGACGGTCAACATCTACGAGATGTAATTTTTAAAACTTAATGTGAGAAAACGGCATTCTGTACTGAATTCAATAAAAAAAAGTTTTTTTCTCTAAGTCAAATAGTTCTTTATTTATAGCCTTTTGAAAATCGTCAGATCTCTACGCCCCACCCTGTAAATTCACATATTCAGCTATAACGGTAAGTTTCTCATGGCAGTTCAAAGCAGGTATCATGGAAAATTCCTTTCTATAGTGTCACTTTCTCTACGGAAACACAGAGATACACACAGTGATTTTTTAGTGTTCTCATCGTCATTTTTATAGGTTCTTATGTAAGAATCATCTATTCGATCCTCTGTAGCAAAAGTTTGCATTAAGAACCTCATAATAAGAAAAACTGTATAATTTTACTATTCCTTGCAAAAAATGAATTAAAATTAAAAAAATAAACTAATAATGAAGTTTGTCAACTATTACTCCTTTGATTAACATTTCATTTTTTCCCCTTTTATTTTGTATCGTGAAATTGTGACTTTTTTCAATTCCAGGGGATCAAGTTCCCCCTCTAGCCCCCCACTAAGGGCGCTCATGCCTGGCAATACACTGCGGTTTGGCAACCTTTTGAAATGAATACTTTTTCTCCAAAACAAATCGTGTTACGGACAGGGCTGCCGTTTTGCGTATAATCAATACTATTTTTCTATTCACCGATGATTCCACCGGCTGAGAAAAGATTACACAGTTCAGTTCAGTGTATGACTGTAATGCACGAAAATACTCTGATCTGTAATCTTTCCTTAATCAGTGGAAACTCCATTGATTAATTAAAATATCCGCAAGTTTTATAAAGTCATCGACGATTCCACTGATTAAGGAAAGATTACAGATGCGAGTATTTTAGTTTATTACAGTCATGCACTGAACTGAACTGTGTAATCTTTTCTCAACCGGTGGAATCATCGGTGAATTGGAAAATAGCATTGATTATACGCAAAACGGCGGCAGGCCTGGTTACGGACCAATGCGCGTCTCTTCAGCCGACCCCCATCTCTTCTGGGCGGGCGGTAGTCCTAGAGTCGTTCCTTCAAGTAGCAGCCACGTAATTAATTGTTAGCATAACATTTAATCTGGCGCCGTTTATTCTTTTTTCCCCCATCCTTTTTTAATTGTTATTATTGCTTCAAGTTTAGAACCGCGTTTCCGATTCAATCTCTTCACATTTTCTCAACAGAAATATGCTTCCTTCTCTGACTAAATTTCCCTGACCCGTTCATTCAAGTTCTTTTCCAAAGTCGGCCGCCGATGAACGACGGTGTTATGAATTTTTAAAACCCAGAAGCTCCTTTTATATTGCTTGGGAGTGATTCAAGTTACCGCTTTAATTAAGTCCCAAGTCAATATTGAACACAAAAGAAACGCGGGATTTGTTGTGTCAACCAAGCCTTTTGTAGAAAAATGACCCGGAAAAAGATTTTTAGTTGAGCACTGAAAAAATTGTGACTAATAGTAAAATTAACACATCACAAATAGCCACTTTAAATTAGTCGATATAACAAATATCAAATAGTAAATCCTATACGATAGAAGAGATTGTTTTTTAACCATTCGATGGGGATCTTGCAAATTGCTATAGCGGATTGACGAGTGTTGATTCTTGCATAAATACCTGTGGCGGAGAGACGCAGGTGGCCATGGGCGGATCCAGCGATCTGGCAACTGTGTATTCTTCCCATTTAAATGCGTGAGAAACAATCGATTAGTCAAGGGACCATGGCCCCCTCGAGAATCGATTCTTCCTCATACGTTCAAATGGAAAGAATACATGGTTGCCATATTGCTGGATCCGCCCTTGCAGGTGGCAGGTATCATGGGAGATTACTATCTAAAATAAGATACATCTGTGTTTCAGTAGAGAAAGTGACCAATTAGACAGGAATCTCCCATATGATACCTTAGTGAATCGCCATTACGAGATTCCCGTTATAGCAGATATGTGAGTTTATCACTAAATTTTAGACTTCCTCAGAATGGTTTTCGTGATTTTAGCTGGGTTCTTTTTATCACATTGAGCCATTCATCTGCTCTCAACAAAAGTTTCCTATAGAAAAGCAAATTCACTGAAAGCAAGGGCAGGGGCGTGCCCGGGGGGAGGGGGGGAGGGGGTGTTACCCTTGCCCACGGATGGCACTCTGCGAGGGCGGCAAAATCAGGGCGAACGACCAAAAAAAGATAAGGTAATCAAATTTCAAAATGAATCACAGAGGAAGGCAAACTCAAAGTGTAACAATCCAAAAGTAAAAAAATAGGTCATCAAATTTATAATTTTGAGGGGTGCCAATTCGCGGAGGGCGGCAAGATTGCATTCTCCCCCCCCCCTCTCTGGAAACCATGGCACGCCCCTGGCAACTCATAGCTATGTAACATGGGCAAAAAGGTGATGTCGCCAAACCCCAGCTTGTGACCCCTCTATTGAGTCAGCATGGCAAATGGAGTCGATCGCTCTCAAGGGTTTTCATATCTTTTGAAATTGGGGCCGCTTTAATGGCAACTCATGGCTATGTAACATGGGCAAGAAGGTGGTGTCGCCAAGCCCCAGCTTGTGACCCCTCTATTGAGTCAGCGTGGCAAATGGATTCGATCGCTCTCAAGGGATTTTCGTATCTTTTGAAACTGGGGTCGCTTTACATGCAACTCATGGCTATGTTACATGGGTAGGTTTATCTTTCTCTCGATTTCTTTATTTCTAATGGCCACCACCCAAAAGCGCACATGCGTTTAAAAAAGCGTCTAAAAGCGCACATTTCATAGCGCACAAGGCCGTGAGAGTATAACCCAAAAGCGCACAGACTGTAAACGAAGCAACCCCTAAAAGCGCAAAGGGGAATTTTAAAGAATATGGTAAATGGCAACGGTGCTTACCTTTTCGCTGGCAGCAGTAATGAGTAGGTGGCAATAAATATGTGGATGTTGGGATGAGCCCTGTAAAATTCTTGCCGAAAATTGAAGTGAAACGATTCACATGCCTTTGTAGTTCTAATATGCTGTTCTTGAGGTGATAAGGATGAGCATTACTCAAAAGTTCGTAAAAAAAAAGATGCATTTTTGGTCCTTACAAGTTTTTTTATTTCGCAAACCATTTCCGAGAAAATCGTCCCTGAAGTTGCAGAGGTCGGCCAATAATCGCATTTTCTTTGATTTTCTCATTGCTTTTGAGTAATGCTAATTGTATTTGAGTTTAATGAATCCGAAAGCATGTTTTCATATAGTTTAGCCAAAAAAAGTGAGAAAAATAAAGAAAAACCCCCAAAACCCCCCTCAAAGTTTTGCATACAGCATTTTCACGGCCACAATCGGCAAGAGCACCTTAAATTACATCAGAGCACCTATTTAAGAGCATTAAGAAAAATTCACGAGGTAGTTATGACAATTTTTCAGAAACTTTGCAACACTGTAACTCGAAAAGACTACAATTTCGGACCCATGGTTATTGGATAAAAAGCTTATTTTTACCTCTAAAACAAGCCTTGAAAATTAATGAGTATAGTTTTGTTACACCCTGTATACTGGTTCCTCACATTGATGCCAAGTCGCAGCCTCCGAGCCATTTGCATCTAATATCACACTTCATACAACCTAAAAGCGCAAACTGCCCGAGACACGAAAGACCCAAAAGCGCACATAAAAATCGTGCGCTTTTGGGTTGTGCGCATTCGGGTGTGTGCGCTTTTGGGTTCCTACCATTTCTAATATGCTCAATCGTCTTTCTCATTTCTTTCCTATTTTTCTTTCTCCCTTCTTCCCCTTTCCATTCCTGACACGGCCCGGCCAACTCAAATTGGGCCACAGCCCGCCGGGAAATTTCCCCGATTTCTCAGTGGGCCAGTCTGCTTCAGCACGCCCCCCCCCCCTCCCCTCCGCATTTTGGGTCCTCTCGACGAAGAAAAGATTTTCCGCTATAGAAGCATTTTATAATGATGTATTGTATCATGAATCACGAGATCAGGCGGACCATCATTTTACATCCTGTATAAACCCATATATGCCCAACTTTGTATGAACATGTTCGGTGTTTTTTGGTGTTTTTCGCCCCAAAAAACACCATCTTAGAGTTAAACAAATTTAAAATTTAAAAATTGTGACATTTTCTGGTCCAGCTAAATTATAGGTGCTGAAAGATCACAACATTGATTTTTGAGTAACATTGGCATAAATTTACTGTAATTTGGTCCAAAAAAAACCATTGTAAGGGGGTCATTAACGACCCTGTGGACATATATGGGATAAACCCTATATGATTCTGACTGAATATATTTCATTCGATAATGCTCTTAGTCCTCATGTGTTGTATCTTCCTATTGCAATGGTATTCAATGGCCTTTATTTTTAGTAGAAGTTGTATGGTACTGCAGCCGGCTGCTGTGGAGTAGTGGTCTAGGCAGCTTGCTACCTGTGTCAATGCAGAGGTCCCGGGTTCAAACCCCGGCAGTACATGTTAGTTTTTAGACGAGACTCTTGTCGGCATCGCGGTGATTAGCCAGGATATTGTCTTTCTCTCTCTCAGCCCATTTAAACGTTTGTGTTAGAAAAGGATGGATATAGGGGATGTCACGTGACTTCAGCCTCTGTTTCTGTTCTTTTCTAACACATGCGGTTAAATGGGCTGAGAGAGAGAAAGACAATATCCTGGCTACGGCTATGTTCATATGGACCTTCTCATATACACTATGGAATGTGGATGGGGGCGCTCAGAGCCAAACATGGTGTGGGGGAGGGGACTTATAAATATCGCTCAATAGAGCAGGGCTGCCGTTTTGCGTAGATACAATGCTATTTTTTAATTCACCGATGATTCCACCGGTTGAGAAAAGATTACACAGTTCAGTTCAGTGCATGACTGTAATGAACTAAAATAATCGCATCTGCAATCTTTTCTCAACCGGTGGAGTCGTCGATGACTTTAAAAAACTTGCGGATATTTTAATTAATCAACGGAGTTTCCACTGATTAAGGAAAGATTACAGATCAGAGTATTTTCGTGCATTACAGTCATACACTGAACTGAACTGTATAATCTTTTCTCAACCGGTGGAATCATCGGTGACTAGAAAAATAGCATCGATTCTACGCAAAACGGCAGCCCTGCAATAGAGGTGCATGTAGTCCACCATGTGCACTTACCTTGTAGCTAAAACTTGGAAGGTCTGGGGAATTGTATATGCACCAGGAGGCCTAAGGATAGCAGAGGTTAGCATAAGTAATACTGGTCACAATAGATCTACACAGGTCTCAGTGTCTTTGGACATGACTTGTGGTTTCGATGCATTCTAGAAGTGAGTGTGTGGAGACCGTAGGCTATGCCGACCAGGGACCAAATAATTTTAAGTCCCGAGTGTGACTTACGTACGGTCACATGACCGTGCGTAAGCTCTCTGATTGGTCTAAACCGCACGCAATTCAATGCTCGGGACCTAGCATTATTTGGTCTCTGTCCCATAATAATTCATAATAATAATATATAGCACTGCAGTAAGAGCTAAAAATACGTTTCTCTCGTGGTCTGTTCTTCTTCAGAAGCGCGGACCAGCACCTGGCGCGACTTTTTGTGAACCTCCCTCCAGTGTTGCCGTTTGTAAAGTCCGCAACATGAACGACAGGTCTGCTCGTAAGTGTATTTTCATATTTGAAATAATATTGGCAGTGCCCCGGAAGAGCAGAGGGGACGTTTCGTCGGGAACCCACCGCCAAAGTTGGTGTTAGCAAGTTCGCGTGAACGAGACGGGTCTGCTCGTAAGTGTATTTTCATATTTAAAATAATATTGGCAGTGCCCCGGAAGAGCAGAGGGGACGTTTTGGGAACCCACCGCCAAAGTTGGTGTTTGCAAGTTCGCGTGAACGGGACGGGTCTGCTCGTAAGTCTATTTTCATATTTAAAATAATATTGGCAGTGCCCCGGAAGAGCAGAGGGGACGTTTCGGGAACCCACCGTCAAAGTTGGTGTTTGCTGCAAGTTCGCGTGAACGGGACGGGTCTGCTCGTAAGTCTATTTTAATATTTAAAATAATATTGGCAATGCCCCGGAAGAGCAGAGGGGACGTTTTGGGAACCCTCCGCCAAAGTTGGTGTTTGCATTTCGCGTGAACGAGACGGGTCTGCTCGTAAGTCTATTTTCATATTTAAAATAATATTGGCAGTGCCCCGGAAGAGCAGAGGGGACGTTTTGGGAACCCTCCGCCAAAGTTGGTGTTTGCATTTCGCGTGAACGAGACGGGTCTGCTCGTAAGTCTATTTTCATATTTAAAATAATATTGGCAGTGCCCCGGAAGAGCAGAGGGGACGTTTTGGGAACCCTCCGCCAAAGTTGGTGTTTGCAAGTTCACGAGATGAACGAGACCGAGACGGGTCTGCTCGCAAGTCTTTTTTCAGACATTATTTCCTTTCCTCACAGAATTGGCAGCGCGGTCGGGGCCCTTCACGCGGCTTATCTCCAGTGAACACACCTGACACCGGGACAACCGGAGCCCCCGAAGCTGAAGCGCCAACGAGCAAGTTCAGCTTCAGACTGTTCGCTTACGTCCCTCAGTCCGTCATCAAACCTTTGTGACCAGGATTGCCAAATTGATCGTTTATGAGAATTCTCGTACGCCGTACTTTTTTCATTGAAATGTATGACTCATTTTCTAGAAGAAGAGACCCAGTCTATTCGAGCGGTGCCCGTTGGCACGCCCCCCCCCCCCCCCCTGATGTTGAAAAAAAAATGTAATAATTTAAAGTGAAAGAAAAAAAAATTAATGGAGCTGTTGCAAACTTTTGCTACAGGCTTATTTATAGTTGATTATGGGGTAATACCCTGTAAAAAATAACGATTAGCGCACTAAAAAATCACGAAATCCACTCCTAAACTCACAAAATGCTTTTAAATGCGAAACCGTAATGGCGGCCGAGGCCGCGGTTTTCTTATGGCAATTGTATGCTTCTTCTTCTTCTTGTGTGGTGTTGCGAGAACACCTCGTGTAGATGGCGCTGATTGAAGATAGGGAACCCCAATGAAAACCGCGGCCCCGGCCGCCATTACGGTCTCGCATTTAAAATCATTTTGTGAGTTTAGGAGTGGATTTCGTGATTTTTTAGTTCGCTAATCGTCATTTTTACTGGGTATTACCCCATTATCAACTATTAATAAGCCTGTAGCAAAAGTTTGCAACAGCTCCATTGTAAAATGTAAAAGGAAATGAAAAACAACCGTTAACAGGTAGAAAGGCTTTTTACTTCCGGTATGATTTAATGAGAACATCGAGAGGGGAATCCGTTCAGAAGATCCTTCTTTCCCTTTGTCCCATTATTTCGTGTTCTTCGATGCGATGTTATTATTATTTGAATTCACGAGTACCAAAAGATAAAATTCTGATGTTGGTTTTTTTTTCTGATTAGATCGGTAATGGCAAAGGAACATAAAATTACTCCTTGCGCGCGTTTTTTTTTTTTTATCTTCTTATCATTTGCGATATAGCCTAGGGCCTAGGGAGCCTAACCTAGGGAGCGACAGCCTGAAATCACGTCTTGGGGCGGCTAATCTGGCAAAATTTCCCAAGGGAAGACCCCCCCCCCCACCTAAGATTTTCAAACTCCCCCCCCCCCCCCCTAGAAAAATCGTCTAGCTACGTCGCGTGCCCATTGGATATGAAAGAAACATTTCAAAAATATTATCAAAATCCTGTAAAAGCCTTCCCAATATTCTTCCAGCGATATTTTTCAAACATGCTCATGTCAAACTTTTCCAAGGTACGTCGTTAGCTATATACCTTGGGAAAGTGCCTCGTAAATGTATAATGGAGCTGTTGCAAACGTTTGCTACAGGCTTATTAATAGTTAAATATGGGGTAATACCCTGTATAAATAACGATTAGCGCACTAAAAAATCACGAAATCCACTCCTAAACTCACAAAATGCTTTTAAATGCGAGACCGTAATGGCGGCCGAGGCCACGGTTTTCTTATGGCAATTGTATGCTTCTTCTTCTTCTTGTGTGGTGTTGCGAGAACACCTCGTGTAGATGGCGCTGATTGAAGATAGGGAACCCCAATGAAAACCGCAGCCCCGGCCGCCATTACGGTCTCGCGTTTAAAAGCATTTTGTGAGTTTAGGAGTGGATTTCGTGATTTTTTAGTGCGCTAATCGTCATTTTTACTGGGTATTACCCCATTATCAACTATTAATAAGCCTGTAGCAAAAGTTTGCAACAGCTCCATTTGTTGCTCCTCTATATAGGTATAGATCCACAATCCTCGCTTATACACAATTTAACTCATATATGCCCAATGGGTCGTTAACGACCCACTTAAAATGGGTTTTTTGGACCAAATTACAGTAAATTTAGGCCAATTTAACTCAAAAATCACTGTTGTGACCATTCAGCACCTACAATTTAACTGGACCAGAAAATTTCACAATTTTTCAATTTTAAATTTTTTTAACTCTGAGGTGGTGTTTTTTTAGGAAAACGCCAAAAAACACCGAACATGTTCAAAAAAAGATGGGCATATATGAGTTAAATGGGAAAATTTCAATGAATTCTCAAACCAAGGCCATCTCAAGGAAGGTTTTTTCGTCGAGTCTCTCAATTCCCTGTTCATCGACTTTAGTGGGTTAAATAGTCGTAATGAGAATTCACACCTCACACTGTTATAATAAAAAAGTTTGCGAAAGACTTGTTACATTGCTTTAAGTTTCAAGAAAAGAATAAAAAGCTCTTTCAGCACGAATAAATCGGTACGGGAAACACAATGGCTTTTTGCCGGACAATCTGACAACCTACCTTTGCCCGACTGGATAAGAAGAGGGGGCGAGGGGTTGGCGAAAGAGGGTGATACGGTGGCTGGTGGAGGATTCGGTCATAAATCATCGGTCACAAACTCACAACGCACCGAAAAAATGGAA
Source organism: Trialeurodes vaporariorum (assembly GCA_011764245.1). Taxonomy (NCBI): domain Eukaryota; kingdom Metazoa; phylum Arthropoda; class Insecta; order Hemiptera; family Aleyrodidae; genus Trialeurodes; species Trialeurodes vaporariorum. Next base: position 6,598,336 of record VMOF01000024.1, on the reverse strand, counting down.
TTAAAATATTAATATGCAATAACTGTTTGATCAACAATATCATCCCTAATCACGCTACCGAAAAAAAAAAAACGACGGCCCAGGGGAGGGGGGGGCGCTAAGAGATGGGAACGGGCGGTTATAGAATGCATTAGGGGGAAATGTAACTTTATTACATAGTTTCGACCGATGAAAATATCCTGGCAGAGGATCATTGGGAGGAAGCTGATAATAAAGAGAGGAGGAGGGTTAAGATGGAAAGAAAGTGAAAGAGCTAGTGGGGAGAGAGAAAGACAGAGAGGGGGGAAAAAAGGAGGGAAGAGAGGATAAGAGTGGGAGAGAGAGATTGGAAGATAGTTTGTGTGCGAAAGGGAGGGAAAGAGAAAGAAAGAGAGAGAGAGAGAGAGACAGACAGACAGACAGAGACAGAGAAAAAGAGAGAGAGAGAGAGAGAGAGAGAGAGAGAGAGAGAGAGAGAGAGAGAGAGAGAGAGGGGGGGAGAGGGGGCGAGAGAGAAAAGGGATGAGAGAGAGGGAGAATGTGTGTGAAAGTGAGAGAGAGAGAGAGAGAGAGAGAGAGAGAGAGAAAGAGAGCGAAAGAGAAAGGGGAGTAAGAGGAGAGAGGGAGAATGTGTGAGAAAGAGAGCTTGAGAGGGGGGGAGAAAGGAGAGAAAGGGGAGTAAGAGGAGAAAGAGGGAGAATATGTATGAAAGAGAGAGAGAGAGAGAGAGAGAAAGAGAAAGAGAAAGAGAAAGAAAGAGAAAGATGTGTGAGAAAGAGAAAGTGAGAGGGGGGAGAAAGGAGAGAAAGGGGAGTAAGAGGAGAGCGAGGGAGAGAGAAAGAGAGAAAGAGAGAGAGAGAGAGAGAGATATTAAGGGAGAGTTTTCAAAATAAAAGAGAGGAAATAAAAAGAGCTGCAAAATACCTCCAGACGACTGAAATATGGAGAAATTCAAATTGATTCATCGGGACGAGCATAAACTGACTTTACGGCTCCTATTTATAAATAGGAAAAGAGGAGTGATGCGCCTTTCTTTCTTTTCCACACTTTCCTAAACGGTGTAGGTACTTACATTTGCGACTGCTCCTTTGTGTCCTTTGTGTCCTTTGGTTTTTCTTTTTGGCTTTTTTATTTTGTACTTGTTACCTCTAGCCCCTTGCCCCTTCCGCTGCACAATGTCCGTTTGTCCGACCAATATCGCCCATCTCTCCTGAATTTCCTTGACTTTAAGCCCTTCTGGTACGGATAAAGTCGTCATTTAGCGCGTAAACTTTCGTTTTAAGTAGACATAAGAAAAACTTTTTATCACGCAACTTTTTCGCAGAGACTTTCGAGCTCTAAAGTCATTTTCAGTAAAGTAGTAAAGTAAAAAACTTGTCTTAACCGATTGTGAGAGAGAATTTTTTCTTTATTGTGAATTAATCTTCATTTTTTGACGAAATTTGAGAGAATCCGAGTGAAGTTTTGAAAAAAAAAATCTCCGAAAGTTTATTCTCTACCAACAACCCCTGATGGATGAATAAAATTGTTTCAGTTAAAAGGTTAAAGATATATACTATCAGTGGCGAAGCGAAATCTGACAACGAAGCAGTTTAACCCATACATGCCCAACTTTATTTGAACATTGTACCTTGGTGTTTTTGATTGTACCTAGGTGTTTTTGGTGTCTTTCTAAAAATAAAAAACACCCATATGAGAGCTGTATTAAAGATTAAAAACTGTGAAATTTTCTATTCCAGCTAAATGATACGTGCTGAAAGACCACAACATTGATTTTTGAGCAACATTGGCCTAAATTTCCTGTAATTAGGTCCCATAAAAAAACATTTAAATGGGTCGTCAACGACCCAATGGGCATATGTGATAAAACTCGCGTAGCGTTCCAAACTATCTCACTCATTCTCCCATGACTCCCATGTATATCCATTTGTTTCTAGTATCGAAATTAGTAAACAGGGCCTTGTTTTAGGATATATTATTATCAAAATCGCGTTGAAATGCCTCGAGAAATTCATTTCTGCCATAAAATTTCACAAAATAAGTCTCTATACACCATTTTTGAAACTAGAGTGAGATGGCAGTACATAGGGGTTACGTAAGAGCGAGGGAGACAAACTGGCTTTGTTTGGAACGCTAATCACCGGCAGTCGCTATTACTAAAACCCTCTATTTAGTGATTCAGAGTGTCGCTATTAGAAGTCAACCTCGCTGTGAGCGTAAGTCATAAACAGTATAGAGTAGTTTTTTTATAATGTATTATTACAATTTTTATTTTTTTTAATCCATTTTTTTTTCGGCGAATGAGTAGGATAGTATATTCTTTGTTTCGATCCAATTTTGATCATGACATCACACTAATACGAACTATTACAAAAAGAGAGCGGCATTGTCGGATTGACTCGGAAATACTTGGTAAATTAATATCGATAAAAATGTAGGTAGATTCTTGTGCTTTCTTTTGCTTCAAGAAACTAAAAGAATTTTATTAATTTCCCTCTCCCCCTTTTTTCTTTAATTATATTTAGTCCCCTTTCCCTCTTTCCTCTCCTCCGCCTTATCCTCCCCGTTTTATCATCAAATTCCAATCTCTTCCAATTCGTAACAAATATGAATTCCAATTTCTCTGAAATCCATTTCGACCTATCGCCCCTCCCCTCCCCTCCCCTCCCTTTGTCTCGATCCTTCGTTACGAGGAGTCTCCAAAGTTTGGAATCGCCTGAACGCCTCGAGCAGAAATAATCAAAGGATCATGGAGAAAAGATTTAATAATTATTTATTGGAGAAAACTTACGGATAAAAATGGAATAAAGTTTATTAAAGCTATGGAACGTAGGGTGCGAGGAGGGTGGCCGGAGAGGGGAGTGAAAAAAAAAAAGTTCTGGAGGGATCGTACCTAACTAACGCCGCAACTGGCAATATAAACAGTTTTGGATGTATATAAAGAGGAAAGCTATTCGCCTTTCTGCTTCCTCTCCCTCTTATCCCCTCGGACCCACGACCCCCTCCCCCCCTTTCACAACTTATGACAGAATTTGAATATACACGAAGACAGAATGGAGGAAAAAATAATATTTTTGTTTGTACCTTGGACACAACTTTACTCTAGTAGTGTAGGCTGTATAGAGTATAGGCCAGTGGCGGCTCGTTCAATCTGGCAACAACGTAATCCCTCCATTTAAATTTTAAAACTATGTAGAACAATCGATCTTCAGCAGTCTGATTCTGCTCGTTTAGACGAGACGAGACGAGATATCGAGAATCGGCCAATCCCATTGGTTTAAATGGCGTCACGGCCGTCACGTGACAGATTTGAAGTCATTCAAGCGGGGGATCCGAGTCATTATTTTCAAATTCATGAATCGGATCCAGTAGATCCCCCGCTTGAATGACTTCAAATCTGTCAAGTGACGCCATTTAAACCAATGGAATTGGTCGATTCTCTATATATATCTCGTCTCGTCTCGTCCAAACGAGCAGAATCAGCCTGCAGGAGGTGCAACTGCACCCCCAAGATATCGATACTTTTGCATAGGTTTAAATGAAAAATGAGCATGGTTGCCAAATTGCACGAGCCGCCATTGGTATAAGGCTCTTGCTAACTTTTGCTACGTATGTGATTGAATCAGCGGCGGCTCGTGCAATGTGGCAACAATGGATTTCCTCCATTTAAAACTGTTTAAAATAATCAATTACTTGGTGAGGCGCAGCGCCTCACCTAGTATCGATCTTTTTCCATACGTTTAAATGGCAAAAGTGCACGGTTGCCAGATTGCACGAGAAGCCACTGGATTGAATAGTTACAAAAAATGATGAAAACCTTCAGACTTGGTCAGACACTAAAGTTTGGAGATGCTAGAAAGCGCAAAAAAAAAAAAAAAAAAAAAAAAAAAAAAAAAAAAAAATTAAAAAATAATGTAAGTATATGTACAAACACCGGGGGGGGGGGGGGGGGGGGGGGGGGGTGGGTTCCAGCTCAGGCAGGTGGAACAGAAATGCATGAGCGAGGACAGCGTTTCGAGAGCACCACGACCGGTTTCGTCGTTGTTACAACTCCTAGAGTCCCTATATATGAAAGAGTCAAGACACGTGAACAGAAGTGAAGAAGAAGAAGGTGTCGGAGGAGGAGCCTGGAGGCGCGCCTCATGTTTACATTTTTATCCAACGATCTTCCCGCCAAAGATTACTTATACATGAATTCGTGTGTGAGTAATCTTTTTTAGGTCAACCTAACCTCCAATACCCGTTGGCTTCACTGCCTGTTTTAGAAGTAATGCATGAATTTTATTCTGTTCTGAACACATTTTCATCAATTTATAATTTAAATTTAAACAGTACAAGCTAAAAATGCCGAAAGTTTCCTCAAAGCTGGGCAGCAGTGAAGGTGGCTCCATGAAGATGTAAACAAGAGGCGCGCCTCCAGGCTTCATAGACCCCTTCATCTTCTTCACATTTCAGCAGTCAATCAGAGATGGAACCTCGTATGGCGAGACTCTTTCATATATAGGGACTCTAACAACTCCTCCTCAGGTGAGCTTACTCGAAGCTGCCTCAACTCGATGCTTTTCGCACTCCAGCATGTCGTCGAAACTAGAGTCCCTGTATATGAAAGAGTCTCGCCATACGAGGTTCCATCTCTGATTGGCTGCTGAAAAGTGAAGAAGAAGAAGGGATCTATGAAGCCTGGAGGCGCGCCTCTTGTTTACATCTTCATGGAGCTACCTTCACTGCTGCCCAGCTTTGAGGAAACTTTCGGCATTTTTAGCTTGTACTTATGAAATTTGAATTAGATATTGATGAAAATGTGTTCAGAACAGAATAAAATTCACGCATTACTTTTAAAACAGGTAGTGAAGCCAACGGGTATTGGATGTTAGGTTGACCTAACAAAGATTACTTACACACGAATATATGTATTGGTAATCTTTGGCGGAAAGATCGTTGGATAAAAATGTAAACAAGAGGCGCGCCTCCACGCTCCTCAGACACCTTCTTCTTCCTCACATCTGTTCACGTGTCTTGACTCTTTCATATATAGGTACAATCAGAAGGGAAACTCCCATAAGAGCCAATGAAAACAAGATTTGGAATTTACTGGCACAAACTGGCAACTGTGCCTACTCACTTCTCAAGATGGCGGACATGCTTTTTCAGGCTATACAACCAATCCAACTCGGCCAGTTGCCGAAGATCTGCCGAAGATTGCCGAAGATGCTCACTTTCGAACATGGCGGCCCGAAGTAAAGAATGTTTCAAAATGAATTAGAGTTTCCGTTCTGGTTGTATTATTCTGTGATATAGGGACTCTAATAAAACCATCTTGAGAAGTGAGCAGACACGGTTGCCAGTTGGTTTGGTAAATTCCATATCTTACAAATATAATTCCTTCATTCTCTCTAAAGGGAGTTTCCTCCATTCTGATTGTAGTATTCTGTGCTTCGGTGTCATAAGGGTTAAACTATCTCCACTCAAGAAACCGAGGGGGTTGGGGGGGGGGAGGAGCGTATGTTCTCCCGAAGCTTTTATTTGTGCGCATTGCTGCAGATATATACACTTTGAGGTACGGCTCCCTCGTTCGCTTGCCTGGATGCCTCCTCCTCCTCCTCCTCGGCCGCGATTAAAATACTCTCCTTCTCGCTTGAGATATTACTCCAGCGTTGCCAAACGTACAAAGTTTTCATATAGGCCGTACAATCCCCCAACAAGAACCAAGGTCAAATGTACCCGCTTTTTACACTCAAATCTGACAACACTGAATTACTTGCGCCGTGCAAGCCATGGCCGCACGCAAGCCGCAACGCACGCCCGCCGCATGGATTGCATTAACCGGCGCGTAAAAATGAACCGTTGCGGCTTCGGACGGCGCGACGGGTCAAACGAACTGCTTTGGAAAAACTCAAAAGGAGCGTGAAGGGGGGAGGGGGGACAAGAAAAGAAAAGACGGGAAGAGGGGAGAAGAAAAAACAGATGGGGCACTGCAAAATACTTGTGGCAAAGTATGTTTATTTGGACGCATTCGAGTGGAGGAAAATGGACGAGCTATTGAGTCTGCAATGAGAGGTGGAGTCGGAGGAACGCTTGAGAGGGGAGGGAGAGAGAAAGGGGGGGGGTCCATGGCAGTGCCGACGAAGAGCCGAGTTTCAAGAGCGGGATGGGGAAGAGGAACAAAAAAAAAAAAAAAAAAAAAGCAGAGAGACCGCTATTATTAGCTAACTAACTTATTTAAATGTGTCTCAGGGAACGAAAAACAGTCGGAATGTGGAAATGCAATAGGGTAGTGGGTAGGAGTTTGAAGGGGGGAGCTGAAATAGTGCGGAGGGTGTACCATTTTTCACCAACTCCATAGCGGTCGATTTCCTAGAAAGAAGGGAGAGAGGGGGTTTTAAAAAAAAAATGGCATTCCATCTCTTAACATTTGTTAGAGACTCATTCTCTTAAAACCAACGACACCCAAAACGTGGATATTACAATCATAATTAATTCTTTAAAAAAAAAAACAAAAACAAAAAAAAACAAAAAACACTAAGCTGTAAAGTACTAGGATTGGGGAGGGAGAGGGGTTGTTGGAGGGGGGTGTAAATGAGGCAAAGGTGGTGGCTGGCTCGTCACGAGTAATGAGCTCATTTGTATCTTTTCTCTCTATCTATCTTTCCTCTGTGGGTACTCATTTGTATCTTTTCTCTCTCTCTATCTTTCCTCTGTGGGTACTCATTCGCTCTGAACATTTTTACGAACGTCGATAGCTTCAAAATCGAGAGCGAGGTCGTGGTGGTCCTTGTGGAAAAAAGAGCTCTTAGAATAGAGCTATATTCTCTCGAACAGAAACCCCTAATTAGATCATTGGTGCCTGATGCACTCTATGATTTTTAATTGTTTTGAAACATATGCAAAAATTGTGCAATGCGTCTGTTGCATACTTTTGCTACAACAATATATGTAGAACCTTGATTCTTATGTAAAATTCGGCGAAAATAACGATGCGCACATTAAAAACGTTCAAAATCCACTCATTAACTCAGGAAATCACTTCAATTTCAAACAGCCCGCGCTACACTAGACACTATTTGCACCGGTATACTACTATATAGACGGAACCACCGTGCATAAGTAAACAACATCGTAACTACAAAATGATAGAATTCTCTTCTAAATATAAGAACTATTGTGGCTGCATTTCGGCTTTTCGGTTTATCAAAGATTACAAAATAATATAAGAAATGTGCGCATCTAAACGAAACATTCCAATGTTTGTAAGTTCTGTTCATGTTTACATAAACGAGATGGTTCCATCTATGTAGTTATAAGTCGGTGATATAGTGTCTAGTGTAGCGCGGGTTGTTTGAAATGGAAGGTATTTTCTGAGTTAATGAGTGGATTTTGAAAGTTGTTAATGTGCGCATCGTTATTTTTGCCGAATTTCACGTTAGAAACAAAGAGTTATATTGATGTAGCAAAAGTACGCAACAGACCCATTCAGAGACTTTATCACTTTACTTGAGAGCTGCTGGACTTGACTCGAAATTGAAAAGTCCTCCAGATTTAATTCGCAATTCAGAGACATTCACCTTAATTCAAAACTCCTTGAGATTTCTCAATAAAGTTTCAAGGGCTTTTCAAGTAAGAATAGGCACGAATTGGCAATGCAGCGTTGCTTTGGAAACTCATAAACTTTTTTGTACTGTTTTTTTTTTTCTCTCTCTCTGTATAGCTGTGGCAAACGTTTTCAACAGATCCATTCAGAGACACGCACTGTAAATCGGCGTTTCTGAAGAAATTTTGAGTTTATCCCAAAGTAGGTAACGAGCTAGGTACCCTTATAACCTTGAAATTACCTCATTGATATTTATTTTGGTTGAAAACTTATCCCTTCACTGAGCAATTTTTTCTTTTTTGACGTTATATGAATTTTTCAATTCATCCAATTACCCTAATAGTGGGAAAAATAGTAAAAAAAAAAAAAATAATTGTGTTATTTTTTGATCTATATATGCTCAAAAATGTAATTTTTCGCCATTTTTTTAACATACTGTAACGCAAACAAGAAGACGAGATTTTCGTTAAAAGTTGTTTTTTTTGGTAAAAAAAAAAAAAAAAAAAAAAAAAAAAAAAAAAACCCTTAACTCTTCACTGACCAGGTTAGTTCAAGAGAACAACACTCCTCCTTTTCTACAGAGAAGGTACTTAGTTATAACTGTTCGTACTTGATGGAGTTGGAATTGCATATACGACGAATTGAAGGCGCCCGGCGAGACCTTATCTATTTAGTGTTTTCATCTATATTTGTGATTATTCGAAATGAAGACTGACTCAATGTGAAATAGACTAGAGGATATACTCGGGCTTGACCCATAAGGGATTAAAACCTCGCGGGTTGGTTAGTTCATGAATGGGTTTTGCTACTTTTCAAGTCTTTCAATGTGAATTTCGAGCGATTTTACGGAAGGAATCAACCCTCCATTAGGCTAACACAAACGTTTGCAACGACCTCATTGCAATTTCCATTACTCGACTCGAATTGAATCTGAGTATTTCTCAAGCAAATTCAAGTTCAACTGAAGTCTCCGAATCGACCGATATTACATCGATTCTGAATTAACGAGGTAGCTATTGCCTCTTCGCAAGAATCGATGATTTTACATAAGTTTCTATATGGAGAAAATGGTCCCCGAACGTTTGCCCTAAAACTTTTGATCTAAAAACAGATGACCTAGTTGTTTTTTACCTAATGCAAGTTGCCCTACCAATTTTCACCTAAAACCCATTTTACCTCTAAAACCTTTTGCCTAAAATTTTTGGGGCAAAATGCCCTAAACTGAAGGAAAACAGTCGTTACCTTTTTACATTACAGGGTATAGTTGTATCCGATGGCCCTTAAATAATCTTCGAGTCTGTCCTCGTCCTCCTAGAGTCTCATATCATGATACGTTCCGGTGAGTGTGTGTAACCGTTCGTTTATACGTCTATACTCCGGTCTTTGAGGCTCTCGAATTGGTCTGCCCAATTCCACCTCCGCCAGCAGCTGTTCTATGTCGCTTTGCTCTTTGACACGCACGAAATTCCGCGGGAAAAAGTTTCCTTTTCTTATAGGTTAGGTATAAAAATTGTTTACATTTTACACTCTTTCCTCTCTGTTGCAACAATTTTATGAGAAGGAGGCGTACTTGCCAGCTGACAATTTTAGGCAAAGAAACATATAGATAAAATATACTTTAGATCAAATGGTGTAGGGCAACTGTTTTTAGACAAAAAACCTGTCGGTAATCTGCGTTTAGGTCAAATACTTTAGGGCAAATGACCCGGGACCGGAGAAAATACGATGTTGCCCACTCCAGTTGAAAAGTACGCCATCGGACAACGTTGCATTTTGCTCATAAAAACTCAAAAAAATATCGATCAATCTAGGGATATTGGCTCTGACCATGGAATGGGGCTATTGCACACTTTTGCTATAAGCGATTTAATAGTCGATAATGGCGTAAAAACCTCAAAACATAACGATGGCGGCACTAAAAACTTCCAAAATCCACTCCTAAACTCAATAAACGCAGTTATTTGCGGGAGCGTAATGGTGGCCGAAGGCACTAACAATGGGAGATTTCTATCTTAATTTCGTCACTCTTTCTATGGTGACAAGGATGATTCACAGAGTAATTAGTCATCAGAGTGATGATCCACATCCGATGAATGGTACCGCAACACCAAGTGACACCGGTGTCAAATGAAAGTAGTCTCTTATTGGTTACTTCTTGATAGAGTTTCAGAATTGTTAGATGGGAATCTCCCATTGTTAGTGCCTTCGGCCACCATTACGCTCCCGCAAATAACTGCGTTTATTGAGTTTAGGAGTGGATTTTGGAAGTTTTTAGCGCCGCCATCGTTATGTTTTGAGGTTTTTACGCCATTATCGACTATTAAATCGCTTATAGCAAAAGTGTGCAATAGCCCCATTCGACCTTTCCTATATGGGTTCAAATTCAAATGGACACAACGACATGCTGCCAGCTAAGAGCTAACACGCTTCGCCACTGGCCCACTCGTATACAAACCATTATTGAATTGAATGCTGATCAAGCAATTAAAGTGCTAATTGCTGAGCTCAGACCAAATGTTTGACATGATTCACACTTATTGGAATTACAACTTTCAAGTAAGGTAGATGTCCCAATTACCGCCCCCCTTAAGAAAAAATTGCCGTAAAATGCCTGTAAAAATGTTAATTTTTATCAAATCTATGATCGGTTTTCACTAGGGCCTCTCAAATACTATCTAGTTTTATGAAAACAATATAAAGTTGGCGTAATCAATCAGGAAAAAAAATTATTAATAAAACTCGAAAAAATGACCCATGTCCCAATTACCGCCACACCAAAAGTAGCTTTGTCCCAATTATTGTCATATCAGGTGCCCTAATTATAGCCATACATATTTGCGCTGGTTTTTCATTCAAATCATCATGTTTATTGTCAGGAAATAA
>VMOF01000024.1:6373743-6587386 GCA_011764245.1 Trialeurodes vaporariorum | reverse complement strand
CGGGGGAGGGAAAGTGGGGGGGGAGGAAGTTTGTAAGTCGCTCTCCTTGGCTTGGTCTTAAACTTTATTTAATCTAATAATCTAACCTCGCCGCCGGAGGAAGAGGAGGGAGGAAGCGGGGGGGAGGTGAAGTGAGGAGGGAGGGCGGTGGGAATAGTGGGGAGGGGGAGGGGGGGATCTGACGACACCAAGGCGATGAGGATGCGCTGCTGGTTCGCGACGACTAGGGTGTCTTTGAGATGTGCGTTGGAGAGTTGGAGACAAGGAGAGACTAGAGAGTGTATACATATATACTTACACTACTAAGGGAGCAGATTTCCAACTTGGTGTATTGTTCGACGATTCAAAGCTTCGGGAGCATTATTATCGGGAATTGGTTTAAATTCCGAAAGAGGAGTGAGAGAGCAACCGATGCCGATTGTCGAGCCGATGTGATGATGCAATGTTCCGAGGCGCCGCGCCGCGGCCGCACCGAACCCCTTTCGATAATTTTACAATACTTGATCCGATCATCGACAACAAGCTCGCCCTTGTCGCGAGTCCCGATGGTTTCAGGAATTATGAGAGGCACTGTTGACGCGATTTTATGGCCGGGTAGAGCTCGTTTCACGAAAGTTGGCCGGTGACGGATCGTGCCCGTTCACTGATGCGCAAAGACGAATTTGCGTTCTTGCACATGCGCAAAAACGCAAACTCGTCTCTGCGCAGTACACAAACCAAAGAGTAAACAAGAGTCGCAATTGAATGGAAGGCCTGCGAGGTCAACGTAGATAAGGGATCCGAACGCGGGCTGGCCTCTGATTGGCTGCAACGGGTGGAGCAAAAATGACTCGGGGTATAGGGAAAATAACACGGGATTTTCGTTCCGGGGCGTTTATCTCGAAACCTAAGCAAAATAGTATGTAAACAATTTATACGAGTCGATTCAGCAGATTTTTCCAAACAATTTGATAGGTCATAAGTGCCACTTTATTGCAAATTCGAAAAGACTGTTTCAGTTTAAAAGTACGCACAATAGTGTGATTACACGCTTGGCGTGTGTTCGAGCCAGTGGCGGCTCGTACTGGGGGTGCAGAGGTGCATTGCACCCCCACGGAGAAAGCAGAAGAAGCAATGACTTGATTAAATAAATAGTAAATAACGATTTCTTGCGGGTAGCGATGTGAGCGATAGAAAATCAGTCCGTCCGTCTGCCGCCGCGCATCAAAATCTAGTTCCTTTTAGCTCCACGAGACCACCACCGTCTCTGAGGTGCAAATCTTCCTTTGCACCGCCAGATTAGGGCGAGGGGCGAGGAGGAGGGTGAGCGGGTAGGAGACGGGTTATGGCCGAATAGCCGTGGCGATCGCAAACGAAAAGATTTGCGATCGGTCCCCGAGGCATCCCGATTGTTTCCGACCTCTAACGAACCAGCGAGACGGACGGCTTCCTATGTTGACAGCGCCAGCGCAGCGCAGCGGTGAGCGGACTTGCGCGCTCGCGGCTCATAGGCTAATCTCTTCACATTTTCTTTTGTTTCCACGCTGCCTCTTCAGTTCGGCGTCAGTTAATACACCGTCATTTTCACCATTTCATTTTATCAGTTGCTGATCCATTTACACCCCCTACTTACAACGAGATGCCTATCAAAATTATTTTTTTTCCTAGCGATTTCAGTTTTCTGAAATACTCCTTGCGGCGCTTTCGTTTTTTTTTTTTTTTAATTTTTTTATTCTTTTTTTATTTTATTTATTTATTTATTTTTTTAGAAAGACACATTGATTACTTTGCAGCGTGAATCATCGTTAAAGTGTGTCTCAGAGAGCCGATCTTCTATCTAAACTTATCCATGGGAGGAGCCCCCCCCCCCCCCCCCCACTGCTGAATGAATTCTCCGCGAACTCCCCAATCGTGCATCAGCATTTGCACCCCCAGATTCGAAAGTCACGCGCCGCCACTGGTTCGAGCAGTGTTTGAGTAACTCACTATTGTGCGTACTTTTAAACTGAAACAGTCTTTTCGAATTTGCAATAAAGTGGCACTTATGACCTATCAAATTGTTTGGAAAAATCTGCTGAATCGACTCGTATAAATTGCTTCGATACTATTTTGCTTAGGTTTCGAGATAAACGCCCTGGAACGAAAATCCCGTGTTATTTTCCCTATACCCCGAGTCATTTTTGCTCCACCCGTTGCAGCCAATCAGAGGCCAGCCCGCGTTCGGATCCCTTATCTACGTTGACCACGCAGGCCTTACATTCAATTGCGACTCTTGTTTACTCTTTGACACAAACCCTTCTGTCATCGGCCAACTTTTGTGAAACGACCTCTAGACAGCTAGAGCAACGAGCTATAACTGTAGCATGGCTGCCGTTTTGCGTATAATCAATGCTATTTTTCAATTTACCGATGATTCCACCGGTTGAGAAAAGATTACACAGTTCAGTTCAGTGCATGACTGTAATCAAAGACATTATATCATATAGACGGAGTGCATAACAAGATCCTTGAGGCAAACTAGGGGTACTTCGCATGTTCACCAAAAATGATCATCACAGTCATCAGCCTGCTCAACGGTTGCATCAAAACTTAAATTGGTAATCTTTTTTAGGTATAAGCTTTGGCAAAACTGGTGACAAACAAACCGACGCCATTTTGAGAGTGAATGAAAGCTGCATACTATTTCCAATTTTGTGAGTTATTTGAAGCTTTTTTTGATATTATATCATACTGTTGTCAAAATGATGGTCATTGAATAGTGTTTCATCCATCTTCGATCTCGATTTTTATAAAGTAGTAAGTTTGGAATCAGAGGTTATGTTCGATTGTTTGTCACCAGTTGAAGGTTCCTCCCCCAATTTCGAAAGTGGACTCGCCCGTCTGCCAACTGTAGTGTACGCTAAGTTTGCCTCACCCAGCTCAATGTTACGGTATATGATGCACTCCGTCTACATGAGATAATGTCTTTGACTGTAATGCACGAAAATACTCGCATCTGTAATCTTTTCTCAACCGGTGGAGTTGTCGATGACTTTATAAAACTTGCGGGTATTTTAATTAATCAACGGAGCTTATACTGATTCAGGAAATATTACAGATCAGAGTATTTTCGTGCATTACAGTCATACACTGAACTGAATTGTGTAATCTTTTCTCAACCGGAGGAATCATCGGTGAATAGAAAAATAGCATTGATTATACGCAAAACGGCAGCCCTGAACTGTAGAAGGGTTTTACGGGGCATGCTTTTGAAAAACCAAGGAGGCCGACACCCATGATTATTTCTTTTGGATATAGACCTGTTTACTGTGACGTCACGAAAAAAAAATGGTTCCAAACAAATGCTCCAGCTCACTCGCTCTCGTGGGTTATAATGAAACAGGATCCAAATTTTCAAATGCAAATTCGTGACAGTAAACGACAAGTTATCTCAGATTCTATCACACCATCGGATTCCACGTACTTTAAAATGTAATCACGCTACAACAACATTGGTGAAACATCGCGCATTAATTTACAATCACAGTTATTTCGAAGAAAGTTCTATGTTTTGTCCTTGTCCCACTCACAGTTTCTTATGGGCACAGAATTGTGGGATATATGCTCATCGGCACCATCACACCAGGTGTTAAACTTTGAACGAGCTTCGACACGAAGAGAGGTTAGGATGATTGAGTGTCATGGCGTTGATACGCCCATAAGAGACTGTGAGTAAAACAACGAAAAAACATACAGCATCTCTCAGTATAACTGTGATTGTAAATTTACTTGTGATCTTTTAGGAATCGAGTCGGAGTGAAAAGATACTTTAAAGTACGTGGAATCCAATAGTGAAATAAAAATTGAGAAAACTGGTTGTTACCTAGCATGAATTTGCATTCGAAAATTTGGGTCCGATTTCTTATGGCTAGATCCACGAGAATGAGCGAGGAAGAGCATTTGTTTGGAACCAATTTTGATCGTGACGTCATCACTAAACAGGTCTATTTTCACACAGACTCCGTTTGTTCGCCTCTTATATTTTAGAGTCCCTTGATGGAAATATTGTATAGGGAGTACCGACACGAGCTCAACGAGTTGTGATTGGTCGTTGGTTTTAGGCTCTCACGGAGTCGAGCAGGAGTCGACGACATCGAAGGCTCCACACAAAAGGAGTCGATTCGTAGAGGAACGTATGGGAACGGACCGGAATGCCGGCAAATCCGCCAGTCCACCACTGGTCCACTGTCGAACTAAACCTTCGAATGCGTTCACGCGGTCGACAAAATCGACTCCTGTCAAAATGCATAAAGTGTCGTGTCGGTACTCCCTATACAATATTTCCATCAAGGGACTCTATTATATTTTAGCCTTAACTCTTTACTGACCAGGTTAGTTCAAGAGAACACCACTCCTCCGTTCATACAGGGAAGGTAGTTAACAGTTCGTACTCGGTGGAGTTGGAATTGCCTATCCTTCGAATTGAAGGTTCCCGATGAGACCTTATCTATTTAGTGTTTTCGTCTGTATTTGCGTTTATTCGGAAGGAGGACTGAAAAAATGTGTAATACACTAGAGGAAAAAAACAAGTATGTCGCTGGCTATAGGCCCATAAGGGTTAAGGGGGTATCCTACCCTAAATTTGGGTCACTTTCGCAATTTTTGGGGATTTTGACTTTTTTGACTTTTCTTGTTCAGGAAATCCTCGTAGAGAACGTGATATTTTTGGTTTTTTTTTTTTGAAGGCTTAGAAATATTTTTAATTAATTTTTTAAAGTCATGCGCCAATAATTTACACATCTATGGTGAGCAAAAAATAAATGTTTGTTATTTTCTTTTTCCATTTTTAGAGCATGTTAATTTTCCCCTGTTTTGCCGCACAGGAAAGTTGGTATCTCAGTCCCTAATTGAGCTACAGACTTCATTTTTTTTTAAATGTTCGAAATTGTATTATCTGTGATCTGTTGGAATCAGATTTTTAACCTACCCTCAATATTTTTTTCAAATTAAAGTTTAAAGTGAAAAAGTAAGCTAAAAAAAATAGATGCCATTGAAAAATTCTTACCCGGGCAACTAAGCATTGAAAAAAAAAATCTGTCTCCAACAGATCACAGAGAATCTAATAGTGCATCATTTGAGCCAAAGAACAAGTCGATAGAGCAATTATATCAGGCTCTAGCAACTTTCCTGTAAACGACCTTTTTTCTGCTTATTATTAGATTTCAGGGGCAGGTATGCAACCACCACAACAAAAATTTCAGGGTTGGCTAATTTCCATGTGCTTATTCCATTGCCAAAATTTCAGAAATTTTGGAGGTTAACTGGTGAAAAAAAAAATTTGGAAGTGTTTTATAAAAAATAAAAAATAAAAAATAAAAAATGTGAAAAATCCATTTGAAATTGGTTTCTGGTTTGAAATGAAGATGAAAATTTTTTAGGGTGGAAATCTGGACACAAACATCAATATGACTGTTTCTTTAGAGGCTATCATTCAAAAGCGCCAATTCACCCCCCCCCCTCAAAAAAAAGGTAGGTACTCCAAAAAGGGCAACAAATGTAGAAATAGTAGGGGGTGTAAATAGCACCACTTCAAAAATATTTAGAATTCATTTTAAAATTTAAACAAGAAGGAAAAAGACAGAGTGATTGTTTGCTTATCCCTAATTTCTCAATTTACTGGGAAAGGTTTTCTCTCTCTCTCTCTCTCTCTCTCTCTCTCTCTCTCTCTCTCTCTCTCTCTCTCTCTCTCTCTCTCTCTCTATCTCTCTCTCTCTCTCCTTCCCATTTTTCTCCGTGAATCTAATCGGATACTCCAAAATAAGCGGTACCTAATAATACGCGGTGCATCAAAATGCGCCAATTCACATTTCACGAAGGGTATAACTTTAAAAGCGAGATCCCTAATACCGAAAAAGGGTCGACCCCCCTCAAAATTTGAATTTTTTCGTCAAAATACAAAGGACTACCAATTTGCAGCTTTTTATATGAAATAGTGGCCGAGAAAAAGGCCTGGTACGGTAGGTCTGGGACACCCTGTATTTATAATCAGTTCCCCTCGCAATGGGTTGCTATTAGTATTCCTAGTTGGAATACGAATATAAATAAATATTTTCCTTTTTCTTTTTCTTCTTCCAGGTGGCATGGATCAAATCGGATTCTAAAGCAATCCTTGCGATACATACTCACTTGGTGGCTCATAATACTCGGCTAGGCGTCACGCACAATGGACATAATACGTGGAAACTTTCAATCAGTAATGTGCAAAGTAATGACTCCGGTACCTACATGTGCCAGATCAACACTGATCCAATGCGAAGCCAGGTTTGCATTTGAAAATACTATTTAGCTCATATCACTAGTCTGTACTTAAAATGGGGCTCTCGCAAACTTTTGCTGTGAGCAAATGAACAGTCCAATCTGATGTAATAACCACCAAAAATCACGAAAATCACACTACAGAAGTCTAAAATTCAGTAGATAATAAATAACTGCTATAGCGGCAAGTTCGTAATGGGGCAGTTGCAAGGGTCTAAAATGTTGTGTTTGTTACAAAGAAAATGATGGTACTTATTGATGAGCTGAGAAAAATGGTGCCTTTTGTTTTTTCCTAAGTGTCCCGGTTTTGGAGTTAGACAAGTGTAAAGATGTAAAAAATCGTGGGCGTAGTGACGTCACTACGCGGAATTCCCATTTAAAACAATGTATCTTGGACCAAAATCCCATCTCCGGAACAATGGGACTTAACTAGAAACCAAAGGTATCTTTCTTCTCAGCTCATCAAGCACTTAAATTTTCTTTATAAAAAACACAACAATTCAGACCCTTGCAACTGCCCCATGGCGGTTCAACGCAGGTATCATGGGAGATTTCAGTCTATTATGTCACTTTCTCTACAGACGCACAGAGATATGTCCCAATGTAGTTAGAAATCTCCCATGATACCTGCGTCTATTCGCCATTAAGCCCGATTCTTAGAGTGAATTTCGTGAGTTCTTAGTGTACTCATCGTCATTTTTACGGGTTTATATGCAAGAATCAACTCGTCAATCCCCAATAGCAAAAGTTTGGAAGAGCTCCATTTTGACATGAATGGTTTCGGCCAGTGTTACAGATGTGTTGGCATGGAACCACTCGAGACATTACAGTCACAATCAGTAAACTGCTGGCGATAAGCAGCAGCGTGGGCAAGTACGTGCCACTCTCCCCGAAAGCATCAAATTTTGCCTTTTTTCGACAGAAAGTAGACCAACATGTTTTAATGCAACGCTTGAAATTTAAAAATTCGTGGGCGCATCCCTCCCCAGAAATTTTTCTGGATCTGCCACTGCTCGGCGCAATACACGCCGGTGCTATTGCCCATTCTCAATGAGATATGACATTTCCCACCTGTGGCACTGTGCACCAGCTCTAACTATTATTTGGGTCTCTTGGTATCTTTGATTCCATGCCAGCGGCGGCTCGCGCTATTTGGCAACAATGTTGTCCCTCCAATTGATTCTATGTTAAACAATCGATTTGACATACTTCTGTAAGACCTCGGAACACCAAAGAGACAAACGCCATTAATCATATTTCCATCAAAATGTTTAATGCGTTATTGTCTCCAACCCTCAGGGCCACATTGAAGAATGAAGGAAGTGGCCAGTTCATTTTGAAATTAAAAACTGCTTTATGGAATCACCCCTATTACTCGGTGAAGGAATTCACCGAAAACCCGGTATAGTCTTATAGTGGATCATAGATAGTGGATTGTACTCAAATATGCACTTTATTTTGCTTTATTTTATTATTCTATTTATTTATTACTTGATCCACTAAATCATAATAATTAAGTTTTAGTAAAATGACTTGTAAAATAGTAAAAAATTGTAAAATTGACTTGTATGATAGCCAATTCCGCGGCTTTATATACTAAATAAAAAATTATATTCTTTTCTACAGTGAAGCAGCGCTTCACCTGCAATCGATTGTTTTACATAGATTTAAATGGAGAGGAACCATTGTTGCCAAATCGCACGAGCCGCCACTGTTCCATGCGTCTCACTCTGACTTCTTGACCAACCTGCTGTAATTTTGTTACAGATGGGTCATCTGGAAATTGTTGTGCCTCCGGACATTCTCAACGACGAATCCTCAGACGACCACGTCGCTCTGGAGGGAGGCGTTGTCAAGTTGAAATGTCTCACAACTGGCACGCCTGATCCCTCAGTTCTTTGGAAGCGAGAAGACAATAAAAATATCATTTTCCGGCAGGAAAATGCTCGAGAGAAGCAAGGTAATTCATCATTATAATTAATTACTAACTCTTAATTATTCCAGCAACAACCTAGAAATCGACTCATCGCCGATGGATGGCGCGTGTAAATCTGGCAACGTAACAATCGGTCCATCTGAAGTCATGAAAAAGATCAAAATTCTGAAGTTGCGCACTGCACTCCCTCGAATCGATATTTTGCGTGGGTTTAAATGGACGAAATGTATGACGTCAGATTGCACGCGCCCCGGCGCTGCTGCTCACCGCTCGTTCAAATCAAGTTGGTATAGGATAGGGGTTCGGATCCGGAGCCGTGGATCGAAATCCGCTCCTTTTGTGGCTAAAAATTTTTGTGATTCGTCGTTCAAAAACATCATACAAGTGCTCTCACAAACCAGAAGTTGATTTCAAAGATTACTAATTGAATTATTGTAATCAAAGCTCTAAACTGGAGCAGCTAGCTTCCGAAAAGAGTTCCTTAATGAGCTCCTATTGCAATACTTCAATAACTGTAATCTTTGAAATCATAATTTCTAATTTGCGAGAACAAGTGGTTTCCGTGCAAATTAAGTCAACGGTTAGCCAACGCCCAACAATCACAACGAATGCACTCATCGGGTCGCAATCAGCTGAGACAAAACTCGCATATAGCGTTCCAAAATATCTCACTCATTCTCTCGTGGCCCTCCGTGCTTAGCCATCCCTTTTCTTCTGATGAAATTCGTACAAGACGCCTCGATACACAATATTTTAATTACTATCGCAAAATCGCGCATTATAATGACATGATAAAGTCATTTCTGCAAAAAAAAAAAAAAAAAAAAATTACATAAAATGAATTCGTATACGATGTTAACAATGACAGTCAGATAGCAGTATACGGGGGTTTCTGTGTCATCACCTTTTTGCCCATTTTCAAGAGTCGTGAGATGCCAGGAGTGAAATGGCCCGAGTTGCAAAAGATATGAAAACCCTTGAGGGCGATCGACTCCATTTGCCAAGCTGAATCGATAGAGGGGTCACTCGGGAGGTTTCTGTGTCATCACCTTTTTGCCCATTTTCAAGAGTCATGAGATGCCAGGAGTGAAATGGCCCGAGTTGCAAAAGATATGGAAACCCTTGAGGGCGATCGACTCCATTTGCCAAGCTGAATCGATAGAGGGGTCACTCGGGGGGTTTCTGTGTCATCACCTTTTTGCCCATTTTCAAGAGTCATGAGATGCCACGAGTGAAATTGCCCGAGTTGCAGAATATATGAAAACCCTTGAGGGCGATCGACTCCATTTGCCAAGCTGAATCGATAGAGGGGTCACTCGGGGGTTTCTGTGTCATCACCTTTTTGCCCATTTTCAAGAGTCATGAGATGCCACGAGTGAAATTGCCCGAGTTGCAGAATATATGAAAACCCTTGAGGGCGATCGACTCCATTTGCCAAGCTGAATCGATAGAGGGGTCACTCGGGGGGTTTCTGTGTCATCACCTTTTTGCCCATTTTCAAGAGTCATGAGATGCCAGGAGTGAAACGGCCCGAGTTGCAAAAGATATGAAAACCCTTGAGGGCGATCGACTCCATTTGCCAAGCTGAATCGATAGAGGGGTCACTCGGGGGGTTTCTGTGTCATCACCTTTTTGTCCATTTTCAAGAGTCATGAGATGCCAGGAGTAAAACGGCCCGAGTTGCAAAAGATATGAAAACCCTTGAGGGCGATTGACTCCATTTGCCAAGCTGAATCGATAGAGGGGTCACTCGGGGGGTTTCTGTGGCATCACCTTTTTGCCCATCTTCAAGAGTCATGAGATGCCAGGAGTGAAACGGCCCGAGTTGCAAAAGATATGAAAACCCTTGAGGGCGATCGACTCCATTTGCCAAGCTGAATCGATAGAGGGGTCACTCGGGGGATTTCTGTGTCATCACCTTTTTGTCCATTTTCAAGAGTCATGAGATGCCAGTAGTGAAACGGCCCGAGTTGCAGAAGATATGAAAACCCTTGAGGGCGATCGACTCCATTTGCCAAGCTGAATCGATAGAGGGGTCACTCGGGGGTTTCTGTGTCATCACCTTTTTGTCCATTTTCAAGAGTCATGAGATGCCAGGAGTGAAACGGCCCGAGTTGCAAAAGATATGAAAACCCTTGAGGGCGATCGACTCCATTTGCCAAGCTGAATCGATAGAGGGGTCACTCGGGGGGTTTCTGTGTCATCACCTTTTTGCCCATTTTCAAGAGTCATGAGATGCCAGGAGTGAAACGGCCCGAGTTGCAAAAGATATGAAAACCCTTGAGGGCGATCGACTCCATTTGCCAAGCTGAATCGATAGAGGGGTCACTCGGGGGGTTTCTGTGTCATCACCTTTTTGTCCATTTTCAAGAGTCATGAGATGCCAGGAGTGAAACGGCCCGAGTTGCAAAAGATATGAAAACCCTTGAGGGCGATCGACACCATTTGCCAAGCTGAATCGATAGAGGGGTCACTCGGGGGGTTTCTGTGTCATCACCTTTTTGTCCATTTTCAAGAGTCATGAGATGCCAGGAGTGAAACGGCCCGAGTTGCAAAAGATATGAAAACCCTTGAGGGCGATCGACTCCATTTGCAAAGCTGAATCGATAGAGGGGTCACTCGGGGGGTTTCTGTGTCATCACCTTTTTGCCCATTTTCAAGAGTCATGAGATGCCAGGAGTGAAACGGCCCGAGTTGCAAAAGATATGAAAACCCTTGAAGGCGATCGACTCCATTTGCCAAGCTGAATCGATAGAGGGGTCACTCGGGGGTTTCTGTGTCATCACCTTTTTGTCCATTTTCAAGAGTCATGAGATGCCAGGAGTGAAACGGCCCGAGTTGCAAAAGATATGAAAACCCTTGAGGGCGATCGACTCCATTTGCCAAGCTGAATCGATAGAGGGGTCACTCGGGGGGTTTCTGTGTCATCACCTTTTTGCCCATTTTCAAGAGTAATGAGATGCCAGGAGTGAAACGGCCCGAGTTGCAAAAGATATGAAAACCCTTGAGGGCGATCGACTCCATTTGCCAAGCTGAATCGATAGAGGGGTCACTCGGGCCGACTCGGGGGGTTTCTGTGTCATCACCTTTTTGCCCATTTTCAAGAGTCATGAGATGCCAAGAGTGAAACGGCCCGAGTTGCAAAAGATATGAAAACCCTTGAGGGCGATCGACTCCATTTGCCAAGCTGAATCGATAGAGGGGTCACTCGGGGGGTTTCTGTGTCATCACCTTTTTGTCCATTTTCAAGAGTCATGAGATGCCAGGAGTGAAACGGCCCGAGTTGCAAAAGATATGAAAACCCTTGAGGGCGATCGACTCCATTTGCCAAGCTGAATCGATAGAGGGGTCACTCGGGGGGTTTCTGTGTCATCACCTTTTTGCCCATTTTCAAGAGTCATGAGATGCCAGGAGTGAAATGGCCCGAGTTGCAAAAGATATGGAAACCCTTGAGGGCGATCGACTCCATTTGCCAAGCTGAATCGATAGAGGGGTCACTCGGGGGGTTTCTGTGTCATCACCTTTTTGTCCATTTTCAAGAGTCATGAGATGCCAGGAGTAAAACGGCCCGAGTTGCAAAAGATATGAAAACCCTTGAGGGCGATCGACTCCATTTGCCAAGCTGAATCGATAGAGGGGTCACTCGGGGGGTTTCTGTGTCATCACCTTTTTGCCCATTTTCAAGAGTCATGAGATGCCAGGAGTGAAACGGCCCGAGTTGCAAAAGATATGAAAACCCTTGAGGGCGATCGACTCCATTTGCCAAGCTGAATCGATAGAGGGGTCACTCGGGGGATTTCTGTGTCATCACCTTTTTGTCCATTTTCAAGAGTCATGAGATGCCAGTAGTGAAACGGCCCGAGTTGCAGAAGATATGAAAACCCTTGAGGGCGATCGACTCCATTTGCCAAGCTGAATCGATAGAGGGGTCACTCGGGGGGTTTCTGTGTCATCACCTTTTTGTCCATTTTCAAGAGTCATGAGATGCCAGGAGTGAAACGGCCCGAGTTGCAAAAGATATGAAAACCCTTGAGGGCGATCGACTCCATTTGCCAAGCTGAATCGATAGAGGGGTCACTCGGGGGGATTCTGTGTCATCACCTTTTTGCCCATTTTCAAGAGTCATGAGATGCCAGGAGTGAAACGGCCCGAGTTGCAAAAGATATGAAAACCCTTGAGGGCGATCGACTCCATTTGCCAAGCTGAATCGATAGAGGGGTCACTCGGGGGGTTTCTGTGTCATCACCTTTTTGTCCATTTTCAAGAGTCATGAGATGCCAGGAGTGAAACGGCCCGAGTTGCAAAAGATATGAAAACCCTTGAGGGCGATCGACACCATTTGCCAAGCTGAATCGATAGAGGGGTCACTCGGGGGGTTTCTGTGTCATCACCTTTTTGTCCATTTTCAAGAGTCATGAGATGCCAGGAGTGAAACGGCCCGAGTTGCAAAAGATATGAAAACCCTTGAGGGCGATCGACTCCATTTGCAAAGCTGAATCGATAGAGGGGTCACTCGGGGGGTTTCTGTGTCATCACCTTTTTGCCCATTTTCAAGAGTCATGAGATGCCAGGAGTGAAACGGCCCGAGTTGCAAAAGATATGAAAACCCTTGAAGGCGATCGACTCCATTTGCCAAGCTGAATCGATAGAGGGGTCACTCGGGGGGTTTCTGTGTCATCACCTTTTTGTCCATTTTCAAGAGTCATGAGATGCCAGGAGTGAAACGGCCCGAGTTGCAAAAGATATGAAAACCCTTGAGGGCGATCGACTCCATTTGCCAAGCTGAATCGATAGAGGGGTCACTCGGGGGTTTCTGTGTCATCACCTTTTTGCCCATTTTCAAGAGTAATGAGATGCCAGGAGTGAAACGGCCCGAGTTGCAAAAGATATGAAAACCCTTGAGGGCGATCGACTCCATTTGCCAAGCTGAATCGATAGAGGGGTCACTCGGGCCGACTCGGGGGGTTTCTGTGTCATCACCTTTTTGCCCATTTTCAAGAGTCATGAGATGCCAAGAGTGAAACGGCCCGAGTTGCAAAAGATATGAAAACCCTTGAGGGCGATCGACTCCATTTGCCAAGCTGAATCGATAGAGGGGTCACTCGGGGGGTTTCTGTGTCATCACCTTTTTGTCCATTTTCAAGAGTCATGAGATGCCAGGAGTGAAACGGCCCGAGTTGCAAAAGATATGAAAACCCTTGAGGGCGATCGACACCATTTGCCAAGCTGAATCGATAGAGGGGTCACTCGGGGGGTTTCTGTGTCATCACCTTTTTGTCCATTTTCAAGAGTCATGAGATGCCAGGAGTGAAACGGCCCGAGTTGCAAAAGATATGAAAACCCTTGAGGGCGATCGACTCCATGTGCAAAGCTGAATCGATAGAGATGTTACTCGGGGGTTTCTGTGTCACCACCTTTTTGCCCATTTTCAAGAGTCATGAGATGCCAGGAGTGAAACGGCCCGAGTTGCAAAAGATATGAAAACCCTTGAAGGCGATCGACTCCATTTGCCAAGCTGAATCGATAGAGGGGTCACTCGGGGGGTTTCTGTGTCATCACCTTTTTGTCCATTTTCAAGAGTCATGAGATGCCAGGAGTGAAACGGCCCGAGTTGCAAAAGATATGAAAACCCTTGAGGGCGATCGACTCCATTTGCCAAGCTGAATCGATAGAGGGGTCACTCGGGGGGTTTCTGTGTCATCACCTTTTTGCCCATTTTCAAGAGTAATGAGATGCCAGGAGTGAAACGGCCCGAGTTGCAAAAGATATGAAAACCCTTGAGGGCGATCGACTCCATTTGCCAAGCTGAATCGATAGAGGGGTCACTCGGGCCGACTCGGGGGGTTTCTGTGTCATCACCTTTTTGCCCATTTTCAAGAGTCATGAGATGCCAAGAGTGAAACGGCCCGAGTTGCAAAAGATATGAAAACCCTTGAGGGCGATCGACTCCATTTGCCAAGCTGAATCGATAGAGGGGTCACTCGGGGGTTTCTGTGTCATCACCTTTTTGTCCATTTTCAAGAGTCATGAGATGCCAGGAGTGAAACGGCCCGAGTTGCAAAAGATACGAAAACCCTTCAGGGCGATCGACTCCATTTGCCAAGCTGAATCGATAGAGGGGTCACTCGGGGGGTTTCTGTGTCATCACCTTTTTGTCCATTTTCAAGAGTCATGAGATGCCAGGAGTGAAACGGCCCGAGTTGCAAAAGATATGAAAACGCTTAGACTTAAACCTGAGCGCTCCGATCCTTTTGATCCGTCATTTTTTGTCAGTAATTTTTACCGTCTATACTTCTTCAAGCGTTTGTTTAACAGTTATGATTCTTTAAATAAAGAACAAACTTGCATAAACCAACTGTCAAATTGGCAACTAGCCCGTACCCCTAGATTGCTGGCCGTGGAGGGCACCCGTAGGGTGTATGGAACGGCTAGTAAGAAATATACTCGGCCCAAACAAAGCCGTATGGCTGACAACACTGGCCAATCAAAGTACGAAACTTGGCAACACCGGACGGCCGCGGCGCGTTCCAAAATTGCGTACCATACGACACTCGACAGTTCATAAAATAAGTAAGAGTATTCAATTTGATACGCGTAGTTTATTTACACATATAACAACGTAAACGGATACCTAGCCAAGCTATGCTCAAAACAACTTTCGTTTTTAACAGCTGCTCGTTTGTTATAAAATTTTATTTCGTCTCAAGTTGCCTTTTTCCCAGTTTTTATTTTTTTCAGGCACGGTTCGCCCCTCTCTCTCAGCTCCTTCCCCTCTGGCCCTCTCCTCCTTTGTAGCATCGTAAGCCAATGCCGCCCCCCCCCTTCCAAACAATATATCGAAAGATATTTAGTAAAGAATCAAAAGATAAAAAATGGTAAAACTAAAGGCTCCAAGAAGTTAGATCTTTTCAGAGTCAAAACCGTTCAACAATTTTCAGTTTTGCTTCTCACACGCGTTTGACTTCTGAAAACTCTGATCGTCAAGGTCCTTGATGACTCGAATGTCCATTGTCATTTAAAATTAGATGGATCTTGATTCACGGAACTTTTGGACGAAAACAAATTTTGTACACATTCTCCCTGAAATTGAAAGCTTTCTTAACCTCACGTATATGCGCTTAGTGTGACAAACTTTCGTTTTGCTGCTAGAATTTTTCTGAAGATGATTCCAGGGCCGATTAGTTGGAATCGCAGACACTGCGTCATGGTGCTCATAAGAAGTCAACAGTTTTTGACTGAAATTGATGAATTTGCGCATAAAAAGTACCTACAAAGAGGAACTTCGACACCAAGAATACGTTAAGGAAGATTATACCCTGAAAGTTCCAAACTAAAACACTCAAAAATAAAGCTGGGATTTAAGAAATGTGATAAGTTCATTGGCCTCAATGAGTGCGAGTGAGGCAGATAGATATATTATCACTCCCACTCACTAAAAGCTTATTGCGAAATAAATTTCCTAAATTGAGGAGGTCAGAAGAAGAGGGGCGTGACGCCGTTTTTCGGGAGAACGGCTAAATCGATTCTACGTATCCTAGTTTACATGCTTACCAAATTTCATACCGATATCTCAAAAATTGAGGGAAGTATAGCATTTTAAATCTCGGTTGGTAGCACTTGGTTGGTAGCAGTTTGAAATATTCAAAGCTGATTATCTCAAAACTCGATTTTTGCAATCACGCCTCTCTTCCAGAGAACTCCTCAATTACGGCATATTAGTCCTCAACCAATTTTGATTTTTTAAATTCAAAAAATCCATAAAACAATTGCGCAGGTGCCGACGTTCTTGGATTTTTAGTTTTTTTCTTTCTTTTCAATTTAAATAAGTACCAAATAACGACTTTCCCTAAAAAAGGCTAGTGGCGCTATATCCTTCGAATTGAAATCTGGAACAGTTTTGCTTGGAATTACCGTAACCCTGGGTCACTAGAGGTCGTTTCAGAAGTGTAGGCGCCCCTATGAACCGATAATCTTTGAAATTTGTCAACACTATTTCTCATGTTATAAAATGAAAACTAATGAAAAATAATTAGAGCGTTAGATTTTCACTAAGGAACGCTATAAAATCAAAAGTTTAGAGTCAGAGGCAAGTTTTATTTAGATTTGAAGGACGGAAAATTGAAAATTCGCCAAAGATTATGGTCTATGTGCGCCTACACTTCTGAAACGAGCTCTAGAGGACATCAAAGCAAAAAATCTCTCGAATGTTGTGGGTAACTATTCATACTCCGCGGCGTTCATTTTGCCTATCCCAGTAATTGAAGGTGCTCGTGTTTTTTAAATGTTACTGATTTGGAGTAGCTACTGTCAATGAGAGACCACGTTACGACAACGAATAACTCGGGCATGGTATTGAAAGGGTTGAACTTCGTGGTATGTCAAATCCTTGGGGAGGGGAGGGGCAATCCCCCCCCCCCATCGTAAGGTTATAGGTTAGGCCACGCTATGGTACACTACGTTGTGCTACGCGTCATCACGCTTGGTAACGCTTGGTCACACTTCTCCGTGCTTCTTCACACTTGACCACGCTTCTCCAGGCTGCGTCACGCTTGGTGACACTTTTCCACGCTTCTCCACGGTTCGTCACGCTTTGTCAACGGTATGTCACTGTCACGCATAAGTGACACACTGACACAAAGATGGTTGTACAAACTGAACAAACCGATGAGGTTCGGCGTTCGTTTAGCGGCGTCAGATCGTCGCAGATCTTTTCATTCACCTGGCACACGAGAAACAGCTGATATTCTTCTCGCGGAAATTCACTAATTCGCGGTTAAAACGCGTTTTTCGGCGGTTTTCAGAATACCAGTATGGCGTAGGCGCGTGCAATTTGGCAACGTAGAATTTCGTCCATTTTAACCCATGTAAAAGGTGGAGTGCGAAGGTGTTCCCCGAACACCCAATACTTCGATATTTTTCATGGGTTTAAATGGACGAACCGCAACGTTACCAAATTGCACGCTACGTCGCGTCGCACCGTTGAATACCTAATTTGACTTCCGCAGCGACTTTAGACTGTGATATAATTGTATAGTAGAAGTTATTAAATGGAGAGAATCCGTTCCTGTCATATTGCACGTGTCACCACTGTGCCACACATCACTATGAACCAATCTGTACAAATATTCAGGTTTTGCCCGGTGATTAATTTTCAAGCGAAACTCGAAAAAGTGCAGATCGCAGATGGTGAGTAAATTTCGAGAAAAACCGAACGTAACCCGGACTTCAACTCTGTGTCCCCTTCGCCTACTTTCGACTTACCCGACCCACGACCTGAGGTATGTTATAATATGTAGGTAGTCAGTGCATGCACTCAGGAGTAGGTAGACGACGCTGCTCCCGACAGAATGACTTGTAGCCACTAAAAAGCATCGAGCAATAGCGAAACCCGATGCTCGCGACCAATAAAAGAATAATGCTCAACCTGTGTGCCACTTGCATTTAGCGAGTGTAGGTGCAACGGTGGATTCAGAAATGTGTTATTCTCTCTCTTCTCTCGCATTTAGACGCGTGTGTTAGAAAAGGACTAATATAGGGGCTAAGGACACGTGGCGGCTCCTCTTTTCATCCTTCTCTGATAAATCTGTTCCAAGTGGGCCGAAAGAGAGAAGGACAAATTCCTGGAACCGCCTCTGTATAGGTGTAGGGGTGAGGGTGTAATGTGTATGTTACGAACGAAATGATAGAGAGAACTTCCACGTAATATACGTAATATTTCTTCTTCTTTCTCTCTCTTTGTCAAACAGCCCGCAATTTTTTTTTTTTTTTTTTTTTTTTTTTTAGCGAGTGTATAATACTAGTACCACTCCTTTGGTTTGGTAAAAATAATTTTTCGTCTCCGCGTCTTACACCTTATACAAAAAACAATATAATTTTATTTAGTTTTTGATATGGCGGAAAGCTCTGAAGGGGTTCAAATACATACATTAACACGATGCTCACACATTTCTGACTTAATTTTATACAAGGTGTTGGGAGGGAGGGGGCATTAGGTATATGAAGTATGAAATCCAGGGTCGCACTTCAGTATGAGTACCTTGAAAATAAATAATAATAATAAAAAAAAGCTGTGTAGGAAATGCAATCACGGCACTTCGTGAATTCGAAAGGAATCGACCGCATGAAGAAATTCGAAGGTTACGTTTGACGGCGCGGCGAATTAGGGGATTCGCCAAATCATTCCGGCAAACTCCCCCAGTGCCTGCATTTCCTGCTAATATGCTAAAAGCATTCATAGGCCATTCACAGAATATGGAAAAAACAAACGGACGTTCTAAGAATATTGAAAAAAAATGAGCCAACTGAGAAAATAAAAGAAAAGGATATATTGAGAAAATTCATAGAACATAGTCAAATATTCTACGAATATACCCAAAGTAATGAATTGACTGAAAGTCAAATGAGCTGGGTATTCACATAGAATCTTTCTAGCAGATCTACAAGTTTACAGGATATTTACAGGCTGCTCTAACTAATAGGAGTGTTAAAAAGTTCACATAATGTTAACAGAAAATTGAGAAATACTTATTCGGTGTTTTTACAAAGAGGTGTAATCTGATAAAACATTTCAAAATCTTGCATTGCAGACTGTTTCATTTCTAAAGCAAAATCAAAATCGTTTACAATTTCTTCATTCCCCCTCCCTATAATTTTGCATGCAACCTGGGAAATCTCACCAAAATTCGTGAAAATTGGCTGGTTGCAACCAGCCAGCTTAGCGGTGAGTCAACTGGTTGCTTCACCACTGAGGAAAGAAACGGTGATGGGAGATTTCGAAACATACTAATCCAGTTAACTTACGCCTATTTGTAAAAAACATCGACAAGACAGTTTAGAGGTGATTTTGTTTTCATGGTCCGCTGGTAAGCTTTCTAAGTGATTCAAAAGTACAAAGATATAATCGTACTTTCAGCCCCAAGAGACCTAGTCCAGCCGAAATCGTAGTTCATGAGCTGGGGATCCGAAAGGACCCATCAAGTACAATGTACTCTGTACTTACTTACATAACTAGCAGGATATTAACTGAGACAGTACCTACATAATATAGAGACCACGCACTAGCCGATCGCGCGGTGGCTAACTTCTTTCGGAGACTCAACAGAATAACACAGAGAGCGGGAGCACCACCCAACATGGTCCATACGTAGACTGATGACTCTTCTGTGATTAACTTACAAGAGGCCTTCGTACACGGTCAAATGGATTTATGATCAACCTGCAGAATTGCCAACCTGGCACTTCTAAAATTTAAACATCAACTTGACTAAATCATCTCAAAAACGGGTTTAATTGGTCTTGTTGACTGAAATTGGTGAACAGATGACACACCATCCATCGTCAAAAAACTGCAGTTTGAGGGGCCGTCAAATTGCTCAGTTGTTTGACGAACGGAAGATCAACCAAACATGGAACGGTTGGCTCACCTGCCGTTTGTGGTGCCTTTCGGCTCATCGATTGCTTATTTGACGGTCCTACTTTGATCGTGTGCGAAGCGCTAAGGCAGCTGACCTCATGCAACACCTTTGTTCATCAGTCAACGTATGGACCAAGTTGGGCGTTGTTTTGTTGAGACCCCAAAAGAAAAAGTTGCTACCAAATTTTAACAAGGGCAATCTAGATAGTGCGTCGTCTCTAACATACAATGTCTCTGCATATTAAGCTTTCAACAAAGATAAGGTTCGAAAAGTTGAGAAAAATGACTGAGACAAAGGTTCATATTTACATGCTTCTTTATTATGATTGGTTTGATTCACTATATGGGAATGGCATTTAAAAAAAAAAATGTCGGTTACAAAAGTTAGGTTCGGATTTTGAATTTGAACATATTATAAAAATTGGGGGGGGGGGTGATAAAACTACCAGACATCATCAAGAAGTAACTCTGCTTCCTGGACTCTGAAACCTGAAATTGCCCGAACGGTTTCGTTGATTCCCTCGGGCAAGATTCCAGAGATTCTTTTGTGTTTGATCCCCTGGATTGTTTCTTCAAAATTGTGTGCATCTTGCTCAGTGAAATAGAGGCCGTCTGGTCCTAAATTAAGCATTGCTCTATACGCTGTACTTCCTTCTCCGACCTCTTTAATATATTTTACACATGAGATGGCTGTGTTGCGATATTTACCGGCACTTTGTCCACTGATCAAATATTCATTCCAGTCTAATATTATCACTCCGGCCCACCAAAAGCCGACATCACCATCCATGAATTGAAACACGTTTCCGCGATTAATTTTCTCATCTGGTGAAAGACTGGATATAATTAATTTACCTAAGAAGGCATAGCCTGGCGTGAGTAGATTTACAAACTTAGAGATGAATCTTTTGGGTGTATCATCCGCAATTAGACGAGTCGTTAGGGCAGGCCTAATTTTCTTGAAATTCTTTCTCTGGCCTATCAGAGCGGCGAGCATGGTTAATCTAGGCAATGATAGATCGGTAACTTCGGGCGTTAGTTTAAATACAGGGACATTATTTTCATTGACAGGATTAGCTCTGAGAAATGGATTCGCGGCTCGATTGTTATCGATCAGTAGGTTTTCGTTGATACCATCAACATCGATCAATTCAAGATTCTCAAATAGGTGTGCTAGTTCAGGTTCCGGCTCTGGATGTTCCCGGGGGGTGAGCTTGTCGATATATCTCCGCAGTTCCTCTCTCTTTTGATCGGGTGAGGCCAGGAAATTTGCAATATCTACCGATTTTCGATGACTTTCTCGATACTCTGGTAGAGCTTTTAGTATACCTTTTAAATCTTCATTCATATTATCACCGGTTAGCTTTTTCAGGAAAGGTTTGCGAAAAACTTTATTTTTTGCAACCAAAATATGAACAGCGTAGTTACTCAGGTACTCAAGGCTCAAGGACAGTTTGAAATACATATCGTACAGATCGAAATGGTTTGGTCGTGAGAGATGATTAACATGTCTCGTAGACAGCGTTACTCTTCTAATATATTCCGAAGCCTCAACTTTCGGTGGTTCTTCAGGTTTTAATGGTTCGAATCCACTTATTATTTCATCACCTGCTATGATTTGTGATTCTTCGGTATGATCACAGGATCGATCACAGGGTAATTTGGGGAGCACCCCTTCTTTGCACCACTTTTCTCTGAGACTCATCAGCTCCTCCTTCAAGGTCAGCAGCAACTCTTTAGATTCACAACTAGGACGGGTCGCTGGGA
This sequence comes from Trialeurodes vaporariorum, assembly GCA_011764245.1. Taxonomy (NCBI): domain Eukaryota; kingdom Metazoa; phylum Arthropoda; class Insecta; order Hemiptera; family Aleyrodidae; genus Trialeurodes; species Trialeurodes vaporariorum. The sequence continues at coordinate 6,565,997 of VMOF01000024.1, read as the reverse complement.
CCCTTAGATTTTGAGGGTCGTTCTTCAAGTTGGGGTTTTCATCTTGCTTCTTGACCGGGTAACCAGGAGCTGACGACGGGCCAGGCTCATTGAAGTTTTTGGGTCTTGCTTCTTCTTCTTCTTTTTTTTGCTGTATGTGTTCGATACGCTTTTGATTTTCTGCTTTTTGCTTCGCGTTCAATTTTTTCTTTCGCCCAGGCATTGTCTGTAACAGATAAAGCGAATAATAAGAAGGAATTACTAATTTCTCAACCGCAAATATTTATATTCTTACAGACAATGAGTGATATGAACCTTACAATTATTTTCGAAACTCCTGATCACAATGAAGGTTCGGAAGGGGGAACATCCCCCCAAAGATTTTACACATCCCGAAAGTTAAGGGAAATGTCGCTCGCTGTGACATGTTCAGAAACCATTCCTATTGGAAACAATGAGTTTTAGACATTCACGACCTTTTGCAGTTTTTGATGGATATCCAACCTGACTTTCAAAAAAACCAAGAACAACTCTTCTCTTAGCAGGACTGAATCGTTTATTTCGATAGATAAACCTAATAAAAGTAGAACCACCCTAATATTCAATCTACGCCGAAACTTTCCAGATTGTGGGGGATTTAGTATCTGATTTTCTTATATTTCCTTTGAAGTCAGGATTAAAAGAAGATCTTGTGGCCTTTGGTTTTTACGACTTAGAAAGTATATTTTAAAAGTTTTAACGATTCATGTCTTCAGTTTTATATTTTTTTATTGTTTTAGGGAGGGGGGATAAGTTAAATTCCATGGAAAATTAATTCTCTAGATTGTTGTAGCAAAAGTTAGCAAATCGCCAATCGTTGCTTCATTTCGCTACAGCAATAATAGAAAACTGGATCATTGCACCAAACAACTTTAGAGCCTTGACAGGATTTTTTGTTTTCGGTAAGGTTGTATTACTTATGTTTAACCGAGCACGGATTATATCTTAATCAATAAATTAGCTAATTAATTGAGACACATTTAAATAACACCAATATTTTTTCCCCCACAGCAGTCAAATATTACGAGAATGAAAACTTGGTGCTTCACAACATTCAACGAGCTGACATGGGCATGTACCTCTGCATAGCAAGTAATGGTGTGCCTCCGACAGTTAGTAAACGATTCTTCGTACAAGTGCATTGTAAGTAAACTTTTCGTTAAATATTATCGATTTTGGTCGCGATGAAAAAGGAAAAAATCAATTATTCAGTTTGTAACCAATGGGTACAGACAGACGAGAAAGAAATTATAAACAAAATTGCGAAATAAGACGATTAAATGGCAACGGAGAACTATCAAAACAAGCTTCAAACTGTTGCAGGCGATTTAAGGGAAAACAATTGAATGGGTTCCTCTTACGTTAGTTCATCTTGTAGAAAGAGCTCTGTAGTGAATACTTTCTAATAAATTACAGGTCTCATGATAAAATGGACTGCAATCCTTCCAGCACAAAACTATTCAACTTATCACAGAAGAACAACTAAACCACACTATACATATAATTCCATACCATTGAAAGACCAAAAATTTAACTATTGCCGGTTTCACTGTGAGTCTTCAACATTTAATACCGATTTCTGCCACCACAGCATGAAACAAGAAGGGGAACAGAGGTAAAACTCCCAGTAGAGACAATGGATCGCTTGAATAGGTTTAGCTTTGTTAAGCTGGTTAGTACGTGGAGGACCGTTTTGAAATGCGTGTGCTCGCGCAAAGCCATTTGATTCGCCATTTCGTAATCAAGGGAATGACTCAATCCAATCACAGCTGGAAGACCACCGTACTAACCAGTCTGTCGGCCATGACAGCACGACAGTTTCGCGTCTGTTCCTCTTCTTATTTTATATGACTACGGTGCTACCATTTAATTATTATGTCAAATCGCAGGCCAAGTATATTTAAGAAAACGGAGTCAAGTACTAGATAATTATCTGAAGAATGTCTCAGCAAAATATCTCGTCAATCAATTCAAAAATCTGAAAGTACCAAAAAATAGAAGTATTGTAATTACATACTTGAATCCAAACGCGAACTTCCATTTTTTGGGTACTATCAGCTTTAGTTTTGAAGTTATTTGCGATATATTTTGTAGAGACATTCCAGTTAGTCCGGAAACATTTTTCTGAGATCACCTGTGACAGTCCAATATTGATTACATCCTTTCCTAACAGCATTTAATCAATTTTCTTCTTTACAGTTCACCCTGTGATCAAAGTAACAAATCAACTAATAGTTGCTCCATCAGGCAAGGATGTATTTCTACAATGTTACGTTGAAACATCCCCAAAAGCAATGTATAGTTGGTTTAAAGATACCGGTAAGTGCTTCTGCATACAAAGATATTATATTACAATGTTATGTTAAGACATCCCCAAAATCAATACACAGTTCGTTGAAAGATACATTTGAGTACTTCTCTGTACAAAAATTGATTCCAATAAATGGAGGAAATGAGAATAGAGAAGGCAGCCAAGAAACACATAAGTAGATAAGCTAATGATAGAAAAACTTAGAATCAAGTTGAGAAATCATTCTTGCGCGAACTGATAAAATTCGGTTCAAAACCTGCACTATTTTTAATTGGAATATTTACGGAGACATCCACAAGCACTGGGAACGTTTTTATTTCCAGCGTAAAATTGTATAGATTTGCGCTGAGCCACCTCAACTCATTCATTTACATCTCCGAGGTTTTTGCCATATTTTTACACCCTTCAATAATTTGTTTTTACTCACTGTTATAACTAACGATGATGAAAGCGGGGGAAAAATCAGAATTCCCTAAATAATTTCCAAAAATTTTCGCCATTTCCTTGATACTACAGGAAATTCCCTAAACCTCTTAATTTCCCCGAGTCTCTAAACGGGTGGAAATTTCTCTAACCCTGGGAAAATTTTCCGTGAAGCTGACTAGAGTCCCTTGATGGAAAAATTGTATAAGGAGTACCGACACGAGCTCAACGAAGTCTAGCAGGAGTCGACGACATCGAAGGCTCCACACAAAAGAGTTGATGAGTAGAGGAGCGTATGGGAACGGACTGGAATGCCGGAAAATCCGCCTGTCCACCACTGGTCCACTGTCTAACTTAACCTTCAAATGCGTTCACGCAGTCAACTCCTCTTAAATCCATAAAGCGTCGTGTTAGTGCAGCACAAAATCAGTGATAGCGCCACCGTCAAGCGGCGTTGCCACGCGGGTAGACTGCGCCATCGATCCCGAGTTTGAGCTCAATCGGAAATAACCATCACATTTCTCTTATATGAGACCACAGACTTCTAGTCGCACGACTGAAGTACTTATATTTAAAATTCAGGCTCGAAGCGGTCGGAAATGAAGTCAAAATCTCCTAAACGCTCAGCGGCATCCCGAAGTTTTGAATGCCACTAAGATTGCCACTCATCGTTTGGGATATTCGGACCCTATTCTTGTAAAATGTCAAATGGAACTGTGAATTTAAGTGGTTGAGTTATGAGACAAGAAGTTTTCGATCCCTAAATAAGTCAATATTTGATGGTCACTTCTTAATTTGGTCCAAACTTTGGATCATCGCCGTGGGCTACCCGCGAGGCAAACCCGCTCATTGGTGACGCCATCTGTGATTTCGGACTGTATCCTGTAAATACGGCTAGGTAGGGTTCATACAGAAACCTAGCTAGGTTTTACTAAGGCCCCTATACGGCTTGGAATCGAGCGAAAAAAGTAGGATTGCAAAGGAATCCTGATGGAACGTTGCCCTATACAATAATAATACTTTAAAAGGAACTTGAAAGTAGGTATATTTTTACAAAGTTGAGAGATTCCAGGAAGACTTTCATTATTGTTTTGGAAGCTCAGATTTGTTTAACTTTGTGATGTTTTGTATGTTTATTTTTAGGGGAAAAACTGATGCACAGTAGCAAATATACAATCGTAGAAACTTTGCTTAGTGACTATTCACTAGTGATGAATTTAACGATAAGAAGTATGGAGAAAAAAGACTTTGGTAGTTACCAATGTATTGCTGTGAACGCAATCGGAAAAGCAGAAGGCATTATCAGACTTCAAGGTATACCACCAAACTTTAACTTTCAAATGGTTACAGAGTTACAAAAAACAGGAAATAGATTCACCGACGTCGGATCCGACTGGAAAAAATCATTTCGAAATCACTTTCAATTTTTGACCTCAAATGCAATGACTACTTTCGTATAAATTTTAAATTTTTGGAACACGATACCGATGGGTCAATTTTAAAGTCTGCTTTTGGAAGAGACAGTTTCTACTGATGAGGTTTTTGAAATTCTTTAGCTCAGGCAATACCTACTTTGGGCAATATTTTTGCTCTTTGAGATACACCTATTCAAATCCATCTGTATTCTTGAGAGGTCATTGTTGTCCACTGAACTAAGGATATTAATCCATCTACCTCATACCTTTTTCCTAGTAATCTCTTTGTTTACTTTTATCATTTTCTGCGTTTCATTTTCATCTTTATTCTTTACATTACTTTGACCAAGATAGTTAAAAGGTTTTACACATTGTTTCCAGTTGAAAAAACCTAACATAGTTATTATTATAAGACTGTTCTCAATGTTGATTAAAACCAGTAAAAAAATTAGGTAATTTAAAAAAAAAAACACTATTTTAGTCTAAATGAGCTAAAAGTCAGTGCAGAACATTAACATAATGGGGAAACATTGCTAAAAATTGAAGAAAAGTCCAATTTATCGCCTTGTCTTTAGTTTGTGTCGTTTTCCTCTGATCATTAGAGCAGAGGAAAATGAATTTTTCATTTCTCAGTGTGTTTGTTCAATAGAGAGAAAAACAAATTATAGTTGATGTACAAGTTAAATAAATGCTTTGACTAACTCCAACCATGCAAACGTAGTTACTAGAAAAAAATAAAGGATTGGAGTAAAGATAGACAAAAGGAATTTAATAGAGACATTTTGATGCTCTTAGTTGTTCCTGTAAATCTGTTTAAATAAATGGGAGGAAAGCCAGCTGTTCTACCCCCCCCCCCCAACACTTTAAAATGAGAACAAAATTTAAACACCCACTTCATTATGTTTCAGAGCTACGACAAGACAGACCACCATCGACAACTCAAGGCTCTCCACTAAATCGATTCAAGGAGCTAGAAAAGCCTCATCGGAAAGAGCCTGATCACAATCACGGAAAGGAGAAACACTACCATAAAAAGAAGAAACAAAAGAATGAGGAGGAGAGACCTGATCTGCCAACAGGGCTATCTAAACCAGATACAAAATTAATAGATACGACAATATGGTCTACGAATCAATCATCTCAATTTAAGAATAAGCATTACAAAAATGATGCCAATAATCAAATTAGTCTTCCATTAGTACGAATATACATCTACTTGGCTATGATTTTTGTTATTAAACTGTAGAAAGAAATTTGGGGGAAGAAAAAGAAAAAAAAAAAAAAAAAAACCCTAATGATTTCACGTCGGACAATGGAGCTGTTGCAAACTTTTGCTACAGGCTTATTAATAGTTGATGATGGGATAATAGTCCAGGCAACGGGGAGCTAATATGGACCCTAGCTTGCAAAGTTTGCGGACTTATATCTGAGAGTCGATTCTTATGTATTTTGGGTCGCTGAATCCGAATCTGAACTTTGCGTACGAATCAGAGGGGCGGAAAGGCCGCCATTTTCCAAAATGGCGGTCAAAATCACGTTTTTTCGGCTTATTTCGCTTATAACTCGAGCACCATTGATCAAATGCAAAAAATACTTTAGTACAAAATTAAAGTTCGTTAAATTTACAACAAAAAACTTTCAGACCATTATTTCAAACAGATCAAAATTTAATGCGCTACGGAGCCGCGAAAAATCGTGAAATTCACCCGTTGCGGCGCATGACCGCTAAACGCCACCTTGCGCCGGCCATCGCGCGCAAGCTCCTCACCTCACCTTTCCAACATGTGAATAACAAATAAAGGAGAACAAATTACTTCAATTTGACGTATCTTCTAAGGGCTCCAAGCTGTGTTACTCAGTTTCACACCATCCAAAAGGTCGAGTAGAGCAAATTCATTTAAATGTGGGAATCAGGAATGTACGCTGTATCAACATTAAAACAATTTCAATCTGCGCCTAATTCACTCCATCGTTCCGATTACATTCGTTTTTTTTTTACCTTCATCTTCACTCTGCCTCCCCCCTCCATCCTTCTGAGTCTCTGAGTGGCCCAGCTTGTCCGTACTTTCCACACGCATGAGAGGGGGAGGGGGGGTCTGGGCTGGTTTCGGGGCTTTTCCCTCAGTTTTGCGTTCACTTTCAGATTCATCGGTTTCAGACAGAGTGGCTCTGGTCTGTGATTCATCAATTGCTTCATCTCCGTCAGTGACTAGCCTTGGACATATTATTGCTGCACTCACTGTTTCAATTTACGCAATATGCACTGAGCATTTGAGCCCACTTTTTCGGCATCCGCAGGCACCGCAAACGGCGAGGCGTGGCGCGCGGAGCGAAAGTTCCGTGAAATTTCAGGACTAGTCCAATGATGGAAATATTGAATAGGGAGTACCGACACGAGGTCAACGAGTTCTTATTGGTCGTTGGTTTCGGCTTTCAAGGACTCGAGCAGGAGTCGACGACATCGAAGGATTCGAAGGCTCCACACAACACAGTCGATAAGAGGAAAGAGGAGAAGAGGAACGTATGTAGGTACGGGAATTGACCGGAATGCCGGCAACGCGCATGCCCATCACTGGTCCACGGTCGAACTTAACCTTCGAATACGTTCACGCGGTCGATTCTTCTCAAATGCATAAAGCGTGCTATCGGTACTCCCTATACACAATATTTTCATCAAGAGACTCTAGTCTGTCTTTAAATAGAATCTGAATCTGGTGACTAAACAGTGGTCACTGGATCGGTCCACTTTTAAATTGTTTTTAACCATAGAAAATGGATTTTTTCTCAATATGAAGCCAAAATTGGACTTTGGGAAAAAAGTACTAAGACAATGATTTCTGCGGCTGCATCTTTGATAGACGACGACGCTGCGCCTAATGATTATCCTCCTTGCCCTTGACGAACTCTCGAAAGTTTACTTCTTCAAAGACTTAACATTTGGATGAGGTGGTTTGTATTCCTCTCATTCCACAAAAACTTTTCTTTGGAGAAATATGGAATCGTTGGCCCATCAAGAGTATGACTGATGGAACCAAGCAGGGTTGTGAGAATTGGGAAAATTGGACTTGATTACTCGTTAATCGATTACATGTACTTTAAAAAAGTAATTGAGACGAATCCAAGCGGCGATGAGCAGCACTAGGACCGATTTCAATGAAACCAGTACGATGCCATTTATTGCCGTTCGTCAGTTTCCGTCATTGCCGTTTCTTTGAAATCAGCGTACCTGCTTACTGCTGCTTCGATCCAATTCAATTACTTTTGAAAAGAAATCAATTTTGTATCCAGGTTTTAGGGGGGTATATCTTCAAATACCCATCAAAAACAATCGTTTAATTTGACGGGTAACGCGATATGATGAACAAAACTTAATTTTTAGATAACTCTAAAATAGACACTTCAAGATTCCAAACGAAACGATGCCGAAAAAATTTACCGTCAACTACATGCGCGCAATTTTTTAGTTTAGAATTTGAAAGTTCCGAGCATCTCTCGAAAAATCTTGAAGTTCAAATATTTCATCGAATCTACATCTTTACACATGAAATAAACCATAACTTCGCGGCGCAGCGCAGCGTCATTGTCGACCGAAGATGCAGCCGCAGACATCATTGTCTTAGTAGGTACTTGATTCCAAGTCCAACTTTAGCTTCATATTGAGAGAGTAGCCTTTTGCTACGGTTGAAAACCATTTAAAAGTGGACCGATTCAGTGACCTTTATTTAGTCGTCACTGTCGTCAGCTTCAGATTTTATTTAGACGGATGTCCTGAAATTTCACGGAACGTTGCCTGCGGATGCCGAAAAAGTGGGCTCAAATGCTCAGTGCATATTGCGTAAATTGAAACAGTGAGTGCAGCAATAATATGTCCAAGGCTAGTCACTGACGGAGATGAAGCAATTGATGAATCACAGACCAGAGCCACTCTGTCTGAAACCGATGAATCTGAAAGTGAACGCAAAACTGAGGGAAAAGCCCCGAAACCAGCCCAGACCCCCCCTCCCCCTCTCATGCGTGTGGAAAGTACGGACAAGCTGGGCCACTCAGAGACTCAGAAGGATGGAGGGGGAGGCAGAGTGAAGATGAAGGTAAAAAAAAAACGAATGTAATCGGAACGATGGAGTGAATTAGGCGCAGATTGAAATTGTTTTAATGTTGATACAGCGTACATTCCTGATTCCCACATTTAAATGAATTTGCTCTACTCGACCTTTTGGATGGTGTGAAACTGAGTAACACAGCTTGGAGCCCTTAGAAGATACGTCAAATTGAAGTAATTTGTTCTCCTTTATTTGTTATTCACATGTTGGAAAGGTGAGGTGAGGAGCTTGCGCGAGTAATATTCTCTCTTAAGTTAGTATTACTTAGAGAGGTTTTTAATAAATAAAATGAACTTCAATATAAAAATAAGCGAAATATATATATTGAGGAGCAAAAAAAATATAAGTAATATAATGATATTCTGGAACAAAGAAAGGACAGCAACACGCGATGGGAACCGCCCGATCAGAGTGATCCGTGTTCCCATCAAAAATTAATAGTTGGACCCTGCAATCTGCTATCTCATATGACGTAATTCTAATATAAATAATTATATTAGAATTGATTTATATTAGAATTACATCATGATTCAGACTTTGCGTTTAGTTTGTCGGTGATACACCCTTTGGACTTTTATAGATAAAAGATAAAGAGTGCATCAGTGTGACGCATATTACTCCTCCCCCATTAGATTGGGCACTGCAATTTAAATTTTTTTTTTTTTTAATTTGAAGAAAATTTAAAAGTTGCAGGGTCAAAAGTGGGGTTTTGGCTTAAAATTGTAGTAGGCTGAGATGCTAAACCTGATATTGTGGGTGAAACTGATTTCGGTAAGGCAAAATTGTCTGAATTGCCGTTTGTTTCACTTCTTCTTCTTAACTGAGGAAATTTATAAAAGTAAAATGCGATTAGCGAAATTAAAACGATGAGTGCAACAAGAGCAATGATGATCTTCACTTCTAAACTGTTATTGCCAAGGTTGATTTCAACTGGATGTAGAGTGGGAACTTTAATATTTTCGTCTGGTAGATATATCTTTTTTAAGATAGGTTCAATGAGTTTGAAATTTGGAAGCTTGTGAATTTCTGGAAGTTCAATTTTGCTGCTGGAGACTGATGTGAGGTTCCAAGTGAAGTTCTTGACCGAAATAGCGCATCCATTTAGAGTGAATAAGTACAGTCCTTGATATTTGAATCGCTCAACGTAGCCATTGCAGGTGGTGGTAACGATGGATGGTTCAGGAAGGTATCCAAGTATTTTATTAGTATTCGGTATTAGTTCTAAACTTGTTTTAGGTGAGATGGGTAAAATTGTGCAATTTCGAGCATCCGCGTGGAGATACAAGCTTGTTTCACATTCAGGTGATTTTAGGTACTTTCCGCTGCATAAGTAGATGTCTTCTTTTATATTTTTACAGCTGCCATATCCTAGAATTTCATCTTGGGTTTGAATTAGTGACGGTGAATTTAATGTGACAAGCAAGTGTAAGTGACTGTACAAAAAGGGTAGAGGGTGTAATTTAACTAGCGGGAACATTTTACTATTAAATAATGGTACATGAATGAAATATAAAATTTGATGTGTATTAAATGCACAATCAATGCTAAGGAGGTTTTCATACAACGGTAAATTTTCAAAAATAGGCTCAACTGGTAGTTTTTGATTGAGATCTGATTCTATATTTTTTAGATGCTGCAGTAAGGTACTTCCTGTAATAATTGACGGGTGTAAAGTTTTAAGTTTACAGAAGCCTAGTGAATTTTCCAAGTTTTCCACGGCTTCTAATAGTAATTGATATCTATTTATGACAATGCTTAAATTAACCTTAAATTCTAACAATTTTACCTCCCGAGAAGTTTCTCGAGTATAATTTAATAGATTCTGTTCATTAATAGTAATTTCTCTAAGGGTGTCGTTAATCCTTGTCATCGCTGCAACATTTACTGACCAAACATCTTGAATTTGCCTAGAATTCTGAATTTCATTTTTATTCATTTCATTGATAACCTTGTCATAAACTTCTTTGTCATTTGCACCAAGGGTGCCAAAAAGCCAATTAAAACCAGTGCCAACAAAATTCATAGCTCCTCGTTTTCTGCGTAATTGAAACGTATTTTTAAATCCAAAATATTCTAATTTTTCTTCTGTTTTTCTATGAAGGTAGCGAAGAGTTTTGAGCTGTTCAGAGTCTTCATGAAGATCCAGAGGGGTCATAATTGAACTAAAATTGGTAACTATTGAATCTAATTTGCTTTTTTCGATTATTAATTGGTCGATGGGAAAATAGTGAAAAATGGTGTGTTGAGACGTTTGAATTTTTGCATGACCGAGATGAATAGGAAGAATTCCTGTGTTCTCCGTTATATTTTTTACTTCAAGTCCGATGCCGGCGATGTTTGAGTAGCACCACCTGGAACAGACGTAAAGTGTCTTTTAGGTTTCATTTGTTCTAAATGCACTTTTTTTCTTTGATTTTGTTTTGGATTTGTACCTAATATGACATTATGGGGCTGTTGTTCAATGGGCTTAAGTTTTGCGAAGGGTGCATCCATTTTGTTCCTACGATTGGTTTTGTAGTAAATATTATTGGGCATTTCCTGTTGCTTTCTACTTTCATTAACCTTTTCGTTTCTAGAGATTTTAGCAGTTTCATTTCTCTCATGAATCAAGTTATACAAGGCTTTTATTTGGTCTTTACGAGTTTGGTTTTCAGGGTTGATCAAATTATCCTCAGTCAAATCATCAAGCAATTTTCTCTGAGGGTATAAAATATCAACAGGTTTCAATTTGGTGGTACTGTGAATGCTTTCGTTGTAAGCTATCAAAGCTAGGTCTATAAGTTCTTTGATTGAGCAGTTCCTAAATTCTGGTTGGGCTTTCAAGAGACGTACATGTTCAATAAGAGTTGAATGTAGTCTTTCGATGTCACTTGTGCTACTATGGTGACCTATAGATGTAATGTGAGGATGAATTTTATGAACTTGTAATAATTCTTTTACTAAATTACTGAATTCGCTACCACTGTCAAAGGTGATTTGATGGGGGATTCTATGTTGACTAAAGAATTCTTTTAATTTTTCGGAAATATTGATACCATTTTTCGAGGTTAATTTGTACCCAAAGCCAAATTTTGAAAATACATCTATTGCAGTGAGGAATGTTTCTTTACCCATATGAAATAAATCTGTCATAACATGTTCGAAAGGCCCATGAGGAGTTTCAGTTTTTTCAAGAGGAGGTTTAGGAGGTCGTCTTTCGTATTTGTTTAATTGACAAATTTCACAATTATTGATAATTCTCGACATGGTTTCTTTCATGTTAGGCCAGTAATATTTCAATTTTAATGCTGCTAAATTTTCATTTATTCCTCGATGGTTTGTGAGACTATCATGCTGTTGAGAACAAAGTGCTAACTGATCAATTTCATCTTCTACATCTAACATAAATTTGGTATAACGAAGTAGTTTCAAGTTTTGGAAATTTTTTTGGATGATATTTGTAAAAATAGGATAGTCTTCAGGATTGTCAAAAAATATGCCGTAGCTTGTATTGGGGTTACAACAAGTTTGGATTGTTTCTTTGATAAAATTGTTTAAATCAGTTTCTGGTAGAAAAATCGTTATTCTGTTTTTGTTGAAAACAGACATTTCTTCAATTTTTTACCATGATTCAGATGACTACTTCGCTTAATGATAATCTGGTGAAGGGCATGATTAATAGGCCTTACCACTATTGGAATATTAGTTACATCGCTGGTTTCCCTATTAGAATGAATGGTGACATTATCGTCGTCACCTGAGGTTTCGACACTTTCATTTTGATCTAAATTATCTATATCATCGAGAATATCATCGTCTGGTTCAACAAAAAGGGACTCAATTTCAAAATTTAGTAGGGTGTGGGTGTCATTTTGTACATCAATTACAGGTTGGCGACTAATGGCATCAGCATTTTGGTTAATTTTACCTGGTTTATACTCTATAGTATAGGAATACTCTTCTAACATTAGTTTCCATCTCATCAATTTTGCATTTGGTTCCTTAAGAATAAAAAGCCACTTCAAAGGTTGATGGTCAGTATAAATTACAAATTCTCGGCCGAACAAATACGGGCGGAATTGTTTGACCCCATAAATTATTGCTAAACATTCTTTTTCGGTAGTTGAAAGTTTCTGCTCAGAATCGTTTAGGGTTCTGGAGGCATAGCATACAGGTTTGTCACTACCAACTTTACCTTGCGATAACACAGCACCTAAACCTACGTTTGAAGCATCAGTAGTCAGTATAAAAGGTTTTGAAAAATCGGGATAAGAAAGTATTGGATCATTACATAAAAGTTTCTTACATGTTTCTACACATTTAACGTAATTCTCATCAGATGGATCAATTTTACTATTCTTTTTTAATTTGACAGTGAGAGGTTTAGTTAAATCAGCAAAGTTTGGTATAAATTTTCTATAGTAGCCTAAAAGGCCTAAAAATCCTTTAATTTCAGTTTTGGTTTCAGGGATTTTATACCTCTGAATAGCCTTTATTTTATCAGGGTTCGGTTTAACTCCTTCTGGTGTTATGAGATGTCCTAAATATGCTACCTCTTTTCGAAAAAATTCACTCTTGTCCAACTGAATTTTCATGTTAAATTGTTGTAACCTTCTGAAAATCAATTTACAATGGTGAACATGTTCTTGCAGGGAGCTAGAGAAAATAATTATATCATCGAGATATACCATACAAAATTTGTTAATGTATCCTCGAAGAATGTTATCCATAACTCGCTGAAAGGTAGGGGGGGCATTTCGGAGTCCAAATGGCATGCGGACAAATTCAAAATGGCCTTGTTCTATGGAAAATGCTGTTTTTGGGATACTATCTTCATCCATTTCAATCTGATGGAAACCACTAGTTAAATCTATTGTTGTAAAATATTTAGCATTTCCTAATCTATCTAAAATATCATTGATGTTGGGAATGGGATACTTATCGCCAACAGTCTTCTCATTTACTTTGCGATAGTCAATAACTACTCTCCATTTTTGTTCACCAGACGCATCTAGTTTTTTTGGCACTATCCACACTGGTGAGCTCCATGGTGAATAGCTAGGACGTATTATTTTCTGTTTAAGCATCTCACTTACTTGACGGTAAACCTCGTCTTTGAGCACATGCGGGTAACGATAATTTTTCGTGTAACTAGGCGGATGATCGCCTGTATTAATTTTGTGCTTTATTGTGTGGCCAAAGGTTAGGGGTTCTCCGTCTCGTGGTATGATTGACTTAAACTGAGAAATCAATTTTTCTGTAGCTAACCTTTCTTCTAACGACATATGTTCTCTCCTAATTTTAGAGAAGTCAACATCGTAATGTTGTTCAGTTGTTTTCACTGTTCCAATTTCGTTTTCATCTATAATTTCTGCCTGCATAGAAGAAATTTCAATATTTTTTTTGAATTTAGAGTTGTTAGTTATTTGGCAAAGTGCATAATGATCTACTACAGCAACAATTCCTTCAGAAATTTCAGTTTTGTCGTCAAATTTTACTTGAGGAATTAAAGCAGTTCCGTTACGGATGTTACAAATGGGGATTTTAATTACAGTGTCTGAAAACGGTTCAACAGAAATTTTATTTAACGAAGGTTGAGTTTTTTCTTTCTTCAGTTCAAATGCTATATTATCGAGAGTCACAATATTATTTTTATAATCACACATCATCTGCAAAAGTTCTAAATTATCACTACCTAGAAGAATATCAAAATTTTCATGAAAGTTGAACAAATGGAAATCTAAATTTAATTGATTCTGAAAAGGAGCGGTAAGATGAATACTAACTTTTTTGTCTCCTTGTTGAGATCCAACGGCAGTTTTAATGATAAAAGGATTTATCTTCTGAATGGAATTTGGCCATAAACGCTCGGCTAAATTGGGGTGAATGAAAGATCGGGTTGAACCAGTATCAATGAGGGTTTTAAATAAACGTTTTTGAATAGGTACATTAATAAATGGAAGGACATCTGATTTGAGGTTAAAACAAGTTATGGTACTTGTTGTTCCGAGGCTGAGACCTGAAAATTTTCGTTTTCTTCGATGACAAAATTTTCCTCATTGTTATGAAGATTTGTGTCTTCACAAAATGATAAGGATTGCTCAGGGACAGTACTTACACTCTCATTATTTGTAGATGACACATCAACGACGTCGTTCTGAAAAAGCCTCGATTGAGCACTAATTTCCATTGGTTCGGGACGACCTTGATTATTGTAACTTGAGTTACGTTGAAAATGTTGTTGGGGCGAAGTATTTTGGCGCCAATTTTGATTAAAAGAATTATAACGCTGAGAATTTTGGTTGTTAGAAAAATTTTGCTGGAGGTTTGCATTTCTATTTTGAGCGTTATTTTGTGGGCGGCTGTTCTGTTGATTTATAGGTCGAGAATTTAGATTACGGTTATTAAAATTTACATTTACATTCTTAGGGGACTGTTGCACATTAGTTTTATACTGCGTTGATTTCATTGGTGCAAAATTTTCAACTTGGGAGGGAATAAATTCAAGTAACATGCGCTGAGCTTCAGTTAAATCAACAGGATGACGATTACGAAGATAACTGCCATAAGGTTCTCTCATTTTACTTAAAAGAATTCTCCTGACACATCTTTCGAAAAAAACAACTCTAAGACATTCAATGACTTCAGGGTTTCCATTTTGTTCTAATGATACTCTCGCTTGAACAGCGTTGTACAAACTCATGACTCTATTATAAAATTCAAGCGGGGATTCATTAGAGTTGTGATTAATCGAAGTCAGTTCGAGGAAAATCTGTTCAGATCCTCGGCGGTCTTCGTAAGAATTTTTCAAAAATGATTCAAGATCTGGCCAATTTTCAAATTCCCTATTACCCATTTGAATAGCAATTTCGCCTATGATTCTATTCTGAACCTGAATTAAAAATGGTACGACATATTGAGGATTAACCCTTATTTGATATTTGTTAGCATAGTAATTTGTAACTTTCAGAAAACGTGGGAGTTGTTCTGCTTGTCCTGAAAATACTGGTATATCCTGAAAGTCGCTACGATCAAACGGGGGCAATAGCAAGGCGGCTTGAGCATTTTGAGCGGCCTGAGCAGCCTGAGCGGCCTGAGCAGCCTGAGCGGCTTGAGCGGCCTGAGCAGCCTGAGCGGCTTGAACGGCCTGAGCGGCTAGAGCTGCCCTTTCAATTTCATTTTGCCCAAAAGCAGCTTGGTTTTGGCCTTCATTACCTGTATCTGCCATATTTCGATTTTTATTAAAAATTGAGAGCCTGAATTGCTTTCTAAAGCTCATAAACACAAAATTGGAAATTCTAAG
This sequence comes from Trialeurodes vaporariorum, assembly GCA_011764245.1. Lineage (NCBI taxonomy): Eukaryota > Metazoa > Arthropoda > Insecta > Hemiptera > Aleyrodidae > Trialeurodes > Trialeurodes vaporariorum. Next base: position 6,550,448 of record VMOF01000024.1, on the reverse strand, counting down.
AATACAATGAATAAAAAAAAGACACAACTATCTAAATACAAAATTCTTGTCAAAAATTATGAAGAGAAAAAAAAATCAGAAAGAAGATTTTCGAATGAAAGTTTCCTAAAGGGACCTGCCTAATGGATATAATCTGGGAAAGTCACTACACATTAAGTACTTGCAAATAGAATCGTTTTGTATTTTTAAAAAAACTTACAGAAAACCGAAGAAAAAAATGATGATCCTGGTGAGTTGCATGACAGAAACAACAAATCAATTTGAATGAGAAAAGCGACAGTTTTCTTTATTTGCGAGATCAAGCACCAAAACAAACATGAAAATTAGTTTTTGTTTTTTATTTATTCATTTTTTTAGAGCGTGATTAAAAACACGAAATGTATCACCAATCGCGACAAAAACACTGTAAAATAATAATAAAACTTTTCACTGCGCGAAAATATAGATATGGCAAAATTTCACTATGGGAAAAAAATAACAAAAATTGTCCGAATAAAAGGATTTAATTTTCGATCGAGTCGAAAGTCACAATTTTAGCGAATTAAAAACTTTTTTAAAAGAAAACGAGATTCGGCTAGCAAATAAATACTTAAAAGTAACGCGATATGCTTTTGCTATCCTACCGTGACTGCGCCAGTAATATTCTCTCTTAAGTTAGTATTACTTAGAGAGGTTTTTAATAAATAAAATGAACTTCAATATAAAAATAAGCGAAATATATATATTGAGGAGCAAAAAAAATATAAGTAATATAATGATATTCTGGAACAAAGAAAGGACAGCAACACGCGATGGGAACCGCCCGATCAGAGTGATCCGTGTTCCCATCAAAAATTAATAGTTGGACCCTGCAATCTGCTATCTCATATGACGTAATTCTAATATAAATAATTATATTAGAATTGATTTATATTAGAATTACATCATGATTCAGACTTTGCGTTTAGTTTGTCGGTGATACACCCTTTGGACTTTTATAGATAAAAGATAAAGAGTGCATCAGTGTGACGCATATTACTCGCGCGACGGCCGGCGCAAGGTGGCGTTTAGCGGTCATGCGCCGCAACGGGTGAATTTCACGATTTTTCGCGGCTCCGTAGCGCATTAAATTTTGATCTGTTTGAAATAATGGTCTGAAAGTTTTTTGTTGTAAATTTAGCGAACTTTAATTTTGTACTAAAGTATTTTTTGCATTTGATCAATGGTGCTCGAGTTATAAGCGAAATAAGCCGAAAAAACGTGATTTTGACCGCCATTTTGGAAAATGGCGGCCTTTCCGCCCCTCTGATTCGTACGCAAAGTTCAGATTCGGATTCAGCGACCCAAAATACATAAGAATCGACTCTCAGATATAAGTCCGCAAACTTTGCAAGCTAAAATCCCCTGTTGCCTGGACTATAAAACCCTGTAAAAATAACGATTGGCGCACTAAAACATCAAGAAATCCTCTCCCAAACTCATCAAATGCTTTCAAACGCGAGACCGTAATGGCGGCCATTGCTGCCTAAATCTTATGGCAATTGTATGCTTTTTCTTCTTCTTGAGTGGTGTCGCGTGAGGATGGAGCTTATTGAGATAGGGAGACCCAATGTAATCGGCGGCAACGGCCGCCAATGCGGTTTCACGTTTGAAAGCATTTTATGATTTTATGAGTGGATTTCGTGATTTTTTAGTGCGCTTAACGTTATTTTTACAGGGTTTTACCCCACAAGCAACTATTAATAAGCCAAAAATAAGCATGTAGCAAAAGTTTGCAACAGCTCCATTGTCCAAAGACAAGGTCAGACTTTGGACTAATGAGTAACTAATGAGTTGGATTGGAAATCACTAAAACGTAATAATTCAAGATGCGATGAAGATAAAAGAAAGGAAACGTTTTATTGAGACTAACAATAAGAATATTACAGGCCGAAATGAATCAGCATAGTAAGTCTTTACCAAGTTGAAAGTGCTAGTCTTATTAGCATATTGAAATATTGCATTTTATTTAATCCAAGTTAATAGATGCACTAGGTATTTTTTTATGAAATAATGATGGGTTCTTTTGTAACTTTCAATGAAAAAAAAAACAATGAGCCTAGTAAAAAGCTCAAGAAACAACATTATTTTTTTTAAACTTGTGACTGCACACATTGGTTTCCTTGTAAAAATAGTGGCAAAGCGTGGATCCAGCAGCGTTTCATTCTGTCCATTTAAACCCATGCAATAGGTCAAATAAGAGAATAACCACACACCCAATAAAATCTTTCTTTTCCATTTTGAATGGAGAAAATAGAACGTTGCCAAATTGCATGCTTTGCCAAAAAAGAAAATACCAACAAAGTTGACCACAAGTAGTTCAAAATTCTAACCTTGTCAACTCATTCAATATAAATTTAGACTTATTTTTTTACGTGAAACGGTAACATCTGTGGTGGCTCATGAAAATTGCCAACATCAGACTTTTTTTAAGTAAGCCTTGAGCTATACATTTCTCTGGAGTGGCAATCTATAGATTATAGGGTAGGCAGCGTAACCAATGTGTTTACGTTGGGATCATGATGTGATTTTCCCTTTCTATTCCCACTAGTGTTGCCATTTTTTTTTGTATAAATTGCCAACTTTTACATTAATAATTGTAAGTCAAATGGGAAAATTGAATAATTATCCGAAAAACGGCAACACTGATTCCCATGTACTTCAGATCAACGCACAGTGATACAAAGCATGGTACTATCTTCTGGAAGTACACCACACCTGAACACGTGGGGAACAATAGACCTGTTTAGTGATGACGTCACGATTAAAATTGGTTCCAAACAAATGCTTTATCTCGCTCACTCTCGGGGATTTACCCATAAGAAATCAGATCCAAATTTTCGAACGCAAATTCATGCTAGTTCACCACCAGTTTTCTCAAATTTTATTGCACCATTAGATTCCACGTACCTTAAAGTATCTTTTCACTCTAACACAATTCCTAAAAGATCACAAACGAATTTACAATTACAGTTATACCGAAAGATGTTCTATGTTTCGTCCTTGTCTTACTCACGGTCTCTTATGGGAGTATCACCGCAATGACACTCAATCATCCTAACCTCTCTTCGTGTCGAAGCTTGTTCGAGGTATAACACGTGGTGTGATGGTGCAGACGAGCCTATATTCTAGAATTCTGTGTCCATAAGAAACTGTGAGTGGGACAAGGACGAAATATAGGACTTTCTTCGGTAGAACTGTGATTGTAAATTAATGCGTGATGTTTCGAAAATGTTAATGCAGCGAGTTTGTATTTTAGGGTACGTGGAATCCGATGATGAAATAAAATCTGAGAGAACTTGTTTACTAGCACAAATTTGCATTTGAAAATTTGGATCTTGTTTCTTACGGAAAAACCCACGAGAGCGAGTGAGATGGAGCATTTGTTTGGAACCAATTTTTTTCGTGACGTCACACTAAACAGGTCTATAGGAAAAAATACACATTATCCCTAACCTAAAAATCCCCTATTGTCGGTCTATCACCCACTCTAGATAAATAAACAGCTCGTTGTTTAAACCTAGGTAAAATAATGGATTATTTTAGATAGTGAGACAGTCTCCCTCATCAGGAATCAATTATTTTCATAGGTTTAAATGGTAAAGACCAAGGTACTTATATTTAACAGGTATGCTCGACTCGCTTCCCGCGTCATCTTCAGTGGCGCGTAGTTCAAAATCATCAGCCAAGATGGCCGACAAAAGAAGAAAACACACCGAATCACTCGGGCGACTCCGAGTTTCGCCGACCTCGGTCGGTTTGTTTTCTTCTTTTGTCGGCCATCTTGGCTGATGATTTTGAACTGCGCGCCAATAAAGATGACGCGGGAAACGAGTCGAGCATACCTGTTAAATATAAGCACAGAATAATACAATCAGAACGGAAACTCTGTCAGATTTTGAAGCAAATTCATTTCGAGTCCGCCATGTTGGGTATATAGGGTATATAGTCCGCGATATAGGATGTTTACATCTGGATTCGAGAGCGAAAAAAAATATAGGACATAATCCGCGAAATTTTCATTCTGAAATGCCAAAAGAATAAAAGTGAGGCCGGAAACTTCAGATTTCCTTCCAGAATTTACAGAAATAAATTAGTTTCAACACAAATCACACACGTCCGCCATGTTGGGATATAGGACCACAGCGTTGCCTATTGGTGCCGTTAAATTCCAAACTTGCTTCCGTTGGCTCTTATGGGAGTTTCCGTTCTGATTGTATTATTCTGTGATATAAGTACCTTGGGGAAAGACAGTGTTGCCATTTTTCGGATGACATCAGATTTTCCCCCTTTGACTTTATGTAAGTAAAATTTGGTAACTCATACGAAAATCTGGCAACATTGGGCAAAGAGCACAGTTGCCAGAGCGCACAATCCATCACGGTGATACCTCAAAATTTTAATGTCGATCTCAAGCTGATTGGGAAGGTTGAAGAGGGCAATTGGTTTTTTTTTTTTTTTTTTTTTTTTTTTTTTAAATATAAAATGAGATGAGCACTGAGATGCAGTGCGATTAGTGAAAAAAGTTTTCTGCTTGGCACAGTCAAATTTTCTAAAGCGTCACAGGATAAAGTTTTGGCAGAGGCATTGCAAGTCATTGGGCAACGCTAGAATTAGAGCATTTAAATCAATTTAAAATATTTTTTTCTCAGTAGTTTGCGGCGAGCCCTCACCGGTTGACCTTTTTCAAGGGTTTAGATGGAAAAATTTGTATACTGTCAGATTGCATGTAACGAATCTGAATTTGGGTCAAAATTAGAGGTTAGGTTTTCACACCCACTACTCACATACTGATGCCAGAATTGCCACTAAAATTACCTAACTTTAAGGAGTTTTCATAGCTCCTCATTAACACCAAGGACATACCGAGGGTGTAATTACCTGAGATTATGTCAAATCTATCAACACCGATTGGAGGATTTTAAACTCAGGTCAATTCTCATGTTTATTTGCTCAAATAATTAGCACGCAAAAAGAACCCACAGTAAATACAGAGAAACAATATGAAGATACAATATCAAAAGTAGCGTTTCTTTTCAAAATGGAAATTCATTTTATTCAACTTCGGTACCCAACTGGTCCATGCAAGAACGCATGCATCTTTTTTTCTGAATTTTAACAACAAAACTGGGCAGCCCCAACTCAATTATGAAGTAAGTTTTGACCCTGCTGAAATGCTTAGGCTGAAGGCTTTTTTCACAGACAAAAGGGACATAATCTACCGCATTTTTTGTTTCATATTCCTTTTTGTACGGTACAGTGATTTTACTTCGCAAGAAATACAAATAAGAAGAGAAAGATGATACCTAGTAAAAATATTTTGCAGGATTTCTCAATGGCTCTGTTCATGATTAAATTGATATAATCTTCCAAAATGTAATGCGAATGACGATTACTAAACCTTGTTATCGACTTGTCTTCCAAACTTTTTTTTAAAAAAAAAAATAAAAAGAAAAAAAAAAATTAGAATAAATGAAAATGATATTCATATTTAATAAATTGAACGTATGATTTTATAGTAATAAGCATATAATATTTGGGTGGCAATTCGCACCAACATTTTTGTTGTTAATGAGCTAAAGTACCTTTGCATTATCTTTGCGTAATCTTCGTCAAGCGTGTTCTATCAATACATAAATTTGTTGGATTAAAGCACTGAGAGTCTATTTTACAGCTTATTATAACCATGAAATCCCAAAGTTTACTAGCCATGGTTTTTGAGAGCAGATCACGGTTTTCATTAATATGCTAAGGACAGACAAGGGAATAAGTCTCTTGGGAACCCAAAACCGCAGCCGGTCAGGTTTTTGTGAAGGTTACTCTCAGAGATAAAAACATATAGGTATATGAATAAATGATTAAATAAATAAATAAATAAATAAATAAATGATTGATGATTATGAAAATCACTTGAGGTCTTGAGGTATTTGATCTTAGGTGAAAAGAGAACTTCTTACCTAACAAATTTGTACATAAGTTTAATCACCTACATTCCTTTTAAAAAACATAGTTCCTAGAAAACAAAGGACAATACCTTACCGCAGATAGGATTTACAGATAATTTTTATTGATACAACAAATGATATCAATTTCTCCCATCCCCCAAAATATATAAAGTACATATGTATTATTTTCCTTTTCTTACATGACAGTTACTTTAATTTTAAATAATTGGTTGTAAATAAATTATTAATTTGTTGTTGAAATAAAACTGATCACACATCTGCTTTTTACGCGTGTTTGTTGTTTTCATTTCTATGCATGGGCGGATACAGGGAATTGTCTTTCTCTCTCCTCCCATTTGAGAACGTGCGTTAGAAAAGGACAGAAGAGGGGGCCAAAGTCACGTGGTAGCCCCCTCTGCTATGCTTTTCTAACACATAAGTTCAAATGGAGGGAGAGAGAGAAAGACAATTCCCTGTATCCGCTCATGTTTCTATGGTGGAAAGAGGGTGGCTGGAAGAGAGAGGGTAGTTGCAATGGCGTATAGAGGGTTTTAGTAATGGTGACTGCCAGTGATGAGTGTTCCAAACAAAGACAGGTTGTCTCTCTTGCTCTCTCGCTCTCACGTAACCTCCATGTACTGCCATCTCACTCTAATTTAAAAAATTGTACATAGAGACATCTTTCATGAAATAATAATAATTTGATAATAATATGTCGTGAAACAAGGCCTTGTACACGAACTTCAAAAATAGAAAGAGATGGGTATACATGGGGGTAACAGAAGAGTGAATGAGATAGTTTGGAACGCTACGCGAGTTTTATCACAACCGATTGCGACCGATGGGTGCACTGTTGTGGTTGTTGGCTAACCGTTGACTTCGCACTAAAACCGTCTATTGTGGTAAGGTTACTCTCCCCTCCTAGAGTCGAAATTTGGTACCCTCAGTGATTAAAATTTGAAGCCCCCTTCATTTCACCGTCTGTCGTCTCCTACTTCTTCCCCTCCCTGCTCCTAAAATTGCTCCTAACCTCCCTGATCACTAAAAAAATAAAAAAATTCAAGTTTGAGAATGAGAAAAAAGTAGTAAACTGAGAACAATTCAGTTGAAAAGCAACCCCTTTCCGGACTTTCTTCATTTTTACTTCAACAGAAAACATGCAGAGGGAGAATGTAAGAAAATTATCGAGAGCCACAAGGATAAGAGCCGAAATTTGAAGCGCAGTGAAACAGGGGAGACCGCTTCTCTAGAAGCCTTAGAAATTAAAGAGCCCATAAGCTGAGAATCGGAACACGCTAACCATTCCTCAGAGTCGGTTCACAAAATGCTGCTACTTAAAGTTTCCTTATTACAGAAACCTCTAGCCATTTTTTTTTTTAAAAAGTGTTATTCTTTTTCTGATGGAAAAAAACAACATGCAACAGTCCGGTTTGTAATACTATTCGAACGTCAAACAATCCATTTTTTTATCATCGGAACACTGAACCAACAATACAAACAGAGAGTAACTCATTCCATCGTGTTCACGAATAAAGAAAATAGGTGATGAAGGAATATGATAGGAAATGGGAATATTCCTCACCCAAGATTACAGCAGTAAAGGTCATTTCAAAAACGTAGGTGCACGTAGACAAAATCTTTGGAAGTTTCTATCATTATTTCTCACATTACTTACATGGTAAAAAGGAATGAAAATGCATTTTGAGTCGTAGCTTTTTATTGAGGAACGATTTAAAATCAAAAGGTGCAGTTGCAGTTGCAGGCAAGTTTTGTTTTGATTTGAAGACATGGAAATTGAAAATTTTCCAAAGACTATCTGTACAGGTGCACCTACACTTCTGAAACAAACTTTATCAAAAACTCCGACCACCTGACCTGACATTAAAAAGAAGTGTAAGTAAGAAGTACAACCGCCCCAAAAGAAAGCCATAGCTTCTTATGCTTTCAATTCAAAGCCAACGGTCAAATTGTGTTATCTTAGGATAAATCTTAGGATAATCAGCATTGCCATTTTTGCAGAAATTATCAGAATTTTCCATCTAACTCAAGGTAAAATTTGGATAATTTCTGCTGTAAATGGCAACTCAGAACATTACCATTTAATGCTGATTTCTGCCACCAGAGGACCAGAGCGCTAATATTCAATTAATGTCAAATTACCGGCCAAAAGTAAAATACATTTAAAGAAACAGAGTGAGGTACTAGATAAACATCCAAAGAAAGTCTCTACAAAATGTTGCGTTGTTAAATTCAAAAGTACCACTCAAAGAACCTAAACACAGAGTATCGCAAATAGATTGAAGTAGAGATTGTTTCAGGCATGTAGGCGCAGCTCACTGCTAATCTTTGGCGAATTTTCAATTTTCATTCCTTCAATTCAAAATAAAACTTGCCAGCAACTTTCTCAGAATGATTTTTAAGCGTTTCTCAATCAAGAGCCTCACAAGATAATCGGTCTAGGTGCGCCTTCACTTCTGAAGTGACCTATAAAAATGCGATAATCCATTGATTGGTTCTTACAGCCTTATTTATGAAGTTATCAACAAGATACTTCGCGGAGACATTATTCAGTTGATTATCAAGTGTTTGACACACTGTTTTCTGAATTATAAATTATTTTTGGCCTGTAATGTGACATTGATCGAACTATATGTACAGAGCTCTGGATGCTGAAATCGGCACTAAATGCTGAGGATTCACCTTGGAGTACAAAACTCAATAAGAGGCTGAATTCCTTGGATTCAAAAAGAGTTCAAAATCCAAAGAGTATAAAACACCCCTCGAACGTTCCATAGAAGACTCCCCAAAAATCCATAAGCGAGTGAATGTAATTTAAAGGCTTACCGAAATTCGAATAAAGAGGACACAGCTATTAAAACAAGGAGACGAATAGGAGTGAAGTTCGACAAACTGGACAAATTGCAAAAGAGGGCACTGCTTGAGCCTCCTAGTTTCAGAGCTGCCGTTTTGCGTATAATCAATGCTATTTTTCTATTCACCGATGATTCCACCGGTGGAGAAAAGATTGCACAGTTCAGTTCAGTGCATGACTGTAATGCACGAAAATACTCTGATCTATAATCTTTCCTTAATCGGTGGAAACTCCGTTAAGTAATTAAAATATCTGCAAGTTTTTTAAAGTCATCAACAACTCCACCGGTAGAGAAAAGATTACAGATGCGAGTATTTTAGTTCATTACAGTAATACAGTGAACTGAACTGTGTAATCTTTTCTCAACCGGTGGAATCATCAATGAATAGAAAAATAGCATTGATTATACGCAAAACGGCAGCCCTGCCTAGTATAGCAAATTGACCCTGAAGCTCCGGCAAGCTTAAGACCTCTTCAGTTCATGAAACTAGATTCTCAAAGTAGCCTCCAAGAGAAAATCTTATGATTGCTCACCATCCACCATCATACTTTGGTGGCCAGCAAACTTTTGACGATCATTGATGTTAACAGGAATCAACATCAATCACAGCACGGATACAGATTCCCGTCAAGATACACATTTAGAAAGTTTTGATGTCAAATGGCCGTTAATTCTTGAATATAATTGAAAACGGGGCATGTCACACATCTATCACCTTGGAAGCCTGACTTTGAGCTACTTTGAGGATCCAATTTAAAATTGTCTGAAGAGGCCTTAAGTTGGCCAGTCAGATTGGCGACCGCCCAACATCATCGATTATCAAATCCATCCAACATATAGATGGACTACACCCCCACTAGTCATTGGTGATGCATGCTGACCAGCCGACCCAGCAGGCCACAGCTCTGACAGCCAAGTGGAAGTCCCGACACAACTTCAACAAAAACTCGAGCTGGCACATTCTGTTCGGAATTATGCCAGTTAGCACAGTCCAGATCACTTAAGGCATGAATGAGTAGGCGGTTCGCAAAAAGCAAAGACTCATTTCTAACAACCAACTTGACTGATATGTTCTTAGCTAGGCTACCGTACCATTCAAATGCTGTATGATAGCAGACACGTTTAGAGTAAGAGTTGGATTATGACAAGTAGAGGTGCTCACGACCAAAATACATCAGTGAGCAATTGGCAGTCAATAAGTCTAAACTCTACCCTGGCCAACTGAGCATCAGCGAGTATCATCGATGAGTTTTACACATGTTCGGTGGCTCAAAGCTCCTTGTCAGGACTTAACTCTCAAATTGCATCCATGATACATCTAACTACACAGGGATAGTTCTTTACATCAACATTTTTCAAGCTTTACCACATCTTTTACATGTGAGGCATATAGATATGAGGTAATTTTAGCCGTTATTGGAAGGAACAAATCAGATTGAACGTTATAGGTGCAACTCAGAGATTTTTTTGAAGCTAAAGATTCCTGGAGTGAGCACTAACCCCTTATCAGTGTGACACAAATCAAATTTAACACCGCATTCATTCAGTGAATTTAAGAGCTCTAGCCAGTAAGACCTTGAGTCCAGAAAATGCATTTGAACAGCTCCCTACATAAATACTACGTTAAGTTTAAGAATTGGTTGTAAATTAATTTGTAATGGTTGCAATAAGTTCACGAACGACCTGAAATTGACATAAAAGAAAGGAAATAATAGGAATTGACTCAATTACAAATAAAACAAGCCAACCATGACAGTAGAGCTCCTGTACTTAAAACTACAAAAAGACGCTGACGACGGATTGGAAAACATCAACTTGCGTCGAGGAAGAAAAAGTTCCTACCTCCTAATGATAAAAATGAGCCCCCCCTCCCCAAATTCTCTGCCTTGTTTGTTAGAAACAAAACAGAACAAACGTGAAAATATATAAAGGACAAATCGCCTGACTTCCTACTGATATAGTCGGTATTGAAGACAGACCTTATCAGATTGGAGGTTAGTTTCTCAGAATCTCTTCCTTAAGCCAGAAAGTTACAAGAAAGAATCGATACGCTTTCAAGTAAAACCATCCTGAAATTGAGATACAGAAAAATACTCACGTTAATTAAATCTAGAGAGCTGGAGCAAATAAATGAATGATGAGGTTGAGAGAAAAAGATAAGACCGAACTACGTGACATGCGGCTCCTTACGTCAAAAAACTCTTTCAATCAAAGGTAAAGCACTTGAAAATCTGTCAACACTGTAGCAGAATCAAAACAAATGTCACGTGACGTATTACCAACTAAAGAATTCTCAATTATACTCGGCGACAGCGGCATTAGCTTTTCATATTTTCTTTTGCCTCGATTTCAGCTAACTTTGAACTTTCTCCAGCCAAAGTTGTCTTTAAACTATCATTTCAGAGGAAATTCATAGCTGATGAAAGTGGTGACGAAGACAATTTTGTCTGAATTGTACGATTAGCAATACGGAAGAAGACGGTATTGACGATTAGTGATGGTTCAAAGAGAGTCAAGTTGGTCGTTTGTTTTGGAGGGAATCCTTTGAAACAATGCAGAATGTAAACAACACAAATTCATGTGAAAGTGTAATAAAATGCAAATGTCGCGATGTAGTTTAGTTTCAGTGATTTTGCGAGGAATTTTCTTCTAAAGTTTGTGTAGTGTCAATTATTTTAAGTGTATCATGTTGTGATTTATTTTCACCCTAAAAACAGAGGAATTCATAATTATTGAAGACATTTGAGTCATAAAGTCATGGATGAAGCGAGGAAGAAAAGTGTTGCCTACGAGTACCTGTGCCATTTGGAAGAGGCCAAAGTGTAAGTGTGCCTTAACCATGGTATAACCGTAACCTGTTCATTCATCTTTCTTACTTATTCTTACTTTTATTCGATAACTTCGTCGCAAATTTCTTTACTTTAAATTTTACTCTCTGTTGCGCTCTCACCAAAGGCTGGCACCGGTGGTTTCTTCAATTTGCAGTGATTGTCAATGAGGTCCAGTTTTGTTTACCCGTTTCTCATTACCTACATATCGTCTTTCTATAACCTTATGTGATGAGAAGGGTAAGAACTATCGGACAGTTTGTTGTCGCAGCAGCAGGTGAACCCACAAATCTTACCGTCACTGTAGGTTATCCCAGAAAAGGAGAACTTGACAGTTCTACGGCTTTCATGAAAAAATCTGCTTCAAACAGCCCATAGCGCAACCTTATTGGTCAAGAGCAGGAAAAAGCTGATGTTTTCATTCGTGCTTCAAACCATTATACAGTTGTCAAGTCCTACCATTCATGGGACAGCTCATAGTGGCATTGATAAGTTGTAAAAACTGCAGGTGATGAGTGCATGTGTCAGTATTCAAGTTCCTGATTACAGGTTGTTTCAGAAAAAAATTGGCTCGACTGTAGTCTAGATCATGCGAGACCTCTGAACCCGAGTTTAGCTGTGCAGCTTTTACAGTTGGCACTACTTTCGTTCAACTCCACTCAAACTCAAGTTGGGTTTGACCCTGAGTCAAATCGACAAACTTGTGATGAGATTTGCGCTTGAACACAGCGGTGTTCTGAACTCAGGTTGATGAAGCACCAATGGCATTAAAATGACTGAGACGAAGCGCGCGGCTAATGTAGCTCAGCATCGCCACTAGTATCGTCTACTTTGTGTTCACGATGTAGAAGAAGATAAAAAAACCCTTTTCGCTCGAGTTGAAAATAACAAGTGTTTATGCACTGATTCGAGTTGAAAACCAGCCTGAGTAGGTATGACCAGAGTTGAAACAGCTGTATTGCATCCAACATGGTATTTAATAACATTTTCTTTTCCATTATTTTAGATGGCTTGAACAATGCCTCAAAGAACCGCTACCACCAGCAATCGAATTTGAAGAAAATCTCAGGAACGGGGTGATCTTAGCCAAATTAGCACATTTCCTTCACCCGGATCTAGTCCCGCAGCAACGGATATATGACATCAATCAACGCCGATATCAAGCAGTTGGGCTTCAGTTCAAACACACCGAAAACATTAATTATTGGTTGAAAGCTTTAATAGCTTCTCAGTTACCCAAGGTAACGTTCTCTTCTACCTCTTCCAGATTAAGGGTACTTTTAGTATCTTTGATTGCTGTACCAAGGGTCGTTATCATTCACAGTGGTGGTCCGTGGGGGGGGGGGGCTTTGGGGGCTCAAGCCCCCCCTCCTTTTTTGTTTTGGGAAGGGGGCTTGAAAAAAGCGAGAAAAAAAAGGGAAGGAAGGAAAAAGAATAAAAAGTAAGAAAAAAGAAAAAAAAGGAAAAAAAAAGAAGAGAAGAGAAAGAGGAAAAAGGAAAATGAATAAAGAAAGGGGAAAAACATATGTTTTCTTCTTCAGCTTTGTCCTTTTTCTCATTGCCGCCTTGAACACCGAGAGGGGTGTCAAAGTGAACATCCCAGGCGTCTTCGACAGATTTGCCGCAAAAAAAAAAAAAAAAACGAAGGCTCCTGTTGCATTAAGTGAGTCCCCCTTGCGCTCATTTTCCTTCACTCCTTCGAAAAGCCAAAAGTAAGTAAGAAGCAAAAAATAAGCATAAAAGAAATTTCTTTTACTTTTCAAGCCCCCCCACTTTTTGACCCACGGACCGCCACTGATCATTCAGATCATATTTGTATTTAAAATAATATAACTGAGCAGTAAGTAGAGGAAAGAACTAATGGGGCTCTTGCCAGTTACCTAATTGCTACGAGCAATTGAACAGTTAATTTTTGAGTCAAATCCAGCAAAAATTATGACAAGCACATCAAGAAATTATGAAATTCACTCACAAATTCACAAAATTATTTTAAAGTTGAAGGCGTAATGCCGGAGCTACGCAAATACCGAGGGTGATTCCTATCTATTTTGAGACTTTCCTTTGTGTGTCTCTATAGAAAGAGAGACAACTTAGACAGGAATTCCCCATGACAACTGCTCATCTACAGCATCTATGGCGGAGCCATGCATGCATCATAAGAGATTCTTATCTAAATTACCTCTCTCTTCTATTTAGAGACACAAAGAAGAAAGCCTCAAATTAGATGAGAATCGTCCATGGTAGCTGTGTAGCTCTGCCGTTATGCCTCAAACTATTAAGTCATTTTGTGAGTCAAAGTGAGTTTTGTGATTTTTTAGTGTATTCATTGTCATTTTCGCTGGTTCTTCCTTAAGAATTATCTATTCAATTGCTTGTGGATAAAGTTGGCAAGAGCCCCATCGGCGCAACTCAATCCAGCAAGTTAAATTAATTGAGTTGCATACTAACGAAAAGATAACTTAAAATATTTTTGATGTTGTGTGTGGAAACCGGTGTTGCCCTTTACGGCAGAAATTATCTGAATTTTACATTGAATTAAATGGTAAATTCAGATAATTTTAGCTGTAATTGGCAACCCTGGCGGTGACAACAGTAAATAATCTAATCAGATCATAAGTGGCGATAGCCACCAGGCCAAGTCCATATAAATAGACCTGGAGCTATTGCCTGTACTAGCAATTGAAGGTGCAGCAAGTGATTGTAATTTTCCCTAGCGGACAGTGGCGTAGCCTGCAATTTGGCAACATTGTAGTTTGTCCATTTAAACCCATGAAAAAGATAGAAATATTGGGTGTTCAGTGAACACCTTCGCATTCATCCTTTTCCGTGTGTTTAAAAAGACAAAAGTCAACGTTGCCAAATTGTACGCTTCGCCACTGCTAGCGGGGTGGGGGGTAAGAACTTATTCCAGTTGCTTTACTACACTGCTTTATCTTGACCTGATGCAGCATATCATAGTGCTGATAGGACAGAGTGAGAATCAGGAAAAGTGTATAAATATGCAGTGGGATAAAAATGTCTAGTCCACCTGCCTTGACTGACAGTTACAAACTAAATAATTTTTTCTCAGTTCTTGAAATAGAATTAATAGTCAAGATCTGATGTAACACATTATAATGCCTAATTTAGTCTTGTTTTTTTGATAATCTGGCAGTGTACGTTGAAAAACTGCAGCAAAAAGTATCACCTATATTTTTTCTTGCGCATATTTTGCAGACTTTTCATCCTGAAACCACTGATGTCTATGACAAGAAAAACATGCCGCGAGTTATCTATTGTCTTCATGCTTTAAGCCGACACCTTTTCAAGCATGGTCACGCACCAGTCATGAACGATTTCTTCGGTAAAATTAATTTTTCAGGTAAGTTTGAGTTTGTTACAAACTTTAATTAATTCACTTTTTTTTTGAAAGGAAAACATGGGTTTTTCAATGAAACAAGAAAGAGGGACTGCTCATGGATTTTTCCTTGAAATTTCCGTGACTTGAAAAGTACTGTTTGAAAAACATGGATGATGAAAAGAGACTGAGAATTAACTGGAGGAAGATATAGCAAGAATGCGGTAAATACGGAATGGGTCTGTCGCAAACTTTTGCTACAGCAATATTGAGGGGCGATTCTAGTGTAAGATCGCGTAAAAATCACATTGGCAGCATCAAACAGTCATAAAATCCACTCATAAGCCCTCAAAAAGCGTTTTACGGAAAGCCTAAAATATGGCCGACGACATCAATTAATAATGTTTGTAGAATGTAAACAAACGTCTTACTTCCTTATAGTAGTTACATTTTCTATCATTCTGCGTGTTTTTATCCCGTGAATTTGACTTTCTCGTTATTGTTTGTGATTAATATGGTGTTAAATTACGTTCTTTGTTGCTTTGCCGGAATCTTGAAACGGAAACGCCAGGTAAGTACCTACTTTGTCGAATGCTGTCGTCGGCCATCTTTGCTGCTCGTGGTGGATGCATGCAAGGCTGGCTCGCCCTTTCACCCGCCATCTTAGGCTTTCCTCAATACGCCTTGTGTGGGTTTATGAATGGATTTTACGACTGTTTGATGCTTCCAATGTGATTTTTATGCAATTTTACAATAGAATCAACCCTCCATATCGCTGTATCAAAAGTGTGCAACAGATCCAGTGTGAGCTAAAGAATTAAGTGACTGATGGAATGCATTGAGAAAAAGTTAAATTGATAGAAATGGAATGGATATTTATGAGGAAAATAATACTGTAGGATGGAGAATGTTGACATTAGGAAGAAATCTCAAGGCTATTCTCGACCAACGTTGAAATTTCCTCCAAGTCCCAACATTTTCTATCCTAAATTTTTAATTTCCTCAATAAATGTCCATTCCAATTCTATGAATTTAACCTTTTCTCAATATTATAAATATAAAGCTAACGCCCCTCCAAAATGAATTTTCTATTTCCCCGAAAATTGGCGGAAGCGATTTCCCTAATTTGGCATGATGATTCCTTAGGGTATTTCGAGGAGATCACTGGAATTCTTTTTCATAAAAGTCGTCTGTGAGCACCGCAAATTGAATTTTAAAATTAGAGGGAGGAAACTTATTCTGTCGCTTGCCTACCCTCCTCCGAGCTGTGTTGTTGCGCTCACGCTGAACTCTCTTGCCTGTCCCTTCCGCCGCCCGCTCTACTATCGGCAGAGTTTCATCGGACAATGCAGTGTGTGAGTGGTGAAGAGAGAAGTTCGTTTCCTCGCGAATCTCTTGAGCACTTGATCTCTCAAATTTTCAATTTTCGTCGCCCGTCTTAAGACTGTCGCAACTCCCTCGGTCCTTAGGCTCATTGCTTAAACCTGAGCGCTCCAATACTTTTGATCTGTCATTTTGTGTCAGTAATTTTTACCGTGCTTCTTCAATCGTTCATTTAACAACCATTATGAGTCTTTAAATAAAAAACAAACTCGCTTTAACCAACTACCAACTAGCCCGTACCCCTAGAATGCTGGCCGTGGAGAGCGCCTGTAGGGTGCCTGTAACGGCTAGTACTCTATATGTCCCGTAATTCAATAGTTCACAATTCTGTATACACTGCATTCTTGCTAAATCATCCTCTAGTTGGTTCTCCGTCTTTTTTTATCTTCCATGTATTTCAAATGGCTTTTTTCAAGTCTAGGAAGTCTCGAGGAAAAATCTATGAATATCTTAAAATTCAGCCCATATTCTTAGGTGGTTTTTTATTGTTCTTTCCATGGTAAAATCTTGAACTTAATATACAGCCAGGTTTTCATGTTGATGGCAATGCTGTTTTGAAAGGACACGTTGACCAGGCTCGTGTACAATTGGGAAGTCTGGGAAAAGTTTTGGAATCCCACAATTCTAAGAAAGTTAAGGAATTTCTAAAAAAGGTAATTGGAAAAGTTATGGAATTCAAGATCTTTCTTTCCTCGCTTAATCTTTCCATTTTTGATTTTTCTTCCTCAGATTCCCTCCAATTCGTATGGCCCCTTTGAGCCCCTGCCCCTTGCCCTCTTTTATGATGACCCCTATTTTGGTGATCTGGATCACTTTGGAAGAGAAACGCTGAAATAATTAATTTTGATGTGTTTTCCATTGAATTCATAGATGAAGAAGTTCTGGCCGTTAAAGATGAAATCGATGAACGAGGAATCAAAATGCCTTCATTTCAAAAGATATCTGAGCTACTGTCAACTGATAGCAAGAAGAGTAATTTCAAGTCTGTTGTGCAAGAAATCAATGATGCTATCATCGCTAAGGTTGGTCCCAATGCTTCTTCTACATCCTTCAATTCAGCTACCTGGTGCTGTAAGTGCCAGATAATGCTTGAAAGGAAATCGGACGTTCCAAACTGCAGCCTTCCTTATTTATTTATTCATTTCATATGATGAAGATAATAGAATGAGCAAGAAGCTCAAAAATAAAGAGAAAAAAATGTATGCATGAAACCAAGAAAAAACTTGAAAGTAGTAAAAACCAAGATAGTTAAAAAAAAAATCAAGTGCACAACGTGGAAATCTCTGAAGAAAGTTAAAAAGAAAAAGAAAAAAAAATACTCAATGCAACCAACAGTAGAGGTCGTTTCAGAAGTGTAGGCGCACCTATACCGATAATATAATCTTTGGAATTTGTCAACATTATTTCTGATACTACTCGATGAAAATGAATGAAAATTAAATTGAGTATTCACTTTTCAATGAGGAACTCTTTAAACTCTTTATTCAGGGGCAAATTCGGTATTGATTTGAAGGAATGAAAATTGAAAATTTGCCAAAGATTATGGTTTTGGTGCGCCGCCTACACTTCTTATTTTATTTCTATTACAATAGATTAATTTCTAATTACAAGATGTACTGGGGACAGAAAAAAAATGAAAAAAATAAGATTAACTCTACAATATTATTCCAACATGGTAATGCAGTTAGCAGCATTTCGTAGTATTAAAGGTAAATTAAATAAATTGAACTGGCCATTATGCTGCGCATTTTGGCCAGTATATTTCATTTATCTTAATCTATAATTAGCCGATAATATGAATTCAATCTTTTTTGGCATCTTGCTTTTATTTTTGATTTTTGTTAATTAAATCGAGGAGTATTTTGGTAAAAATATTTGTATTTTGGTCATTTCAAATAAAACAGAGTGTGTGCTCGTTCTCGAAAATCCTGATTTCAAAGTATTATTGCGTGTGATTCACATGCGGAAAACTGGACTTTCTCAGTTATCTAACAATCAGAACGCACAGTCTAATGGTTGGGTGATTAAAAGAACCCAATCCAACCTTTCATACTCACATGATGACCTTTTGAAATCAGGTTTTTCAAGCACGAGCACACCCTCTGCTTGATCTGCCCATGGACGGAGCCAGCAATTTGGCAACTGTGGATTCTTCCCATTTGAATGTATGAGAAACACTCGATTCCTGAAGGGGCCATGGCCCAATATCTAATCGATTGTTTCTCATACATTCAAATGGGAAGAATCCACAGTTGCCAAATTGCTGGCTCCGTCCATGAATCTGCCCTTTCAACTCCTCAATTGTCTTTATTTTATGACTTTGATTTGATTCTAATTTGCCATTGAAGATGATCAGTAGATTGAAAGGTCATGGCTGATTAAGTAAGGTTTTATTTTTTACTGTTAAGCACTTAGGCTGGCAAAAGAATCTTTCACATCACGGCGAGAGGGGAAATATTTTGAACCTCTCCAATGCACGAGATGACAACATCCGTAGCACTTGCTACACATACACAGCTAACACCGACTCAATGTCCCCGCCCTCCTCCCAATCATTCGGCTGTGAGACGATACCTCTCACTGCTCAAACAGTAGAGTGGGGGTAGGAAAATTTCCCCTCTCGCCGTGATGTGGAAGATTCTTTTGCCGGCCTTAGCACAAAATTGGCCGCTATTAATTTGTTCCTTTTTTCTCTAATTTAAATTTTATAACAGTATTTGAGGACTGTGACTCTAACCCCTCTCTTGTAAGATATAACATCAGGGTGTTAGTTTCTAACAGAGAAGGGCGCTGATTCCACAATCTCTTAATTTAAATTAACCTGATAAAAAGAAGAGAAAAAGAAAACCCTTCTTCTGGATCTATTGCACGTTGGAAACATTTCAAATACTAAAATACGCCTTTTTGTTTTTATTTTTCTTTACAACTTATTTTACCTTTTTTTTTCTTTTCTTTTCTTCCAGGATTCACAGGCACTCCTTGTGGCTTTAAAAAATCCTGCTGCGAAATTGAAAGATGTTCATGCTTACAATTTAACTGAGTATCTTTCGGTACTGTTGGAAGCCAAACGCTGTAGAGAACAAAGCTCCGTGAATAGGGTAAGCCTCCATTTGTGAAATCCGCTTCAATCAGCTTCTCTGATCAAGCCGCCAAAATCCTGCGGTTATGGGTTTTTCTGCTTGTACTAATGCTGTAACAGTTTTTTTTTAAGTGAACTTACTTTGTTACGACTTGTCTTATTTTAGTTTAGAGTGACGGGCGATTTGTACGTACTTTATTACTAATTTAAAATTTTAGTGTAAAATATTTACTTTTAAATTCTCGCTTCTCTCAGAAAACTGCTTTCCTTGGACGTCGTTCTGGTCCGTAATCAGAGAAACACGGCTTCTCCCGGTTATAATTCAAATACTAATGGACTAACAGAATTGAAGATTCAAGCAAATAAATCTTTTCTTGCGCTTACTCAAAACTGTAATGTTCGTTATATGTGGTAGTTTATTCTAAAGAACTCCTCATTTCCAAGATGGAAATAGACACTACAGCGAGGAGCACTTCGGTTAAAGGAGGGATAAAACAGAGGGTCTGCTCGTGCCAAAAAGTCCTGAGTTCAAAATGTTTTTGCGTGAGATTCTGATGAGGAAAACTTCTCTGAATTCCCAGACAATCAGAGTGCGCAGTCTATAATCTTTAACTGATTAAAACCGAATCTAACACTTCATAATCTCATGCAATCTTCTTTTGAAATCAGGTTTTTGGAGCATGAGCACACCTCTTGTCATACCGAAGCACTCCTCAATTAAGAATTTTTTTAAAAGCTCTCCGCATGAGTCTATTCTTTTTAAACCGATCATAGATCTTATTAGATTCTTTGATTTTAAATAATCCAGGTTTCTTTTTCTTTTCTTTTCAGTCATTGAGTGACAACTATGAGCCAGACGATTTGGACGGTTTATTGATGCTTGATGAAATTCAAGGTTACATATCAGCGGTGAACGTCAGATGTACCTTGCAGAAGATCATTGACGCTGCCAAATCCAATAACGTTGATTCGGTTGTCTCCGATATGTTCGCTTTGCTGACCTCACTAAGTTTGAAACATTTCGATGAAGCAAATGTAAAATTGTACACAGAGAACGCCATGAAATCGAATTTAGAGACGGTTGATCTTGACGACATCACTGACATCAAACAATTCTTACAATGCTTGATTAACCAAACCAATGAATCTGTGATAAAGGTCAACAGTATCACAGCTGCTGTAGCTCGGGTGAACGAAGCACTTGACAAAGGAACGGTGGGTGATTTCTTGGCCGCACTAAGGAATCCATTTTTAGGGTTGAATCAACTTAAAATTGATGATTTTTCAGCCCCTTTGTATTTTGAAGAGATGAAGGTGGACAAATTGGATTTGAAGCGTAACCTAACTTACGAAGACATTGCTGGGAGCATTGAAATATTGTTTCTAATATCAACCGTCTCGAGAGCTGTTGACACTCAAAATGCTGACTTCGTTTGGGACTCGTTGAGTAATTTAAATTCTCATCTGAGTAATTTAGACAAGTCTTGCAAACTTCAATATTTTCGAGCTCTATCAGCAAATCGGCATTTTAAAGTATCGCAAGCTTGCAATTGTACGTTGCTGACTTTTCAAAATATTCAAGAGTGCGTAGATATTGTCAACGAGCAGAGTAAAATAAACGATGCGATTGTCGAAAATTTGCATGATCTCAATGCAGCTCTGTTGCAAAAGAATAAAAG
Source organism: Trialeurodes vaporariorum (assembly GCA_011764245.1). Classification (NCBI taxonomy): domain Eukaryota; kingdom Metazoa; phylum Arthropoda; class Insecta; order Hemiptera; family Aleyrodidae; genus Trialeurodes; species Trialeurodes vaporariorum. The sequence continues at coordinate 6,529,306 of VMOF01000024.1, read as the reverse complement.
CAAAACTTTGAAAATTCTTAAGAATCCAATTCTAAACGTTAACGAAAATATTTCGGAACGTGATGAAGAAATCATTTACATCATGCTGTTGGAACAATTGAACAAACAGAAAGATGGGTCGGAACTTTGGCTTGAAGATATCGAGCGCATAATATCAAATGTCAAGCAAGAAGTCAATGAAATTGATTCAGCTTGTCGATTTCTGTTGGAAGTGAATGCAGCATTATTAAACAACGACGAAAACGGATGTCTGTTCATTTTGCATGAGAATCAGATCCTTAGTAATTGCAGTAGTAACGATGCTTACGATTTATATAAATCTTTGAAATATCTTCAGCGTCAGAAAGCAGGCAATTCTCCGTGGATTCTCTACAACACGAAGAAGAAACACGATGTATACATAAATTTAGAAAACGGTGAATATCAGTGGACGCTGCCTTCAGATTTAAAAAATGATAGTCCCATGTTTATTAGTAAGCATGAGATCGACAGTATTTTATCAAAAAGTCTAAAAAAGAAAGCTGGTATTGATATTGACAAGCTCATGACAAGATTTCAGGCAGATTGTCGTGGTTATCTGTGCCGCAAGAGAATAGAAGAGCGACTCCTTTACTTTGAAGTTAATCAACACTATGTCCGAGTAATTCAAAGATGGTGGAGAAAAATGCTGGCTAGAAAAAAAGTTAAAGAAATTAATCGATTGAAAAATAGTCACTCATCATTAGTTGATAGATTGAATCATTATCAAAACAACATCGATAAAATAATCAAAGTCCAAGCTCTTTGGCGTGGTAGAATGGTGCGTCAAGCTTTCACAACTCTCTCTGTGCAAGCCAATCCATCGTTTAAAACGGTCCGTAAATTTATTCCGTTATTAGATTTTAATTTAGCCGACTATCATAAAGAAATCGAACTTCAATCCCTTCGCAAGCAAGTTGTTCAGTGCATTCGCCACAGTCAAGAATTATCAAAGCAAGCTGACGAAATGGATATTAAAATCGGTCTTCTTGTTCAAAATCGAATTACGTTGGAAGATGTGGTGACGCACAAAAAAGTCTTGAATGAGGTCGTCAACAAAAAGAGCAGCAGTGCTTCAACCATCAACCGAGGTGGATTGAAATCGTTGCAGAAAGAAAGCAGGCTTCTCCTGAATGGCTACCAACACCTGTTCTATTTGTTACAAACGAATCCGATCTACTTATCAAAACTAATATTTCTTGTACCTTATAGCCGAACTCAAAAACTTTTGCAGCAGATCATTTTAACCCTGTTTAATTTTGGCGGTAGTCATCGCGATGAGTACCTATTGCTCAAACTTTTAAAAACATCGCTCAAAGAAGAAATTCTGAATAAATTTGATAAACTTCAAGATGTCGTCACAAGTAACCCTCTTGTCCTGAAAGTAGCTGTAAATTATGCGCGTCAGAAATTTGGGCATCAATCGTTGAGAGTGATTTTAGGTCCTCTAATCAAGAAAGTTTTAGGTAATAGAGATATGATCATCGACACAAATCCTGTATCCATCTTCCGTAATTGGCGTGCTCAGCTGGAAATGAGCACGGGAGAACAGTCAGATCTCCCGCTGAGCGTAGATCCAGAGAAAGCGTTGCAGTATGATGAGGTCAAAGTGAGGCTCGAAACAGCTGTCGAGTCTCTGAAATCTTTGACGATGATGTTTCTTCAAAGGATAACTCAAAGTAAAACTGTCATCCCTTATGGTTTACTATACATGGCAAAAATTTTACGCGATGCCTTGGCTGAAAAATTCCCTGCCCTTAATGAAAAGGATATTCTTAAGGTAAGTTTGATGTTATACTTCTTTTCTTGTGTGTTTTTTTTTTTTTTTGTCTTTAACTCCTGTGCTGAACATCCCTTGTTTAACTCTCTGAATTATTATACAGCCCTAACGTACTGTCATCTGTTCAGTAGCGTAATGGAAAATTTGGGGGCCCCCCTGAGAACTTTGAATTGAGGGCGCCTACAATTTACACAGTAAATGAAGAGTCTAGACGAGGACCCCCCCCCCCTCATTGTGCTCCCTTTCCACTGAGGAAGGGGAGTCCTCTCCCCAAATTTGTGAAAATCGAGTGCTCTTAGAATGCGTTTTCAAGCTGTTTTAGTTTTAAAATTTTGTTAATTCCCACATAAGAAAATATTCAAATTTCTTATTAATTTAATACCAAGGAAAATGGAACCTCTGACTTTTCACAGCCAATGCAATAAAAAGCTCATGCGCAGCAAGATTGCCCTTGATGGGACAGCAGGGGGGTGATCATGGAGGATCGGATTGGTTTGGGTATCGTTATCGTTTGCAATGCATTTTGCATTAAATCAAATGTGCTTGCTTCTGTGCAACTCGATTGCGCAGGTGATCCCCTCTTAACCTCTTCCTACTTCAAACGATTGAGATTACGACAGCCTCCGACTCATTGCTTCCTTTCGTCCGTTTCAATCGTTACGAGGGGCTCAAAACGATTCGATCAGTTGAGCCACCCATAAGGTTACATGTAAACGATAACGATAACGATACTAAAACAATCCGATCCTCCGTGATCTACCCCCAGGTCTTTGTTTCGAAGTTTAGGCTGCCATTTGATGGAAAAATTAAGCATTTTTCTCAACCCAGACTCTTTGGACCCCCTATTTAAAAACTGACGAAATCTTACTCTGTTCAAATTCAAGAAAATTATTTACTTCAACCGTAACTTTTCACTAATCTTTGACCTACAAATTTTGATCAGTTTCCCATTTTGTGAAATTTTGATTCTAGGTCATCGGACATCTCATCTATTATCAGTTCTTCAATTCGGCCATTGTCGCACCAGACGCATTTGATATCGTTCCATTCGAAGCCAACAAACCTCTCTCGAACAATCAGAGGCATAATTTGGCAAGCATCGCTAAATTGCTCCAGTTTGCAGCTTCAAAAAAAGGAGTAAGCAATTTAATTCATGTATCTATTTATTTACTATAGCCCCTTCCCAACGCATGAGAAAAATTTTCTTTATAATATAACTAAGATAATCTTGTTTTTTTGTTCAACAATTTGTTTATTTTTTCAATCAATTTTTTTCTTCTGCTTTTTTTATCTCTGGGTGTGCAAATCTATAGGTATTGCGAACTTGGGATTCAAAAATGTTTTTTCAAAAATTGTGGTTGTTCCACGTCCCCCCCTCCTTGCGTCAGAGTGGAGATTTTGCCGATCGCTTCAATGTGGGTTATATTCCTGCCGGTTTGTAGGAGTTTGATCCGGTGTTTCGAATACGTGGAAACAGATGCAAGATTGACCAAGAGAACAAAAACTCAAGCTGATGGAGCTCAGTCATCAATTAAATCTGGTTTTAGAAAAAGGGCACATAAGAAAAAAGATGCGCTCTTTAGGAAAAGGTTTCTATTCAATCACAGTGCTGATTCCTCAGGAAGAGCACGCCTGTTGTTTCATGGGCCCTTTTTCCGGAAATGGCCTCAATTATTAATTACTTCTAACCATCCACAAAATGGAAGAAACACCCCTGATTTTATTTAATGTCAACTTGTTTTTGGATGCTGCCTCCTTTTTTCTTTTGTCCCTTGTCTTTTTTAAACTTTGTTTGTCCCTTGTCTTTTTTAAAATTATGTAGGGCCCTCCATTTTTGTTTTAAAAAATACTTAAAAGTAGATTTATTTATTAATATCAGGTAATTTTTTTTTTTTTTTTTTTTTAGGAACTACTTGAAAAATACTCTTAGTTTCTATCAAGTTGATAGTCTTACAAACAGAATATTCATCAATTCATTCTTTGTTCATTTCTAATTTTGTTTATTGCATTCACATTATATTGGAAGAAACATTGGTTTGGTTGGCTGATATCTCTGGTAAATGAGTCTATTGGTCAATGGGCCAAAAACACTCGTGATAAACGGGACACTTGACTCCTAAAAACTGGAAAAAGCTGGTGAAAATGTTGAAAAAACGAGACAAACACAGGTCTAAGTTGTGCCAAACGGTGCCTAGTAACACCTCAAGAAAGTTTGTTTTTTCTGTTTTTCCGTTTAAGAAATATTTTGAATTTTAGGGCGTAACAAACGGGACATCTGGGAGGAACTCAAATGTCCTGTTCGTTACACCCTAAAAGTCAAAATATTTCTCAAACAGAAAACAGAAAAAAAAGAAACTTTTCTGAGGTGTTATTAGGCACCGTTTGGCACATCTTAAGCCTTTGTTTGACTTGTTTTTTCAACATTTGCACCAACTATTTCCAGTTTTTAGGAGTCAGTGTACTATTCGTTTCGCGCGCTTTGACCCGAATACAGATTCAATTCTTTTTTTTTTTTTTTTTTTTTTTTTTTTTAATTTCTTTTTTTCATCTCTCTGTTTCCAGTTTGGAGATGAGTCAAAACACTTGATCTGCTTAAATCCTTTCATCATTCAGTGCCATGAAGAATTCAAAAATTTCTTCCGCGAGTGCTGTAACGTTGAAGAATTGGAGGCTTACTACAGCATCACAGAGTATTCGGAAGATACCATGATTCATCAGCCTTCAATCTACATAACCTTAGAGGTAATGCATAAACAACGAAAGCTTGTTAAGTGGAGCCATGTTCCTGCCGTGATTAAAATTTTACTCAACAAAAGTTCCTCTGAGGCAATTTGGCTAGTGCCAAATTTTCCGAAAATATCTGGAAAACGGGGCCCTTGTTAACTTTTGCTATTTGTGATCTAACAATTCTTTTTAGAGTAAAAACTAGCAAAAATTATGATTAGCACATTTATTTATTTATTTATTTATTTATTTATTTATCTATCTATTTAACGTAGCAAACGGGCAACTGCCCAATACAAGAAAAATACAGAAGCAGAAAAGAACAAAATCCAAGATTATCAAAATTCAAAAATATAACTCCTAGCAAAAAAAACTTAAAATGAGAAAGGGAATCAGAAGATCTGATAAATTGGGGCAGGGCATTTCAGGATCTCATAAGCCTAACTAAAACTGAGAAAAAACAAAGATTGTTACGGGCCAGAGGGATAACCAAAGGATTTTCATTTCTACAATGAAAAGGGACCACTCTAAATTGAAAACACAAGGAGCACATAAAATTTTTTATAAAATTCACTCACTGATTCTTAACAAGGCTGAAATATTTTTATTTTCAGGAACTATGCGATACCCATAATCTTCTGCACGAGTATGAGTATCAGATTGCACCTGACGCAGAAGATGCGCTGCACGAACTACTCGATGACCTTGGCTGTGAACCTCCATCCGTTGCTCAATTGATGGGCCTCAATCCAGCCGAAGAGATCTTCAATCGACACCTAGGAAAAACGGAACTCTACTTAACCTTAGTCAATAAATTTGAAGTAGAGGAGAGTAAAGAAGCTGTCACGGAAGACACCAAACTTTTTATCGCGTAAGATCATTCTTTCTTGTCATTCAATATCATCGATGTGCATGAATAGGTTGGCAACGCACAGTGCTGGGCAAATAGACTATTATAATAGATGCTTTTCGTGCAAAGTCAACGGTTAGCCAACAACCACAACAATGCTTTCATCGGTTGCAATCAGTTGTGATAAAACTTGCATAGCGTTCCAAACTATCTCACTCACTCTCCCGTGATCCTCATGTCTACCATCTTTTTCTAGTTTCGAAATTCGTATACAAAGCCTTGTTTTACGACATATTATCATCAAAACCGCGTTAAAATGCCTTGAGGAATTTATTTCAGCCAAAAAATTTCTTGAAAGATGTCTCTTTATACGATTTTTGAAATTAGAGAGAGATGGCAGTTCATGAGGGTTATGTGAGAGCAAGAGAGACAAACTGTCTTTGTTTGGATTGCTCATCACCGGCAGTCGCCATTACTAAAACCCTCTATAACTACTTCATACAACCATGGTTATGTCTAGTTTATGTGATGTTTTCATGAAAGTACGTACGTTTTCGATTGTTTGGTTCATAATCACAGTCTTCTAGCTCCCTCACTAGAGCTAACTCTCTCGAAGTTGCTGCCTAGAAAAGACATTTATGGCTGGATTTTATAGGTCTCGATGTGGCTATTACATAAAAAAAAAATATGGATAAATCCAGGGCTGCTGTTTTGTGTATAATCAATGCTATTTTTCTATTCACCGATGATTCCACCGGTTGAGAAAAGATTACACAGTTCAGTTCAGTGTATGACAGTAATGCACGAAAATACTCTGATCTGTAATCTTTCCTTAATCGGTGGAAACTCCGTTGATTAATTAAAATATCCGCAAGTTTTTTAAAGTCATTGGCGACTCCACCGGTTGAGAAATGATTACAGATGCGAGTATTTTAGTTCATTACAGTCATCTGTGTAATCTTTTCTCAACCGGTGGAATCATCGGTGAATTAAAAAATAGCATTGATTATACGCTAAACGGCAGCCTTGGATAAATCTGCTGTACATGGTTTTGAAACATGAATCAAGTTTTAGAGAGAGATAGCTTCAAGAGAGCTAGATAAAAGAGAGATGGATAAAATCGGAAAATACACATAGATCATCTGCTAATTAAAATTCAAAAACACAAATGAGCCTTGCGAAATCTTATTAAAGTAGTACCACTAAATAGTGCCTTGGTGTTTTACCATTCCTATTTCATGTCTCTTTTTAGATACGGTATTATTCTTTGGGGCAGAAGTTCACCTGCAAATGATGTTTTCATTGAGCAGAAAAAAACCCTTAGAATTTTACTGAACCGACCTTTCAACTCGCATTGTAAAGAACTATTTATTCATCATAAATTGCTGACTATACCCTCTCTGTATTTTTTCGAGACCATTAAATTTGCTGTCACAAATAATATTATCAAGCCCTCTGATCTACTACCAAACATAATTACAACAGCAGACACTATAACATTGATAACTCACATATAAATCTGGTTAAATCTGAAAACAACACCAGTTTTTCTGCTATCCAATTATTTAATGCGCTTCCTCTCACCCTTAAGCTATCATTTAAGAACGACCATCCAAGATTCTTCCTCAACAGACAAAATCAGTTCTGTATCAAGAAAGCCTTTTATTATCTTAATGAGTTTCTACCAAAAGTCAAGTAGGTAGTAGGGCGTCAGTTTATGATGAATATCTATCTCTCTCACTATCATTTTATGCGCTTACTTCTTACACCATTCACACCTTATATTTAGTTAAAAATTTATACCTTGTAAAACTGGACCTGTACTGTAGCTCTGGTTTCAGAGTTCCATGTACCAACAGCCAAAAATAAAATAAATAGCGTTAGCAAGGGGTCATGTGAGAGTGAATCGTAATTTTTATTTCTGCAGAGGTTTAAACTGTGAGAGCAAGTTCACGAAATGCACTTCACTCAGTTGCCTTCTGTACCAACCACGTAGTTAACAATGTTATTAGTGTCGCTTAAATGACATCAACAAAGTGCCGTTTAGTCAGAGAATTTTACTCATGAAGTCAGGGAACTTCAAAATCAGGGTGTTCCGCTCTGTGGCAATATCTCGCCATCCTGTTGGGTGGTTTTTCTCTTCCTTCTTATATGCTCAATTCTGTAGTTTGCCGTGAAAGTTATGGGCGCAGGAGCTAAATCCCAGGGTGATAGAACCTGTAATTTCCTATCAATCTTAAGTCAGGGAATTTCAAAATTTAATTTAATTTGCCATTCTGATGAGCAGATATTCTTAGCTGATCTTTAGAGGAAGACTTTCGTCTCTAAGCATCTTTTTAACACTTTCGTCTCCGTTTTATCGTGTATAATATTGTACTCTCTGTCTTTTAATAATTTAGAACCAAAGAACTCCTAGTCCGAGTGATGCCATTTTTAAATGGTCACAATTTACCCGGCTCCCTCAGGATAGAACCTACTCCGGAGCAAGAGGTCGAATTCGAGAGGAGGACTAATCAGATTTTATCGCGACAAGCCAGTAACAATATCAAAACAACCACGCCTGAGTGTTATGTGTAAGTTCAAGCTGTCTCACATTTTTCATTTCATCTTGATCGAGTATTTTTTTCACTCTTCTTTTGCCCTGGAATGGGTCTGTTGCATACTTTTGCTACAGCAAAATAGAACCTTGATTCTTGTGTGAAATTCGGCGAAAATAACGATGCGCACATTAAAAACGTTCAAAATCCACTCATTAATTCAGGAAATCACTTCAATTTCAAACAGCCGGCGCTACACTAGACACTATTTGCACCGGTATACTACTACATAGACGGAACCACCGTGTAAAAGTATAAACAACATCGTAACTACAAAATGATGAAATTCCGTTCTATAAATACATAAACTATTGGCTGCATTTGCTGTCTCGTCTTTCCGGTTTATCAAAGATTACAAAATAATGTAAGAAATGTAAGCATCTAAACGAAACATTCCAATGTTTGTAAGTTCTGTTCATGTTTACATAAACGAGATGGTTCCATCTATGTAGTTATAAGTCGGTGATATAGTGTCTAGTGTTGCGTGGGTTGTTTGAAATGGAAGGTATTTTCTGAGTTAATGAGTGGATTTTGAAAGTTCTTAATGTGCTCATCGTTATTTTCGCCGACTTTTACGTTAGAAACATTGTGTCATATTGATGTAGCAAAAGTACGCAACAGACCCATTCTCGTAGTCAACGGACTTTGAGGAAGAAAATTGACATTATTCGCAAGTTAACGGACGTTTGAAATCAAAACTTTCGATTTGTTATGTAAGTATCTTGATGAGAAAAGAATCTTTGCTATGATTGTTAGTAATCCCAGACAACATTGATGACCATCAAGGGTTTGCGGGTCACCAAACTATGATGACAAAGGGTACCCGTTGACCACCAAATATCCCCTTCAGAAAACCAATTTGATTGTCTGAAAGAGACTGTTCAAGAATAATCTCACTTGGTTTGTTGATCGACCTTTCCTATGAACGGAGTCATTGATGATGTAGGTTCTGCTCAAAAGGCTGACTCAGGGGCTTGTAACGAACACGACCATATGAGTTGGAAGTATTACCTTACATCGCCGATTATAAGCCGCTCTTTTTTACCCGATTTTTCCAGTATAAAATCCGAGTGCGGCTTATTCAAGAGGGTTTCCTGGGGGGGGAAAAAAAAAAAAGCCGTAAACCATGGTGTGGCTTTGGCCTTGGCTTCATGGGTCATTTTCGCGTGATTTTTCTCTCAGCTGCGGCGCTCCAGTTCCGTCTTGTCTCGGCACATGCGGAAAAAAGATCGCGATTGTAAACAGATGGAGATGGAGATGATCTCATAGGTAATATTTTTTGTTTCAATGTAATAAATGTTTTGTTTTCAGAAGCATTTTTACTTCATTCCTTGTAATTTTGGCCGGTTTCCGGCGCTATTTTTTAAAAATTTCGGGGGTGCGGCTTATATTCGGCGATATACGGTACTTGTTGCCTACCCAGTTCCTGGATCAATGTAAAGCAAGATTCATTGAACCATGAAACCAGCATTTGATTAATCAATTTATGTCACTTGATCCTAGCGATGACTGTCTATTTTTCTTTTTTCAAGGGGTTCTTTGAGAAATTGCAAAGCGAAACTTCGGAACTATCTTAACCAGCTGGAAGACAGAGGTTTTGTGTCGCGAAGTGATGGATACCAAGCGATAATTTCAGCTCTAGCCAAAGACATTTGCAATAAGAGGAAATATAGGAAAATCCAATCGCAAGTAAGTTCGTGAATTGCTCAGAATCTTTATGCATCAGAATTAGAATTTTAGATTGTGGGTTCGAGGATTGGGGGGACATGGGCAAACTATGCAAGACCAAAGCTATTTTTTTTTCTTAACAGTTTAAAATAGCTGTTAATTTCAAAACTTATTTAGTAACAAACTGTTAAAAACATTAGTATGAAAAAATTGGAAGCGGGCTTTAGTACCCTTTAAAGAGAGTTAGTTCCCAATGGCAATGGGGAATACATATTTCCGGTAATATTCCAAACTCCTAGGTATTTAAAATCCCTATTTCTGTCACAGTTAATGCTTTTCACCCAGTTTTTATATTTGTCCATCCTTTTTTTTTCATTTATCTTCGTTCTTTTCCAGGAGCTGCAAACTGTCAGGGAAACGAAGAAGACTTTAGAGAGTAAAATTTGCTTTTACAAGGACAAAGTTAAATACTATAATGAATACGTCCAAAACTGTCTTGAAAACCAAAAAATTAAAAAGTAAGTTACCGGCAATACAAATTAACAGCTGTGTTTATAGCCAGCGGTAAATTAACCACTCACTTTTTGCTCGAACATCTTAGAACTAAAGGGTTTCATGTAACCCTTTCTGTCCTCTCTGCTCCAGTGTTGATAATTTTCTCCTCAGCCGTGAAATTAATCTCTTGAGAATGGGGAAATTTTCCATCGTTGTATGGGTCAAAATCACTGAACTAGCCAGTTTTTAAGCCTACTTTTAACACTTAAGTGGTCGGCCGATTTTGCATTGGCGTAGTGGCTATGGTCAGCCATTTCTGCCACTTTTCAGCAGTTTTTTTGAATATGATAGACATGAGATAGAAATTTCAAACAAACATATTCTGAAAGCTCTTGCTTTCTTCTTTCAATTGCATGTTTTAGTAAAATTTTACAAAAAAAAATTGTTTGACCCCCACCCCCCTCAAAATTGTCTCTTTTTTGTTTGCCAAAAAACTAGGTGCGGGTGTTTCTACCACATGATAAGTTGAAATAAAATCTGAAAAACAGAAAAAAAGGAAAGTTTTATTGATGAAAATTTCAGGAACAAAGTCTAGAAATTGCCGTTTTTCGTTTTCTTTACTTCGTTTCGCCATGTCCACAACACAATCAAAACAAACAGTAATTTGGGTAACCTCAAATACGGACAACAAATAATAGAGGAGCAAATGCGCTAAGATTGCAGGCAGTAGTTGTCGAGACGTGCTTTGCCCTAGCGGATTTTTTGAACGCTACATACCCCTATGCAACCAGTATACCAATTATGTGGACGTTTTTTTACGTCCGCTATGCTTAATACGTGTGCAATAATGAATGACGTTTATAAACGGCCTTGTTCGCCAATAGCAAAATCCATATGGACGTTTATGAACGGCTTTGACCACTTAAATGTTAAAAAAATGATGGAGACTTACAGTGCAATTTAGAGACTTCGCTTGAGATCTCCTTGACTTGGCTTGGCTTGGCTTAAGAAATACTTAAACCGAGTCTAGTCAAGTGAGAAAAATTGCAATGGGGCTCTTGCAAACTTTTGCTACAGGGGATTGAAGAGTTGATTCACCCATAAAAACCTGTAAAAATGATGATGAGTGCACTCTAAAGTCACAAAATTCACTCTCAGAATCGGGCTCAATGGCGGTGAGACGTAGGTAGGTATCCTGGGAGATTCCTATCTAATTTGAAACATTTCTCTGTGTTTCCGTAGAGGAGGTGCCAGATTAGACAGGAATCTCCCATGATACCTGGGTTGAACTGCCATTACAATCTTACTGTTACAGCAGTTTTGTGAATTTATTACTAAAATTAGACTTTATCAGTGTGACTTTTGTGATTTTCGCTGGTTTTTACATCAGACTGGACACTTTATTTGTTCACAGCAAAAGCTTGTGAGAGCCCCATTCAGAGGTGCTCACCGTAGATGGGCAATTGTTGAAAAATCTTGAGTTAAGTTCTAGGTGGTTAACCCTTTCAGACCTGAAATTATATTTGCTCGGAAATGGATTTTTGGCCAGCATGGTTGATCTTAGCGATATTTCCTCATCTTAATTGATAAGCATACTGTATTTTTGTGTTTTCCATAAGACTCCTTGTTATTTCAATGTCCATTGGAATGGACTCCGGGTCTGAAAGGGATAAGGGGCTACTTTGAAACTATCTTCTTGAGCTTTATCTTGAGTGGTAAACCATGTGTTTTTAAATCGTCTTTAAATTGCAATTCATGTCAATTCTTGCTTGAAAATCATTATCACTTAACCAAAAATTACTTTGTTGCCTTTGAAACTGAAAATTTGTCTATGATTTGTTGCCTTTGAAACTGAAAATTTGTCTATGATCTGTTGCCTTTGAAACTGAAAATTTGTCTATGATCTGTTGCCTTTGAAACTGAAAATTTATCTATGATCTGTTGCCTTGAGTGTATCAGGAATTAAGAGAATGTCTCTTTGTTTTTAGGAATCCTCATGCCTCCGACAGTAACAAAACCAAATCTAAGAAGAAACTCTGTTTCCGTTACTCTGCGCTGAAACTGAAAGAAACTGGTGTTCTCTTGGAAATTGAAGGACTGCCCTCTTCTCAGTTCAAAAACGTACAATTTGAAATATTCCCTGCTATGGCAAATGGAGTCTTCAAAGTCAAAGGCAAATTTATGGGTGTGGAAATGGAGACTGTTGAAGTGAGCCTACAGGTGAGAAAATACTTTAAAGTTTCTAATTTCATCTGCTCAGTAAGAATGAACTGGGATTTCTTTTCAAGGCTTTCTTGGAAGGAAAATTAAAAATATGCCCAAAATACTTATCAACTTCTGCTGAACTAGTGGATAAGTGGCGTTCATTTTTGCATGATCTAAGGGAAAGGTCAGTTTGTTGGAGGTTCAATAGTGTCATTGATAGGGGGGATTAACCCCCTTGTGATTTGGCACATCCCAAAATGATGGCTCGTGCAAGGAAAATTCATGGAGCCAAAAAAAATTGGCTTATGAGTTTTTAATTTCATGGTAGAACGTGAGCAAAATGTGTTTTTTCCCCCCAAACATTCGCCTGAAATGTAAATGAAAGTGGAATTAAGGTCATCCAGGACTATAAAGGTCAAAGTTTTGGGGGATCAAACGAGCCTAAAACAAGGTCATCAGTGTCTTCGTTCATGGCAAGATTTGAAATGTTGCCACTGTAGTGATCTTCTATGAGTGGAGACAGATGTGTATGATCATGAAAATATTAACCACGATAGTAGCCTGAATATTACAAGCCAAAGAAGCACATTTTCATGACATCAAAGCTGGGAAACTATTATAGTAATTAGTAAAAGTTCATTGTGTCATGCCAGAAGGGAACCGGAAAGAAATTCGACAAAGGTCAAATACGATGGAAGTGAAATTATTGGCAAAATTGCGAAAAGTTCAACACGTCTAACTTTTTCCGAATAGGTCTTTATGCTTCAAGAGAAGCTGTGTTTATCTCTGGACTGAATGCGGTGGAGGCTCGTGCAATTGGGCAACAAAGCTTTTCCTCTATTTGATCCTATGTCAAACCATCCATTCGACTGTGAAGCAGCGCTTCACCTGCATTCGATTGTTTTATGATGAGTCAAATGGAGGAAAAGCACTGTTGCTAAATTGCACGAACTGCCACTGACTGGATAACCCAATTTTTTGTTGGTTCCGCCATATGTTGAGTCCCTATATACTATGAGAGGTGCGCCATTGCTGAATCCATTTCTGATTGACTCTCAAATTTAGGCTCTCACCGAAGCTAAAGAGGCAAGTGCACATGGCGGAGGGTTTGGAAGTAGCGAAATAGGGTCAATAGCGCAGAGGTAAATGGCCACCCACCATTTGCATCATGCCTCTTGGGGGCTCCATTTATCCCCTTCTTCTTCTTCTTCTTGAGAGTCTTGGCGCAACTCACATGGTATATACAGACTCTAGCCGTGTGTATCCTTGATATCTGGCCAATCTGCAACTATCTAGTCCGCCACAGACTAGTCCGCAACTGTCTACTCCGCCACTGACTAGTCCGCCACTGGCCGATCCGCCACTGTCTACTCCGCCACTGGCTAGTCCGCCGCTGGCCGATCCGCCACTAACTAGTCCGCCACTGGCCGATCCGCCACTGAATAGTCCGCCACTGTCTACTCCGCCACTGAATACCGCTGGCCGATCCGCCACTGACTAGTCCGCCACTGTCTACTCCGCCACTGTCTACTCCGCCACTGACTAGTCCGCCGCTGGCCGATCCGCCTCTGACTAGTCCGCCACTGTCTACTCCGCCACTGAATACCGCTGGCCGATCCGCCACTGACTAGTCCGCCACTGTCTACTCCGCCACTGAATACCGCTGGCCGATCCGCCACTGACTAGTCCGCCACTGGCCGATCCGCCACTGTCTACTCCGCCACTGAATACCGCTGGCCGATCCGCCACTGACTAGTCCGCCACTGGCCGATCCGCCACTGACTAGTCCGCCACTGTCTACTCCGCCACTGTCTACTCCGCCACTGTCTACTCCGCCACTGTCTACTCCGCCACTGACTAGTCCGCCGCTGGCCGATCCGCCACTGACTAGTCCGCCACTGGCTAGTCCGCCGCTGGCCGATCCGCCACAGACTAGTCCGCCACTGGCCGATCCGCCGCTGGCCGATCCGCCACTGGCCGATCCGCCACTGACAAGTCCGCCACTGTCTAGTCCGCCGCTGGCCGATCCGCCACTGGCTAGTCCACTGGCCGATCCGCCACTGACTAGTCCGCCACTGTCTACTCCGCCACTGTCTACTCCGCCACTGACTAGTCCGCCACTGTCTACTCCGCCACTGACTAGTCCGCCGCTGGCCGATCCGCCACTGACTAGTCCGCCACTGGCTAGTCCGCCGCTGGCCGATCCGCCACAGACTAGTCCGCCACTGGCCGATCCGCCGCTGGCCGATCCGCCACTGGCCGATCCGCCACTGACAAGTCCGCCACTGTCTAGTCCGCCGCTGGCCGATCCGCCACTGGCTAGTCCGCCGCTGGCCGATCCGCCACTGGCTAGTCCGCCGCTGGCCGATCCGCCACTGACAAGTCCGCCACTGTCTACTCCGCCACTGACTAGTCCGCCGCTGGCCGATCCGCCACTGTCTACTCCGCCACTGGCTATTCCGCCGCTGGCCGATCCGCCACTGGCTAGTCCGCCGCTGGCCGATCCGCCACTGACTAGTCCGCCACTGGCCGATCCGCCACTGACCAGTCCGCCACTGTCTACTCCGCCACTGACTAGTCCGCCGCTGGCCGATCCGCCACTGACAAGTCCGCCACTGTCTACTCCGCCATTGACTAGTCCGCCGCTGGCCGATCCGCCACTGTCTACTCCGCCACTGGCTAGTCCGCCGCTGGCCGATCCGCCACTGACTAGTCCGCCACTGGCCGATCCGCCACTGACTAGTCCGCCACTGTCTACTCCGCCACTGTCTACTCCGCCACTGACTAGTCCGCCACTGTCTACTCCGCCACTGACTAGTCCGCCGCTGGCCGATCCGCCACTGACTAGTCCGCCACTGGCTAATCCGCCGCTGGCCGATCCGCCACAGACTAGTCCGCCGCTGGCCGATCCGCCACTGACTAGTCCGCCACTGTCTACTCCGCCACTGTCTACTCCGCCACTGACTAGTCCGCCACTGGCTAGTCCGCCGCTGGCCGATCCGCCACAGACTAGTCCGCCGCTGGCCGATCCGCCACTGGCCGATCCGCCACTGACAAGTCCGCCACTGTCTAGTCCGCCGCTGGCCGATCCGCCACTGGCTAGTCCGCCGCTGGCCGATCCGCCACTGGCTAGTCCGCCGCTGGCCGATCCGCCACTGACTAGTCCGCCACTGGCCGATCCGCCACTGACCAGTCCGCCACTGTCTACTCCGCCACTGACTAGTCCGCCGCTGGCCGATCCGCCACTGACAAGTCCGCCACTGTCTACTCCGCCATTGACTAGTCCGCCGCTGGGCCCATCCGCCACTGTCTACTCCGCCACTGGCTAGGCCGCCGCTGGCCGATCCGCCACAGACTAGTCCGCCACTGGCCGATCCGCCACTGACTAGTCCGCCACTGTCTACTCCGCCACTGTCTACTCCGCCACTGACTAGTCCGCCACTGTCTACTCCGCCACTGACTAGTCCGCCGCTGGCCGATCCGCCACTGACTAGTCCGCCACTGGCTAGTCCGCCGCTGGCCGATCCGCCGCAGACTAGTCCGCCACTGGCTAGTCCGCCGCTGGCCGATCCGCCACAGACTAGTCCGCCACTGGCCGATCCGCCGCTGGCCGATCCGCCACTGACTAGTCCGCCACTGGCCGATCCGCCACTGACAAGTCCGCCACTGTCTAGTCCGCCGCTGGCCGATCCGCCACTGGCTAGTCCGCCGCTGGCCGATCCGCCACTGGCTAGTCCGCCGCTGGCCGATCCGCCACTGACAAGTCCGCCACTGTCTAGTCCGCCACTGTCTACTCCGCCACTGACTAGTCCGCCGCTGGCCGATCCGCCACTGTCTACTTCGCCACTGTCTACTCCGCCACTGAATACCGCTGGCCGATCCGCCACTGACTAGTCCGCCACTGGGCCCATCCGCCACTGACTAGTCCGCCACTGTCTACTCCGCCACTGTCTACTCCGCCACTGAGTAGTCCGCCACTGTCTACTCCGCCACTGACTAGTCCGCCGCTGGCCGATCCGCCACTGACTAGTCCGCCGCTGGCCGATCCGCCACTGACTAGTCCGCCACTGGCTAGTCCGCCGCTGGCCGATCCGCCACAGACTAGTCCGCCACTGGCCGATCCGCCGCTGGCCGATCCGCCACTGGCCGATCCGCCACTGACAAGTCCGCCACTGTCTAGTCCGCCGCTGGCCGATCCGCCACTGGCTAGTCCGCCGCTGGCCGATCCGCCACTGGCTAGTCCGCCGCTGGCCGATCCGCCACTGACTAGTCCGCCACTGGCCGATCCGCCACTGACCAGTCCGCCACTGTCTACTCCGCCACTGACTAGTCCGCCGCTGGCCGATCCGCCACTGACAAGTCCGCCACTGTCTACTCCGCCATTGACTAGTCCGCCGCTGGCCGATCCGCCACTGTCTACTCCGCCCCTGGCTAGTCCGCCGCTGGCCGATCCGCCACAGACTAGTCCGCCACTGGCCGATCCGCCACTGACTAGTCCGCCACTGTCTACTCCGCCACTGTCTACTCCGCCACTGACTAGTCCGCCACTGTCTACTCCGCCACTGACTAGTCCGCCGCTGGCCGATCCGCCACTGACTAGTCCGCCGCTGGCCGATCCGCCACAGACTAGTCCGCCACTGGCTAGTCCGCCACTGGCTAGTCCGCCGCTGGCCGATCCGCCACAGACTAGTCCGCCACTGGCCGATCCGCCGCTGGCCGATCCGCCACTGACTAGTCCGCCGCTGGCCGATCCGCCACTGTCTACTTCGCCACTGTCTACTCCGCCACTGAATACCGCTGGCCGATCCGCCACTGACTAGTCCGCCACTGGCCGATCCGCCACTGACTAGTCCGCCACTGTCTACTCCGCCACTGTCTACTCCGCCACTGAGTAGTCCGCCACTGTCTACTCCGCCACTGACTAGTCCGCCGCTGGCCGATCCGCCACTGACTAGTCCGCCACTGGCTAGTCCGCCACTGGCCGATCCGCCACTGACTAGTCCGCCGCTGGCCGATCCGCCACAGACTAGTCCGCCACTGGCCGATCCGCCGCTGGCCGATCCGCCACTGGCCGATCCGCCACTGACAAGTCCGCCACTGTCTAGTCCGCCGCTGGCCGATCCGCCACTGGCTAGTCCGCCGCTGGCCGATCCGCCACTGGCTAGTCCGCCGCTGGCCGATCCGCCACTGACTAGTCCGCCACTGGCCGATCCGCCACTGACCAGTCCGCCACTGTCTACTCCGCCACTGACTAGTCCGCCGCTGGCCGATCCGCCACTGACAAGTCCGCCACTGTCTACTCCGCCATTGACTAGTCCGCCGCTGGCCGATCCGCCACTGTCTACTCCGCCACTGGCTAGTCCGCCGCTGGCCGATCCGCCACAGACTAGTCCGCCACTGGCCGATCCGCCACTGACTAGTCCGCCACTGTCTACTCCGCCACTGTCTACTCCGCCACTGACTAGTCCGCCACTGTCTACTCCGCCACTGACTAGTCCGCCGCTGGCCGATCCGCCACTGACTAGTCCGCCACTGGCTAGTCCGCCGCTGGCCGATCCGCCACAGACTAGTCCGCCGCTGGCCGATCCGCCACAGACTAGTCCGCTACTGGCCGATCCGCCGCTGGCCGATCCGCCACTGACTAGTCCGCCACTGGCCGATCCGCCACTGACAAGTCCGCCACTGTCTAGTCCGCCGCTGGCCGATCCGCCACTGGCTAGTCCGCCGCTGGCCGATCCGCCACTGGCTAGTCCGCCGCTGGCCGATCCGCCACTGACAAGTCCGCCACTGTCTAGTCCGCCACTGTCTACTCCGCCACTGACTAGTCCGCCGCTGGCCGATCCGCCACTGTCTACTTCGCCACTGTCTACTCCGCCACTGAATACCGCTGGCCGATCCGCCACTGACTAGTCCGCCACTGGCCGATCCGCCACTGACTAGTCCGCCACTGTCTACTCCGCCACTGTCTACTCCGCCACTGAGTAGTCCGCCACTGTCTACTCCGCCACTGACTAGTCCGCCGCTGGCCGATCCGCCACTGACTAGTCCGCCACTGGCTAGTCCGCCGCTGGCCGATCCGCCGCTGGCCGATCCGCCACAGACTAGTCCGCCACTGGCCGATCCGCCGCTGGCCGATCCGCCACTGACTAGTCCGCCACTGGCCGATCCGCCACTGTCTAGTCCGCCGCTGGCCGACCCGCCACTGGCTAGTCCGCCGCTGGCCGATCCGCCACTGGCTAGTCCGCCGCTGGCCGATCCGCCACTGAAAAGTCCGCCACTGTCTACTCCGCCACTGACTAGTCCGCCGCTGGCCGATCCGCCACTGTCTACTCCGCCACTGGCTATTCCGCCGCTGGCCGATCCGCCACTGGCTAGTCCGCCGCTGGCCGATCCGCCACTGACTAGTCCGCCACTGGCCGATCCGCCACTGACTAGTCCGCCACTGTCTACTCCGCCACTGTCTACTCCGCCACTGAGTAGTCCGCCACTGTCTACTCCGCCACTGACTAGTCCGCCGCTGGCCGATCCGCCACTGACTAGTCCGCCACTGGCTAGTCCGCCGCTGGCCGATCCGCCGCTGGCCGATCCGCCACAGACTAGTCCGCCACTGGCCGATCCGCCGCTGGCCGATCCGCCACTGACTAGTCCGCCACTGGCCGATCCGCCACTGTCTAGTCCGCCGCTGGCCGACCCGCCACTGGCTAGTCCGCCGCTGGCCGATCCGCCACTGGCTAGTCCGCCGCTGGCCGATCCGCCACTGAAAAGTCCGCCACTGTCTACTCCGCCACTGACTAGTCCGCCGCTGGCCGATCCGCCACTGTCTACTCCGCCACTGGCTATTCCGCCGCTGGCCGATCCGCCACTGGCTAGTCCGCCGCTGGCCGATCCGCCACTGACTAGTCCGCCACTGGCCGATCCGCCACTGACCAGTCCGCCACTGTCTACTCCGCCACTGACTAGTCCGCCGCTGGCCGATCCGCCACTGTCTACTCCGCCATTGACTAGTCCGCCGCTGGCCGATCCGCCACTGTCTACTCCGCCACTGGCTAGTCTGCCGCTGGCCGATCCGCCACTGACTAGTCCGCCACTGGCCGATCCGCCACTGTCTACTCCGCCACTGGCTAGTCCGCCGCTGGCTGATCCGCCACTGACTAGTCCGCCACTGGCCGATCCGCCACTGTCTACTCCGCCACTGGCTAGTCCGCCGCTGGCCGATCCGCCACTGACTAGTCCGCCACTGGCCGATCCGCCACTGGCTAGTCCGCCGCTGGCTGATCCGCCACTGACTAGTCCGCCACTGGCCGATCCGCCACTGTCTACTCCGCCACTGGCTAGTCCGCCGCTGGCCGATCCGCCACTGACTAGTCCGCCACTGACTAGTCCGCCACTGGCCGATCCGCCACTGTCTACTCCGCCACTGTCTAGTCCGCCGCTGGCTGTTCCGCCACTGACTAGTCCGCCACTGGCCGATCCGCCACTGTCTACTCCGCCACTGAATACCGCTGGCCGATCCGCCACTGACTAGTCCGCCACTGGCCGATCCGCCACTGACTAGTCCGCCACTGTCTACTCCGCCACTGACTAGTCCGCCACTGTCTGATCCGCCACTGACTAGTCCGCCGCTGGCCGATCCGCCACTGGCTAGTCCGCCGCTGGCCGATCCGCCACTGAAAAGTCCGCCACTGTCTACTCCGCCACTGACTAGTCCGCCGCTGGCCGATCCGCCACTGTCTACTCCGCCACTGGCTATTCCGCCGCTGGCCGATCCGCCACTGGCTAGTCCGCCGCTGGCCGATCCGCCACTGACTAGTCCGCCACTGGCCGATCCGCCACTGACCAGTCCGCCACTGTCTACTCCGCCACTGACTAGTCCGCCGCTGGCCGATCCGCCACTGTCTACTCCGCCATTGACTAGTCCGCCGCTGGCCGATCCGCCACTGTCTACTCCGCCACTGGCTAGTCCGCCGCTGGCCGATCCGCCACTGACTAGTCCGCCACTGGCCGAATCGCCACTGTCTACTCCGCCACTGGCTAGTCCGCCGCTGGCTGATCCGCCACTGACTAGTCCGCCACTGGCCGATCCGCCACTGTCTACTCCGCCACTGGCTAGTCCGCCGCTGGCCGATCCGCCACTGACTAGTCCGCCACTGGCCGATCCGCCACTGGCTAGTCCGCCACTGGCTAGTCCGCCGCTGGCTGATCCGCCACTGACTAGTCCGCCACTGGCCGATCCGCCACTGTCTACTCCGCCACTGGCTAGTCCGCCGCTGGCCGATCCGCCACTGACTAGTCCGCCACTGACTAGTCCGCCACTGGCCGATCCGCCACTGGCCGATCCGCCACTGTCTACTCCGCCACTGTCTTGTCCGCCGCTGGCTGTTCCGCCACTGACTAGTCCGCCACTGGCCGATCCGCCACTGTCTACTCCGCCACTGAATACCGCTGGCCGATCCGCCACTGACTAGTCCGCCACTGGCCGATCCGCCACTGACTAGTCCGCCACTGTCTACTCCGCCACTGACTAGTCCGCCACTGTCTGATCCGCCACTGACTAGTCCGCCGCTGGCCGATCCGCCACTGACTAGACCGCCACTGGCCGATCCGCCACTGGCTAGTCCGCCGCTGGCCAATCCGCCACTGACTAGTCCGCCACTGGCCGATCCGCCACTGACTAGTCCGCCGCTGGCCGATCCGCCACTGACTAGTCCGCCACTGGTTGATCCGCCACTGACTAGTCCGCCGCTGGCCGATCCGCCACTGTCTAGTCCGCCGCTGGCCGATCCGCCACTGGCTAGTCCGCCGCTGGCCGATCCGCCACTGACTAGTCCGCCGCTGGCCGATCCGCCTCTGACTAGTCCGCCGCTGGCCGATCCGCCACTGACTAGTCCGCCACTGGCCGATCCGCCACTGGCCGATCCGCCACTGACTAGTCCGCCGCTGGCCGATCCGCCACTGACTAGTCCGCCACTGGTTGATCCGCCACTGACTAGTCCGCCGCTGGCCGATCCGCCACTGTCTAGTCCGCCGCTGGCCGATCCGCCACTGACTAGTCCGCCGCTGGCCGATCCGCCTCTGACTAGTCCGCCGCTGGCCGATCCGCCACTGACTAGTCCGCCACTGACAAGTCCGCCACTGACTAGTCCGCCGCTGGCCGATCCGCCACTGACTAGTCCGCCACTGTCTACTCCGCCACTGACTAGTCCGCCGCTGGCCGATCCGCCACTGTCTACTCCGCCACTGGCTAGTCCGCCGCTGGCCGATCCGCCACTGGCCGATCCGCCGCTGTCTACTCCGCCACTGACTAGTCCGCCGCTGGCCGATCCGCCACTGTCTACTCCGCCACTGGCTAGTCCGCCGCTGGCCGATCCGCCACTGACAAGTCCGCCACTGTCTACTCCGCCACTGACTAGTCCGCCGCTGGCCGATCCGCCAATGACTAGTCCGCCGCTGGCCGATCCGCCACTGACTAGTCCGCCGCTGGCCGATCCGCCACTGACTAGTCCGCCACTGGCCGATCCGCCACTGACAAGTCCGCCACTGACTAGGCCGCCGCTGGCCGATCCGCCTCTGTCTACTCCGCCACTGGCTAGTCCGCCGCTGGCCGATCCGCCACTGACTAGTCCGCCACTGGCCGATCCGCCACTGGCTAGTCCGCCACTGACTAGTCCGCCACTGTCTACTCCGCCACTGACTAGTCCGCCACTGTCTACTCGTCCACTGAATGCCGCTGGCCGATCCGCCACTGGCTAGTCCGCCACTGTCTACTCCGCCACTGAATGCCGCTGGCCGATCCGCCACTGACTAGTCCGCCACTGAATGCCGCTGGCCGATCCGCCACTGACTAGTCCGCCGCTGGCCGATCCGCCACTGACTAGTCCGCCACTGGCCGATCCGCCACTGTCTACTTCGCCACTGGCTAGTCCGCCGCTGGCCGATCCGCCACTGACTAGTCCGCCACTGTCTACTCCGCCACTGACTAGTCCGCCACTGTCTACTCCGCCACTGACTAGTCCGCCACTGACTAGTCCGCCACTGTCTATTCCGCCACTGAATGCCGCTGGCCGATCCGCCACTGACTAGTCCGTCACTGTCTACTCCGCTACTGACTATAGTCCGTTTCATTTAAATAGAAGCTTGAGCTCGACTCTTTCCCCTACGAGTTTTACCCTCACTCTCGTACCTGCGATGACTCGAGACCCGTCCCGTCGGTCGGGGATTCCGCTCCGTCACAATAGACTGTCCTTCGGATAGCTGGCTGTCCATTGTGACGGACGGAATCCCCGACCGATGGGGCAGGTCTCGAGTCATCGCAGGTACAAGAGTGAGGGTAAAACTCGTAGGGGAAAGAGTCGAGCTCAAGCTTCTATTTAAATGAAACGGACTATAGTCAGCCACTGGCCGATCCGCCACTGTCTACTCCGCCACTGTCTACCCCGCCACTGACTAGTCCGCCACTGGCCGATCCGCCACTGTCTACTCCGCCACTGACTAGTCCGCCACTGAATGCCGCTGGCCGATCCGCCACTGACTAGTCCGCCACTGTTAGATCCGCCACTGACTAGTCCGCCACTGTCTACTCCGCCACTGACTAATCCGCCACTGACTAGTCCGCCGTTGGCCGATCCGCCACTGTCCGATCCGCCACAGGCCAGTGGTGGCCAGCTTTTGGCGGATTGGTCAGTGGCGGATCGGCCAGCGGCGGACTAGTCAGTGGCGGACTAGTTTGTGGTGGATCGACCAGCGGCGGACTAGCCAGTGGCGGATCGGTCAGCGGCGGATTAGCCAGTGGCGGATCGACCAGCGGCGGACTTGTCACTGGCGGCGTAGTCAGTGGTGTACTAGCTAGTTGCGGACTAGCTAGTGGTGTACTAGCCAGTGGTGGATGACCATTGGTGGACTAGCCATTGGCGGATCGGCCAGCGGCGTACTAGCCACTGGAGGATCGATTAGCGGCGGATCAGCCAGAGGCAGAAAATTACAAGACAAAAATTACGGGATAAAAGACAGACTCCGTACCTGATAATAATTGGACTAATAACGTCAGACGTGGCGTTTACTCTCTGGGCGTAATCAACGTTATCGTCAAAGACGAAAATAATGAGTGGACCAATTTTTGAACGGGGCGAAAGTTGATTGTACGATTTATCAGGGACGAAAAGAGAAGGGAGAAATGTCTTTTAACCCTGCGGCGATATTGTCAAGGTGGCCATAGAAAAATGACAAGAATATTCTATTTTTTTCAAGGAAGTGGAATTATTTATGTCTCGTTATAGATAAAAATAAGTTTTGGGACCGAAAATTAGTTCAAGATGAACGTGATTTCGACACATTAAGTTTGACTTATTAGTCAAAAGATTTTAACATTTCTCTTATTGGAGAATTAACTGGACTGGAAGTTTTGTTCGACATAACGGAAAATTGGACTTACAGTTGGTTAGACACTATGAACTTTCACTGTATTGTAATAGGAGGCGTTTTGGAGCCTAATTGCACCCATCATCAGCCACGTAAAGTCATCGTAAAATAAGGAAAGAACTGGAATGTATACACTGCATGCAAGGAAATGAGCCAAATGGAACAAAAGAATAGTCCCATTTTTCTGCTTGCGGTGCATGGCAGTATATTTCTCGTCAAATGCTGCTGCTAATGCTATTGTTCATGATGCTTCTGCCTTTGTACTTTCTCGCTCCCCCCAAGGGGAGAAAGTTTTGTCATCATGAATAATTTGGAAGTTGGGGTTACTTTATTTCAATGGGGCTCTTGCAAATTTTTGCTGTAAGCAAACAAACAGTCCATTCTGATGTTAAGAGCAGCAGAAATCACGAAAATCACTCTAAGAAAGTCTAAAATTTAGTAATAAGCTCACATAACGGGTATAACAGCAAGTTTGTCATGGTGGCTCAACGCAGGTATCATGGGAGATTCCTGTCTATTATGTCACTTTCTCTACGGAAACACAGAGATTTGTCTCAATTTAGATAGGAATCTCCCGTGATACCTGCATCCCTCCACCATTAAACCCGATTCTGAGAGTGATTTTTGTGATTTTTTAGTGTACTCATTATCATTTTTACAGGTTTTTATTTAAGAATCAACTTTTCAATTGCCTATAGCAAAAGTTTGCAAGAGCTCCATTCTTGGCATTTCAGGTGCCCCTAAGCTCAAAAATCATATCCGCAAAAAAAGTTTGTCTGTTTGTATGTGGCTCTGGCACATGATAACTTTTGAATTATTAGTCCATATGCATCCAAGTTTTTTATCATAATTTCAAATTTGCAATCATTTGCACATAATAAACACACACCATTTGCACAACCATTTGTATTTGACATACCTCGTTTAAAGTTGTCTGAGGTATTGACTTTTGGTGCCACATTTTATCGCGGATTCATAACTCGATTCAGCACGAATTCTCCTTAAAATTCTGAAAATAAGGATTGTAGAAATCTTCTGGGTGCTGCTGATTGTGAGTGGGAAGGGAGATTTTGTGTCAGGACTTCAGGACTTCAGTAGATGAGACATATGGTTGTCCATCTGACGCATAGGCGTAGGTCGAATGCAACGTTTCATGATCATCTGTCACGTTTTGAATTTTTCCAAGGACAATGGATGTATGAATAACTGTGAATATTTATTCCTTTGTTCTTAATGAGTCATAGAATCACAGAAATAAATTGATTGAAGTTACTTATTGAATGATTGATCGCGGTTGAAAAAATGAAAATTCGTTTGGAAATTCTGAAACGTTTGATTCGACTTCTGCCTGTGCGTCAGATGGACGGCGACATATCTGACCTCGATTTGCTGTCCTCTATCATCTTTATTTTCATTGCACCTATAATTCTCCTGCGACATGATCATTGCTTTTATCACAAAACCTTTTTTTTTTATTACAGGACTTACTTCAGAAGCAGTATGAGGGAGTAACTATCATGGATATGTTTGGTAAAGCCAAGATTAATATCAATTTATTAATATTTTTGTTGAACAAAAAATTCTACAGCTGAATGATCCAAGAGCACCAATCCTGCAGTCTCGGCTTTAAAAGTTTATTTGCCTTGTTCAACGCCTGGAATTTGTTTTAAAATATTGTGTTTAAACCTAATCGAAAATATTTCATTCCCCTGTAAATTATAGGTAGACTCGATATGGTTCATCACACTGTCTTATCATAGGTTCTTTTTATATCCGCCAAAAAATTAATTTAGTGCATAAGGGACTGGATATAAGTCATATAACTACAAAGGCGGCAAGTGTGAAAATGAAAGACAGGTAAAAAGTTTTGAGGCATTCATTATCTAGTTTTAGTAAATGCAGTTTTTTGTTATGAGACTCTGGCTAACTTTTGCTTTATGTAATGGAATAGTTAATTCTTGAGTAAAAGTCAGCGAAAATTTCTGTGAGCACTTAAAAAAGCCTTAAAATTAGATAGGAATCTCCCATGGTGCCTGCGTTGCTACGCCATTGCGCTTTAAGCGTCAAAGTCATTTTGTGAAACTGTGAGTGAATTTCATAATTTTTTAAGTAAGTACTTACCATAATTTCCGCTGGATTTTACTTTGAGAATTAACTTTTCAATCACTTACAGCAAAAGATTATAAGAGCCCCATTCCAGTCTTGCTTTTTCATTAAATCGATGCTCAAAACTTTTGACTGGACTTTATATGGTAATCAAAGATTTTATCATTGATTATTCTCTGTTGTTGCAACTGTATCAAAAATTTTAATACTCATCAATGTACATACTCTCAAATAATTATTATTTTTTATGATCATTTGTTGAAGTTTCAATTTAAAGTTTTATTGAGCTCCATTTTGTTTACCCTGTAAGCCTCATAGCCTGTGTACCATCTAATGTTATTATTTTATTTTTTTTCTTCTAACCCCTACATTTTTTATAAAAGAACAAATTAAATTTTTATACTTACATCCCTTGGGTTTTCATTGACATGGAGTTTTCAAGCTCACCACCACATTTATTCCCAGTGAATTCCACAAATTTGATGATTAAACCAATTTATTTTGGTCCCACTCTCTCAGAATTTCAATGGGACTCGCAGGGGGGGGGGGGGGGGTTACCTGCAGAATTCGTTTAAATTCTAAGTATGCACCAACTTTTGAGTGGCCCTTTAAATTTACAAGTAGAGCTTGGGAAATTTGGTCTTATTTTTTCCAAAATTCTGTTATTTTTTCACTGATTTCGAAGTTACTCTAGGCTGATTTTGATATTAAGTTTTGACACGCTGTTGTATTTTTCAAGGTATACGTCAACTGACTTTTTTTTTCGCGGTAATGTTAGGATTTTTTTTTTTCATATTAAGGCACGCTTCAGAGGAATATTCACTGTGATTGAACGAAACTTGTAGTTTTAGAAAAGTGTCTTTGAAAGAGATTAGAGATGCATCTTTAAAAGAGATTTGAGATGCATCTTCCAAAGAGACGGAGGAACCTTCATTGGATGTAATGCCAAATTTTGCTGAAATATTATAGATTTCTCTTCAAAACTCACAAATTTTTACAGATTATTGCTGTAATTTTGCTTCAAAGTTCAAAAAAGTCCGATTCCATATTTCAAGTCCGCTTTAAATTTTTGAAACCAATTGGTCATGACTTGTACTCCTTTGAGGGTTAATACGTCTCGTAAAGACTGGTATAATTTACCATCATGATGGCTGATTTTGACCTCTGCAAAAATGATGGTAAATTTCACCAGATTGATGGAGAGGATAACAAAAAATCTGGTATAATTTACCACCATGATAGCTGATTTTGACCTCAACAAGAAATTATGGTAAATTTTACCAAATTTTTTGTTACCCTCTCCATAAATCTGGTGAAATTTACCATCTATTTTGCCGATGTCAAAATCAGCCATTATGATGGTAAATTATACCAGTCTTTTTCACCGTGGTTAAACAACTGTTTTGAAAATTTCGCTAGAATGTTAAACATTTGTTTTAAAAAAATTGCGGCCGTAAAATTTTCCAAGCTTTATTTATAAAAGTCAATGTATACTGTGATTCAAAAGTGTATTGCTGTCAGAACAGCCATAGCCACAGCCAGGTAGAGGTAATTTCAGAAGTGTAGGCGGACCAAAACCATAATCTTTGGCGAATTTTCAACTTTCATTCCTTCAAATCAGTACCGAATTGGCTCCTGACTTTATTCTTTTGTTTTTAAAGTTTTCCTCATTGAAAAGTGAACTCTCAATTTCATTTTTATTCATTTCCATCGAGTAATAACAGAAATAATGTTGACAAATTCCAAAGATTATCGGTCTAGGTCCGCCTACACTTCTGAAACTACCTCTACTTGTATTTCTTTCTCTTAGCCCATTTGAACGCATGTATTAGAAAATGATGGATATAGGGGCTGTCAAGTGATTTCAGCCCCTGTTTCTTTCTTCTTCTAACACATGCAGTCAAATGAGAATAGAAGGAGAAATACAAATCTCTGGCTGAGGCCACGAGTACAGCCATTATTTTTGTTATGAACAGGACCCTTTTTCTTCAAATTAATATCTCAAAAAACAAGTATTGAAGAATGTGGAATTCTTATTATTGAGAGAAGAGTCATGGAAAGCAAGCCTCAGGCCCCTCTCCCTCTTCTGATATTAATACGATTTAGCCGTTCATTGCATCGAGAAAACCAAAAAAATTGAAGGACGGAAAAAATAATGGAAATTCAGGGTGCCTACCAATTTTCAAATTTCAAATCTCGTGATTTTTCATGAAACTTCTCGATTTTTCCATTGAATGACATATGACCTCTCTGCCAAAATTTGAACTTCTTCGAGGACTCTGACATCAAGTTGGAATTTCAGAGCTTTAAAAACATTAATTGTGTCACTAAATTTCCGATTCGAAATCCCTTGTAAAGCTGGCTCGCAATCTTTATTTTCAAAGTACAGTGGAACCTCAATTTACCGGATCTGGGGGGCTGGTTGGTAATTTCCAGTGAAGCAAAAAGGGCTTACTTTTGCAGTAAACTCATAAAAACTGAAAACTCGACTTTGTAAATTACTGTCAAAGGCAGTGACTGAGGATTCTTAGGCCCGGTATTAAGACCTTTGGTTAGGTGGATATGAGGAGTGGTGTTTTACGACCTCTTGTTATCTTCTGGTTAGGGGTTAAGCCTCCTTTGTTCTCATCCTTTAACCAGTAGTTTGGCTGCCTATCGGATTGCCTTGTGGTTGCGTGAGTCCAACCATTGGTTTGACAAATCAAGAGATCTTAATACCGGGCCTTATTCATCAAAAACATCATGGTTTAAAATAATTTGTTGTAAAATGAGTCACCAAATGTTTCAGCTGCTACGGCATGGCACAATAGTTAGCAGAAAGCTCATTAGTTTTCTTTGGAAAAAATGAGTTCTCATTTCAAACGATGTGAAAAAAAAAAACTCTCAAAACCCCCATCAAGTATACACATACTCTTTCGAAAGCTTATGAGATGAAACGATTGTTGAGCGAAATTTCATATCGATTATTGCAGTATTATTCAACAGGCGATTTTTCACATTTTGAGATTAAGTAAACTTTGACAGGCAGCTATTTAGATAGATAGATAGATAGATAGATAATTTTATTCCGAAAATATTTTGACAAAATGAAAAACAAAAACTACCCTGCCTAAAGAAAACTTGTGTGGCAGCGGTAGGGTACAATTTAAAATATAAATAATTAACTAATCGTAAAAAAACAAAAATAAAAAAGAAAAATTAATAAATATTAAATATTAAAAATTACAATTAGAATTAAGAGGATAGATATTTAGTTATAACTATACTTTTTAATCTTTGGTTTGATATAAAGAAAGAAAGAAAGAAGAAAAAAAAATAAAATAAAATAAAATAAATAAATAAAAAAGGTTTTAGAAAAGTTAAAAAAAAAAAAATTCAAATTTTTTTCCCGAATGATTTCAAGTTAAAGTTAAGTAAAGAATGGGAAAATTAGGCAACTATCTTTAAAAAATGCTGCTCACTATAAGACTGTTTTAGTAGAGCGATATATCGTATCGATTGCCGTCCGAGGGCCTCTGGTTCCAAACAAACTCTGGTTCAATGTAATTTCCCCATAAGCGAACTTTTGAACGGAAATTTAGGGTATTAAATCAAACAATTAATGCGACCTTTTTGCGATTATGAATTCTACGTCCTCAAAAATGCTTAATTATGCCTGGTTCCTTGATTAAAACTGCCGAAATCAATAAGTTACTACAGATTAAACGTTGCATTTGTAGGTTAGAATCGCCCGAAATCCCGCCAATTCCACAACAACAACAATAACATTTTGGGGGATTCCAACCTCCAAACGCATCGTTTAATCTGTAAATCTTATTGATTCGGCAGTTTTAGTCAAGAAACCAGGCATAATTAAGCATTTTCAAGGACGCAGAATTCATAATCGCAAAAAGGTCGCATTAATTGTTTGATTTAATACCCTAAATTTCCGTTCAAAAGTTCGCTTATGGGGAAATTACATTGAACCAGAGTTTGTTTGGAACCAGAGGCCCTCAGACGGCAATCGATACGATATATCGCTCTACTAAAACAGTCTATTTTAAAAGAAGAAACGGTATGCCAACACTTTGTTTTATTTTGAGGAGAAGGTTTTAGGTTTGTAAAAGAGAGAAGTGGAAAGCCATGAATGAATACCATAGCAGGCCAGGGTCTTAAATGTCATTAATTACGGGCCCTCAAACTAATAAGTGATGGTTGGAGGGGGGCTAGATCAACTTTTTATTTTGAGTCCGTAGAAAAAATGAATCCTGCACTTCAAATGATGTTTCGGTGTCAAAAATAAAACTTTGTAAAACCTCCATCAATTATTTACTCTTTCGAAAGCTTATGAGATGCAACAACTGTAGAGCACAATTTCATAGCGATATTTGCCATGGTATTCGAAGGGCGATTTTTCAAATTTCGTAAGGCAAACTTTGGCTGGCAGCTTTTTGAATCCTGTAGCAGACAAGGACCTCTGATCTACCTTAATCATAGCTATGAGTTGTACAGAGTGCGGGAGGATTCCTTTCTTTACCTTGGATTTTTTTTTTTTTAAAAAAAATTGAAAAACCCGCCACCTCCCCCCCCCCCTAATCTGAAAGAATACGAGCAGCTCGTGTGGAAAGGTGAGCACTAACACCCCTGCTCTCTCACACTCATCGTTTGTTATGGCGCCTGATTCGGTCTGGTGATTCGCCGTTTCCTACCTTCCGCACGAGGCTTGACCTTGACGTAACTGTAGATCATGTGGCCGCCAAGAGCAAATGAGATAGGGGGTTACATTTTTTTTTTTTTTTTTTTTTTTTTTTTTTTTTTTTTTTTTTTTTTTTTTACATACGACCTTCACAGCGTGCTCATGAAACGATTCGTTGTTAGGGAACTTAAAATTTCTCAGGCGGGGGCCGCGGGACGCGAGTGGGGGAAATGAATAAGGATATCTCACTTTTTGAGTGTTATTAGAGTTGCATACCCGACCCGAGTCAGGCGCTAACTTGATCGTGCCGGAAGCGACGGCTCAAATTGGGTGTCAGCTCAATCGTAGACGGGTCATTCCTAGAATCGCATATGCAGTCAAACGCAGACGTTCAATCGTCGAAGGTCAAACGTAGACGCGAAAACGGAAATTCCCGAAGATAAATGCAGTGTTGCCGCACATTTTGTATCGTAATTAATCCAACGAGCTACACCACAGCGAGACAGCGACTCAGCGAGGCTTTCCGAATTCCGGGACGTACTTACACCACGTGCTCACGGACATAGAATAAAATTACTTCGTAAAATAAAAATTTGAAGGAAAAATGGGAACTGAGCTAAAACTAAAAACATAAAAATATTTGTCTGATCCAAAATCACATCGGCACAAGTAGAATAAGAAAAACTATTTACTTCATAATACTTATTCTACGCCAGGGGACACAATAAGGGAGGCAATCAGGCCTGATGAAAATCCTTTAGGATATGAACATTTTAGTTTTCTACTCGGGTTCAGTTATTTCTTTGCCTCCTTAATTTTAACCTTAAAATTTAAAAATAAGGACAGACTCAATAGAGATTGGTTTGAATCGAAGGTGTAAGTGAGTGGCTATGTGGACACATAAAATTTTTTAGATATGTAGGTAGAGCTCATTTCAGGAGTGGATGCGTTAGCGGTAATCACCCAAAGTTGACTTTAGGAAATCTTCCAAAGCTTATTCCAATCAGACCAAACTGAAAAAGAAAGCAACTTGAAAAGTTCTTCATTTCTTTTTTGAGTAATACCTCAAAAGTTGCATCAAAAGGCCAAACAGACGATTCATTTAGATTTGAAGGAAATAATAAACCCCAGGCCATTGATGTTTATCGGTCAGGACTGACTTTTGCCCATTCCTCTAAAACTGCATAGATCTGTTCCAAATCAATAGCTCAGAGTAGCTTGGTGCTATTTCAGCGGATAAAATGTAAGATATAAGATATATGTGATGATTGAACACAGATAAGTACTTACTGATAGCATAGAGAGAAATTCACCGAAGCGTTTTCAAGTACTTTCTGAAGCAAACTTCAGTTCTACCCAGGATATTCAGACGCCAAGTAGAACAGTTTGAATTTTAGAGATACTTTAGAACATGAGAGATAGGTATCGCACCCGTAGACCGCACTAAATCTATCAAATAGAGCGTTAGCACTTTGAGGCTATCCGCAGAAATAGAAGACACAGTGGGTGTCTCGAGGAAAAAAAATGGTTGTTTATAGTGACAGACACACGGAAGTTGTTGATGATGGGATGATTAAGTATACAAAACTGACGCAGATGATTGAATCGTTGGCAGGAGGGTGGCTTTGCTGCACACGACTTTAATGATACATTGTCGTCTTTCAAATTGTCAATATCTCATCTGACTACCTTCTTGCATCCCCTGAATTGAACTTTGGACTAAATATAAAGGAAATAGGGAAGAGAAGTGGGGTGTGCCGACGTCCCGAGTGTGGGAGGCACACCGCGATTGTACACAAATTTAATGATTTGAGGCAGTTAAGTGCCTCGCAATATTTTGTAACGCTTAAGTGAACTTTTATTTACATTAACAAACTGGAAACTGATGTTTAGAAGACGGTATTGTTTAGAGACTTTACACATATTTTTTTTCACGTTTCACGCTAAGATTGACACGGCTAACCACTACGTTGAAAAAAGAAAACATTATTGAAAACACAACTAACTAAAAAGTGTTTTAATGCTAGATCGCAAAACTATCCCCATGCTCTAGCTGGGAAACTGACGACTTGACATATAGCTGCATATAGCTGCTTGCAAGGATTGAGTTTCAAAATTTGAGATTTTGAGAAATTTTGCAGAGTTTGAGTATGTTTTTGTGAGGAAAATACGAGAATTTTTGGGAAATTTTACAAGGTTTAAACGTGTGGGAATTTTGCGTCAGGGGATAGTCGGGAAAGTTTTTGCTAACTTTCGGCAGTGGTTGGCTGCATTGGACCAGGTTTTTCGTAACGAATTTCAAAAAGACGACCTTATGAATTTATCAAATTTTTCGATTTTTCTCCTAAAAAAAGGTTAGTTGAAGATCTGATGTCTTCTGGGTCGACTAATTTCAACCTTGTGAGACGAGGAAACCAAAAATTACACGCTCATCACGGTAAAAAAAAAAGTTAACGAGAAAAAAAGGAAGTTAAAGATAGTTTTCTCAATCAAGATCTTGTGTCGCTATAGTGCTGTTACTAAAGTTTAGATCTGAAAAATAAATACATAAATCCATATTAAGCGTTCGATTACTCATCAAATACCAGTTGAAAAAGGATCATATCGTCTATATTAAAATCATATCAAAGATTTTTTTAAATTTCTCCATTTTTTTACCAACAAATGTGGACATAGGCAGTAGCGTAGGTACGCAAAATTTTGCCTAGGAGAGGAGTACTGATGTGATTTTGCTCCACATCCCCCCCCTTTTCCCCCTTTTA
Source organism: Trialeurodes vaporariorum (assembly GCA_011764245.1). Lineage (NCBI taxonomy): Eukaryota > Metazoa > Arthropoda > Insecta > Hemiptera > Aleyrodidae > Trialeurodes > Trialeurodes vaporariorum. The sequence continues at coordinate 6,496,011 of VMOF01000024.1, read as the reverse complement.
AAACAGTGGCCCCTCATCTCGGTGTGCGCCACTGAATTGGGCGAGTTCTTTGGGTGCTCTTTTGGGGATGGGCGTATAGTTAGAAAATTTTTCTGGGGGGGGGGGGGGGGGGCATGGGGGCCCCCCGTCCACTGGGGGGCTGGGGGGCCCCCCGGCAAATTTTGAAACTTTAACGTCTCTTATTGTTAAAAGCAATTTTAAGGTGTTTCCAAATCAAACATTCCTAATTTATCATGCTTAAAAATCAACGAAGTTTGCTCGTCATTGTACAAAAATACAGGGTGTCCGGTAAGTCCCGGAACGGCTGCGCCATTTCTTTATTTACGCAGATAAAAAACCCAAAATTTGGGAATGTTCCTAGATAAATAAAAACTACTTTTTTGGGGGGGGCAAAATTTTGGTCGCCCCTCCCGGGGGGCGGGGGCGCCCCTAACTTTTTTTTTCAAATGGCAACCCCCATCTTGTGATACCTCATTCGAAAGAGGGTAAAAAACTGAGCATTTTGGCGCAAACCGCATGTCGATATCTCTTTTTGTATTCGAGATATCGAACTTCAAAATCTATGGAAACCCATTTTAAAAAAAACATAACTCTTATTCAGAAAGTCGCTATTTAAAAAAATAGGGGTCTAAACTACTCTACATAACAAGCTCTTTCCAGGGAAAAAACCCCCTGCCCAAAAAAAATTTAAATTACAGTTATTTTTTTTTTTCCCCCCAAAATTTTTTAAAACATTTTGGCGGGGAAAAAAAACAATAACTGTAAGTTAATTTTTTGGGCAGAAGTGTTTTTCCCTGGAAAGAGCTTGTTATGTAGAGTAGTTTAGACCCCTAGTTTTTTAAATAGCGACTTTCTGAATAAGAGTTATGATTTTTTTAAAATGGGTTTCCATAGATTTTGAAGTTCGATATCTCGAATACTAAAAGAGATATCGACATGCGGTTTGCGCCAAAATGCTCAGTTTTTTACCCTTTTTCGAATGAGGTATCACAAGATAGGGGTTGCCATTTGAAAAAAAAAAGTTAGGGGCGCCCCCGCCCCCCCCCCCCCCGGGGGGGGCGACCAAAATTTTGACCCCCCCAAAAAGTAGTTTTATTTATCTAGGAAAATTCCCAAAGTTTGGTTTTTTTATCTGCGTAAATAAAGAAATGGCGCAGCCGTTCCGGGACTTACCGGACACCCGGTATACTAGAAAAAGTGTTGTCAAGTTCCGTTTTTTGTCCTCCGCTTTGACTATTCGAGGCTGGCTTTTTAGCTGCCCTGGCCTATAATTTTGAAAAATATATGTTGCGAAAAATTTGATCTAAGTCAGGAATAGATCTTCAGAAGGATAAAAAAGGGGCCATTCGTGGGAGGATGATTGGCTGGCGGAACAGAGGGAGGTCTGGGGGTTCTCCCCTGGAAAATATTTGAAAATTGGCCCCATCAGCTTTTACGCGGTTCTAAGCTATTTTTGCTAAAAAAAAAGAAGAAAAAAAATTGTAAAATATCGCGAAAAAAAAACTCAATTTCTTTTCATTTTTTTTTAGGGAGGGGAGGAGGAGCTAGTTTACCCTTAAAACCTCATGTTTCGGAGGTTCAAACAATTATCACTACTAGTTTTCCCTTTCCCTTTTTCCCTCCTTCTTCTCTCCTAATTTTTTTCTTTTATTTTCTTCTTCCTTCCCCCTCTTCTTCTCCTTTTTCCCCTTTTTTCCTTTTCTACAATTTTTCTGGGAGGGTTCCTCGAGTCTTCTGGGGGGGGGGGGGGGGGGGGGCAGCCTTCCTCCCCCCCCAAAACCCCCCAAGCTACGCCCTGTCTTTGGGAAGTTGACCAGGTTGACGAGTAAAAAAATAGAAAGGAGCTGCACTGAAAAAAGTGTAAGTGTAAATTTTACCCTTCGATTTGTCTATATGCATTACTGCTCAGCAATTTGGATGGTTAAAAAATAACCATCTGATCGTGAATATTAGCCGTGTGAATATGAATACTAACCGAATGATGGTAAATAATACCAAAAAGTTCTGTATACTATAGAACCATGCTTGGTAAGTATTAACCATCAAAATTGCTACTTACACAATATTGTGACACCATCAAAGGGTAAAAAATTTACACTTCCCCTTTTTCAGTGTCGGTGGCGCTGAGATGTTGAATAGGTGATAGAAAGAACTTGCAGAGTAATTCCTTTGAAAAGTGAATCATCAGGATCAGCGGCACCTGAATCACTGGCAAATGCCGGGTAGGGACAGACAGACACTACATTCTTACTTTGGATTATTTTCAACTCTTTGAGTGTAAGCAAATTAAACTGATTGTGCCACTAAATTTGAGGCCCGCAATAATAATAACTGATCAGACGGTTTTTTTTCTTATTTCCTTGATTAATTGATTTCCCCCATGAACCATGAAAGACGATATGAACGACATGAACGATAACAGTATACAAATAACAATAATAACAGGTGGATGTTTGTACGAAGATCGAGCTATTTGATTACTTGGCAACGGTGCAGCACCTTCGGGAATCTTCGGCTGCAGCTCGTCGCGTCTACGTTTGACCGTCGACGATTGAACGTCTGCGTTTGACTGCATATGCGATTCTAGGAATGACCCGTCTACGATAGAGTCCCTATATACTATGAGAGTTGCGACAAGACTCCATTTGAAGAAGAAGAAGCGGATCGATGGAGGCTCCGAGAGGCAAAATGCAAATGGCGGTTGGCGCTAGTTCAAATAGGTTAGGTTCTGATTCGAAACAATAACGGTCTTTCATTGAGCGCACGAACTGTGTACTTCGTTATTGCATTTCTCAATTTCTGAATTGGATAATTCAATTTACTTATTCCTATTATTATAATTAGAGCGTAGTTTAATTCCTAAATCCTAATGTGAATGGAACTTTGTTTTGTTTTTTTTTTTATTTTGTGATCAAGGTACTAGAAGCATTTGAAATTAAAAAGTATTTTGTTGGATTTTGATTTGTTGTAATTCGTGTGAAGGTTTCGTTTCGATTGTTTGTGATAATTTCTCAAGCTTTTTTTCAATTAATCAAGCTACAGATACTCTTTGTATTTTTGATTTATATACAGATGGTATAGTTGCTCAAGCTAGAGTCCCTATAAGATGTTTTTCTTTCAGAGAAAAGAGAACACGGTTTGTAAACTGGAACAACTACACAGTCGATGAAGACTCCTTTTTGTGTCTTTGTTCCTCTGAAAATTCATAATTTTCCTTGCATGATCAGAGAAAGTCTACTACCATTTAAGCTCCTTGAACAGATTTTATGAAAGTGTCCCTGATTTTAACTTTCCTGTGCCAAAGAACTTCTTCATACTGTGTCTTACTTCCAATCATTTTTCAACCGACTGGTTTTCAACAAATGTTAGGCTCCATCAACACAGGGATTACTTTAAACCATGGTGCAACACATCATTTTGCCCCTGGATCCATTATATATTGGTCATACCTTTAGCAACACAATCTGCGAGTGCCTCTTGATTCGAGGGAAGACTCAAATGGATGTTTGTATAGAACTCGGAAGCAATGGGGGTCATACGGAACGAAGCTCAAAGATCATAGTGTTGACATACTGATTTGTTATGGTGGACTTTGATTTGTCCCAATAAAGATAATTAAACAACAACAATTAATTGTAGCAATTAGTTTGGAAAAAAACATCCCGTGCGGAGAGAGCCTGTAATGCTTTTCTTCGAACCTGGATAGTGTAATTCCGAACCTTGTTTCTCTTAAAGCTTTAATTAAAATTTCCTCAAAATTTCCTCATTTATCCGCACTTTATTGACGACACCTGTTGCATTCCTTTGATGCTTGCCACCAGCGTAATAAGTTTTATTCTTGGTGGAACAGGACCATTTTGAGTATCGGGTGCTGACAAGGAGCGGTACGTGCTACCAAACAGCATCAATGTGCATCGGTGAGCGGTTGATTAGAAACGAGTCAAAACTATACAAACCAACCCCTCACCGTTAGGTTTTGATGCGCTTCGGTAGCACGCACTGCTACTTGTCAAAACCTGACACTCAAAATGGTCTACTTAAGTATTGCTTCATTGTTGCTTTTCATGTATGAAGCAATATTCCGAAAATTTAAAAACTATTTCATTGAGAATTATGTAATTTTTAAACACAATGCGGAAACGAACAATTTTCATTTGTAATCTCTATCGCAGTAGTCTTCTGTATTATTGATCAAATCAAGAGATACTAAGGCGGAAACATTGATATTCTTTTTACCTTTATTGCATTACCTTTTACCTGTGACTGAATTGAGTAGTCGTCGGCAGAAAATCACTGGTATATTCTTTTTGTCGGTAGATAATCTCCATCTCTGTTCCATTTTTGGTTTAATTCTTCTTTGGAACATTGCTAATATTCTCAACATTTTTACGTTTGATATCTCATTGTCGTTTCCATGAGATCCCTATTGCATCACTTCTCCTAATTGATCACTCACTCTAGAAAATCATTGTTACAATAGAGATAGCAAATGAAAAGAACAAGGCACAGAGCAGTAATTGACCAAGAGCGTAGCTGGGAGAAAATAATTGCCAACTCTCAACGTAGTTACATTTTCAACGTTTCTTCTTACTCCTCTTGATCCTGTCCTTAACCCTTGCCTTTCTTTTTCTTTCCCGTCAGAAAATGCCTGGATGTTGCGTACCCAATTGTCCAAGCTCCTTCAAAAAGGGGCAACGAATGAAAAAATTCCCTAAAGATCCCGTCCGCCGAAAGTTGTGGCGAGACAAAGTGAATCGCCATGAGGATTGGAATGTTACCAATTACTCAGTCTTGTGTGAGGTATACCTACCCTTCCTTCCATCTTACTTCATTCCTCCTATATACAAAGTTGAGCAAACGGTGTAGTATTCGAAACCCATGAGTCCCAGTTTTCAGAATTCGTCAATTTTTTTTAATGTATTTCAGCAGTAATCGGAGTAGATTTTTACCTAATCAATGAACATGGCAGTTGTTCATATTTTAGACATAGGGTCATCCTTGATTTGTCGTAAGAAATCTATTGAAAAAAATTTACAACCTGAATACTGGGACTCGTAGGACTTGAATACTACCATAATTGCACAACTCTGCTCCTAAAAGTGATACCAATTTCCTGTCCTGGGATAGACTTTTATCCAGTGATAACAGTGATCAACTTTACTGTCAGTCAGGAGTTCGAAGCCACTGTTAAAATCAAAATCTGCGTCACTCATGGCAGAAAACACTGAGAATTCTTTCGAGACAAAAAAAAGATTGTTCAGAAACTGATTTCAGATGTTCTAGCACCGTCGCAAATTGAATTCATACATATCAGTTTGAATTATTGCAATTGGAGCTCTGAACAGGAACGGCTCCCAAAAAGAGCTTTTCAATGAGCTCCCATTGCAATAAATCAACCTGCATTCTTTAATGTGAATTCGGATAGTGCCGGAACATCTGAAATCAGTTTTTGAACGATGAAAATACTAGTTTTTAATAATTTCTCACATTTTTCTGCGATGAGAGTCGCAGATTCCGAATTCAGCTGTGGCTCCCACTCCGAATCCTTACAGAATTAAAATCTACGACTGATGAGCCACCAAAATTATAATGCGATTATTCATCCATGACCTAATATGAATGCATGTTTGGATGCTCACCAAACTACCTGCAAATTTGTCTTCATCCGTTCAATTGAAATATAGTGTAACATAAGAAAGAAAGTGTAGGAGGACTCTTTTTTTTGGGGGAAAATTTCCTTGCCTGAAAAACACTTAATTTTCAATAGACGAGAGGGAGAATACATTTTTAGGGCATTTGGTAAGCACCCAAAGATTCTTCATGCAAGGCTACGAATAAATTTCTTTGGAAACTTAACAGTGTGACTACACAGTCAACGACAAACAAATCAGTTGTCTTAGAAAATATTGAACTTGACAGTTCTACAGCTTTCATAAAAAACATCTGCTTTACACCGCCTATGGCATCACTTCTTTGGTCAGTAGCGATATCTAGCTGATGTTTTTGTGGAAGCCGTAAAAATTTCAAGTTCAATTTATTCTGATACAACATTTACTTTTTCCTTATAAACTAAAAAGGGCCAACCTTTCATTAAAGGTCAAATAATTTTGATTTCAACGAGGCTGACTGAGATCATATCAAATGAAGTACACAGAGCCTACAATGGATCCGACAGAGACCATTTATAACCTTTTATAAGATATTTCCTCCTTTGAGCTCAGTGTTCTTACTCAGCAAGGATCGCACGTACATTGCACCAGAATATAAGCCACTTGCTTCTAAAAAAAAAAAAAATGAACTGCCAGTCAACCTTGGTGCCCAAAGTTTTGGGCCCATTTCTAATTATCATGACCCCTCAATTTATTCTTTTTGCACCTTTTAAAGGTTATTACTTTGTAAAGTGTACTTCTTCTAATGTATGATTCTTGCAATCAAACTAAAAAAGAAAAAAAAAAGATTGTACGATTCAACCTCAAAATCCGCAGAAACTAGAGATAGGACTTTCTCTTATTTTTAACACTGCAAGGAAGATTAATGCGGGTATCATTTGGCTCTTAAAGATGGTTTTTAAGTAAGAACACTACTTGAGTTGTAATTGAGAGAATGATAAAACTTAGGTGACTTTTAATAGTAAAATATGAAAGGTTAGCGGCTGAGCCGTGAAACACGACCAATAATGGCTCATAAAATTTGGCACAGGTGATTTTTTCCCATCTAATCGAATGTGAAGAAATTATAACCGTAGCCAGAATATTGTCTCTCCCTCTTAGCCCATTTAAACGCATTTGTTATAAAATGATGGATATAGGGGCTGTCACATGACTTCAGCACCTGTCTCTGTCCTTTTGTAACACATGCAAGTAAATGGGCTTAGATTGAGATAGACAATATTATGGCTACGGCTATGGAAACAATAAATTCTCCAGGAGGATGAAGAATTCATTTTTTTACCTACGTTTAAATGGAAAAATTGCGCTCTTGCCAAATCGCACAAGCTGCCAGTGACAATGAGGACAACTACATTTCTACGAAGAAAATAAAAAATTAGAAAACATGAGAGTAAAACGTGTCAATCAATTTATTCAATTATAGCATCATCAGAAAATCATTGAACGAGTAAAATTTTCTTTCCTCTCAAACTTGCAAATCCAGTTACCTCTCCACTATTCCACCTTCATAAAAAAATTTAAAGTTTGTGGAGTTACAAATGAGATTATGGAAGCAATGAAAGGTAGAAAAAAGAGTGAAATGAAATGACAAACTGAATAGGTACGTCAAGAAGAGCATTAAGAAATATAGTTTGCGACCCGCTCAAATTTTTTAGTTTGAACAACTACAAAACAAACGAGTTCATACTTCCTAAAATCCCCATTCCTTATTCCTTCCATTGTCTTTTCTTCTTCTCTTTACAGAATCATTTCCAAGAGAGCGACTGGGTCTGGGTCGTCAGACGGGGCAAAAAAACCCTATCGTTGAAACCTCATGCAATTCCGTCAGTTTTCTCTCCTTCCAAGTTCCAACAACCAACCCTACCTCCTCAACCGCCTGATGACTTATTAACTCCAAAAAGACTTGCTCGGAAGAGGTTAAAGCTTTTCCACAACTACAGCAAGAGTCCAAGTAAAGAGAACAATTCATCTGAGGCTCCCAAAGACACAACTCCCAGTTTTTCCACATCCACTCCTTTATCTGTGCACAATGAAAAAAATAGTTTTTCTTCTAGTACTGTTAGTACTTCACCTCATTCTCTTATCTCTCCGACTTCTACTATCTCTCCAAAATCCAGCGCTCCAATTTCTGAATTTTGTACTCCACTTCCACCATGTGATATTGATATTACAGCTCTGTCTACCGCTAAATTGTCATCCAGTTCGTCAAATTCTTCCTTAAATCCTGAGGAAACTTCATCATTTATCTTTCCAAAATGCAGCACACCAACCTCAAGATTTATTACCCCACTTCCACCATGTGAAATTGATATTACAGCTCTGTCTACCGCTAAATTGTCATCCAGTTCGTCAAATTCTTCCTTAAATCCTGAGGATAATTCATCATTTATCTTTCCAAAATGCAGCACTCCAACCTCGAGATTTAGTACCCCACTTCCACCATGTGAAATTGATATTACAGCTCTGTCTACCGCTAAATTGTCAACCAGTTCGTCAAATTCTTCCTTAAATCCTGAGGATACTTCATCATTTATCTTTCCAAAATGCAGCACTCCAACCTCGAGATTTAGTACCCCACTTCCACCATGTGAAATTGATATTACAGCTCTGTCTACCGCTAAATTGTCATCCAATTCGTCAAATCCTTCCTCAAATCCTGAGGATACTTCATCATCATCATCCTCTCCGCAGGCACCAAAGCTGGAATATTTCAAGAGGAAATTTTACCAGCAAAGAGCCATTATCAAGAGACTACGGAGCACAATAAGTAATAAAGAAAGAACAATAAAGCAGCTGACCGAAAGAAATGACACTTCTCCGATAAAAAAAGTTTTCAATAAAGACCAGATGACCTGTTTACGGCGAGCATCAAAGCGTGTCTGGAGGTGGTCAACTGAAACAATAAAAAAAGCCTTCAAGTTAAGATTCACCTGTGGCTCATCCGGCTACTCGGAACTGTTGGCACAAAATCAACCGCTGCCGTCTATAAGGACCCTCCAAAGGAGAATAGAGCATGTAAATTTTGAGAGCGGGATTCTCCATGAAGTGATCCAGACATTGGCTGTTAAAGTGGAGGCGATGAAAGAAGAGGAGCGCGATTGTGTGCTCACTCTTGACGAAATGTCCATCACCCCACAGAAGGAGTTCGATAATACGTCTGGATCATTTCTTGGAGAAGTTACCTTGCCGAACCATGAAGGAACAGCTAACCATGCGCTTGTTGTCATGTTAGCCGGCATAACAAGCCGGTGGAAACAGACAGTGGCTTACTATTACACTGGTAACAGTGCTGATGGAGTCGTATTGAAAAAAATTATTCTCCAGGTCATCAAAGAGGCAGAGGAGATAATGCTGAAGGTGTGGGTTGTGGCTTGTGATATGGGTCCTTCCAACCAGGCCATGTGGCGCGCCTTTGGTATCCACTGCAATAGGACATCAATACAGAACAAAATCGTACATCCTGAGGACCCTAATCGGATGTTGTTTTTCATGGCAGATGTTCCACATGTTTTCAAAAACATAAAAAAAGCACTTATTACACACGAAATAATCAATATTCCAACAGAGATTGCTGAATTACATTCCTTGCCATCTACAGAAGCCAATGTATCCCATATAAGAGCAATTTGTGACCATCAGGAAGATAAACAAATGAAGTTGGTTAAAGGTTTGAAAAAGAAACATTTATCTCCAAGCCACTTCGATAAGATGAAGGTCAGCTCAGCCACAAGCGTCATTAACGAAAGAGTAGGACGTGCACTGAAATTCTTGATAAAAGAAGGCGGCGACCCAAATTTTGCTACAACTGCATGGTTTCTGCAAACTACGCATAAATGGTTCAAATTAATGACATCTCGAACGCTAACGCTTGCACTGAGCAAACTGAACCCAGCAGTATACGCAAAGACTATTCAATTTTTGAAAGATTTCATCATTTTGTTCAGAAATTTGGAATTTGGAGCTGATCATCAAAAATCATGGAAACCAATTCAAACTGGTGTTATCATTTCAACAACAACCATCTTGGAACTTCAGGAGATCTTTTTAAATCAAAAAAAATACCAGTTTCTTTTAACATCGCGCTTTAGTCAAGACTGCCTTGAAAATTTGTTTTCTGTCGTTCGAAAGGTTCAACCAATTCCAACTCCTCTCCAATTTAAACACCACCTTAAATTGATCACCGTGTCTCAATACATCAAGCCAACATCCTCTTCCAGCTATGACCAAGACGACCGGACTTTCTTGGGTGAATTTTTTGAAAAACGAGTGAGCGATAGTTTGAAAAGTGCGCAGGCAGAAGACAAAGAATTCCAAGAGTTAAAGACACTAGTGCGCGGGGAATTCTTTTTACTGGATAATACAGATGAAAATTGTTTGTACAACGTGGCTGGCTACATCACATACAAAGTTGCTCGTCATGACAAAGTGTGTGAACAGTGTGTTACCTCATTGATTAATCCTGACCCAGATGAGCCTTTGAACAAAACTTACACTCGGCTAGTTAAACTTAACGAATTCAGAGAAGGCTGTTTAGTCAAGGTAAACCACCGATGCTTCTGCATGTTCAAGACAATGGAACAACATTTCCGTGCATGTCAGCAATTATTCTCTCAAGCAAAGGATGTTAAGGCTTTGGTCACTGAGGTGCTAAGTGAGGAAATAAAACATGTGACACAGCCACCATGCCATGATATTAACAAGAAATTGCTGAATAGATTTGTTACTTTCCGCCTGAGAATTTTTGGAGAATACATCTCATCGTCCACGAACAGGGTTGATTTTGGTAGCAAGAGCGTGGCAATGCGAACCATGGCCAATAATGTTAGGTGCAATAAAATGCCAAGAATTTAAATAAAAATGTGAAAAGTGAAGTAACATAGAGTCCTTATAAACGGGTCATAATTTCAAATCCGGCCAATTGAGCATGCATGCTCCGTGAAAATTTCAAGTCAAAATTTAAACCCAATGAGTAATTTTTTACCTTCAGTACTACAAGAAAAGACTTTTTACCAAAGGGTTCCGCTGAGTTTTCGATATTTCTCATGTACCGCGGAAACGACCGGAAACGCATGATGAACTAATGGTAAATAACTTGTCGATTGTCGGTTACGCTGTCGGTTACGTAACCGACTATTTCAAAAGTACTTAATAACAACAATATTACATGTTACAATAATGTCTGATGTTGATTTTTAAAGCAAATTACGGTAGTTGAATTGAATTAAAAATTACAGGGCGGAACTTTACTGTATTAGATATCTTTTTCGTATATTTAAGTGCCACTGACTAGGACCATACGCAAATCACGAGATCGGATTTGTTGGTGAAAATCGTTTCCAAATAAAATCCATTTGCACAGATGTTGATAATTCCTGTTTCGAACGTTGAAGCGTGGTTGAGAAAATCGTAAGTTACCCAGTTTCACTTTTAAATAAACTTTTAAGATGTTGTAAAACAGTAAAATCCGTGCGTAACCGACAGACATTTTGGAACCGGGGAACAACCATTTTTCACAATTTATGGCATGAAGAAAAGTCATTTTGTAAAAAACGATGGTTTACGCGTGTTCTACGGAGTTTTTTGAGCATTTCCACTATCTTCAAAATTCTATTCAGCCTCAAAATATGGTCAAAAAATTAAATTAAATACCAAAAACTCGTGTGGGGGACGAGTAACCGACGGACATTTTGAACCATAAAACAATTAAAATTAGTATTTAAATAACTTTAAAAGCAATTATTACTATTGTTCCTCATAAAACTAAGTTCCTTCGCCTTAAAAATTGGAATATTGAACTTATTTGATCTTTTTTAAAAATGTAATCTCGTTGGGACACCATTTGGCCGGTTTTGAAATTATGACCCATACTATGAGATTTGAGCCATGTCAAGAAAGCCCTGAGAGACACCAAGCAAACAGCAGAAAGTTCTTTCCACCTATTGCTCTCGCTCATGTAACAAATTTATTGTACCACAGTCCCAGAAATTATTGTTGATTTCCCTTCTGCTTCGATGTTATTCAGGAGAACATTGTCTCTTACGATTACGATAACCATTATTTTTTAGAGTCGTAACCTCACCTGTTAGAGATCATGGTAACAGCACCGTTCACCTATTTTGCCTCCTCAGTGCGCCATGATCTATTTTTCTTTGTCTTCATTTTTGAAGAATGAAATTATGACATGGCACAACTATCATAGTATATAGTGACTCTACAGTAATTAAGTTGCAAGAAATGATAAAAACACTGAATACTGCAATTAGAATGGAAACTTCCCTTCATTTTGAAACATTATTTTCCAGTCAGCCAACTTGAAAAGTTCAAAACAATTCTCATACAAAGCAATGCATAAGACGGAGATAAGTCCGCCATCTTGAAAAGTCATCAAGATAGCAGAGTTGGGCAAATAGGAGTGTAGCGCTCATTTCAGAAGTGTAGGCGCACCTAGACCATAATCTTTGGTGACTTTTCAATTATCATCTCTTCAAAACTAAACAAAACTTAATGTCTTTGAATTTGAACTTTTCATTTCAAAGTGTGCAACGCTCAGTGAAAAGGCAACGCTCTAATTCATTTTCATTTTGAAACAAGAGAAATAATGTTGAAAAACTCAAAAGATTATCGGTCTGGGTGCGCCTACACTTCTGAAAGCACCTCTAATTGATTACAGGATTATTGGGTCATCGGTAATTGTCAAACCTTTGGATGGTAATTAAATGTTGTCTTCACAGATTTTAAATGAACTTTAGGGTCATTCCGATTAGATTGTGCTTTTCAGCAACTAAAATAATGGGTAAGTTGTAAAAAAGCAACCCTGATTACTGTATAATCACATTTCAAAAAAACGATGATTACAACTATCACCCCTATTTGCCCAACTCTGCTAAATAGACCAACAAATGTCTCAGTTAGCTATTAAGGAAGTTTCCATTCTGATTGTATTATTCTATGATATAAGAGCCATGTTATTCGTTGGAGAGCGTTGAGTACTTTCTTATCCTCGTACACTTCATACCATTTCATGCATAGAAGCATTTCTCCATAAATTAATTTTTCAGAAGAGCAAACATAAGATTTTTCACCATACGTACTCTTGTAGTTTTACCTGTACTTTTTTCACAAAGTACCTTGAATCTTTAGACTCAAATCTCAAAATTTGGAGACATGTCTTCCTGCGTGGAGAGGGACGAGTTATCGCCAAAGAAGTAAAAAGAGGAACTACAACTCATCTCAAACTGAAAATTACCAAGAAAAATTTGACGCACCTCCTCTTATCGTATACTTACTTTCCCAATCCTTACATTTGAGGAGTTCTCTGGAAGAGAGGCGTGATTGCAAAAATCGAGTTTTGAGATAATCAGCTTTGAATTTTCAAACTGCTACCAGCCAAGTGCTACCAACCGAGATTTAAAATGCTATATTTCCCTCAATTTTTGAGATACTGGTGTGAAATTTGGTACACACATAAATTAGGATACGTAGCATTGAATTAGTCGTTCTCCGGAAAAACGGCGTGAGTGTGCTCACGCCTCTCTTCCACCGACCTCCTCATTTTTGCCTTTCTAATATACTCAGCTATTATTCTCCAACCATTGCAAAATCGGTATAAAATGATTGTCCATGCAAGACTCATTAGCTGTCACCTTCAATGAAATCCAGCTGTTTATCAGAACTTCGTCACATATGCATTGCAAACAGTCATTGCTTTTCTTGTGCTGCATTGTCTGAAAAAAGGTAAATTGAAGATTAACGCAAATCCATAAATGATTGATGTCAATTTTTTTTTTTTTTTTTTTTTTGAGAAAGCAAATTTTTGAGCGACACTTCAAAATTAGTCAACTTTGCTACATTCTGCTCCTCAGTATTGACCTCGGTTGCGATTACGACCACAGCCTAGGCATCGCTTTGGAACTGTTTATCCAAGACAGTGCGGCAACAAAGGTTAAATTTGGAATTTTTTCTCAGTTGTAAGGAAAAAAACCATTTGTCAAATAGATTCTAGTGATTCAACATCAACAACTCTAAATAATTTATCGCAGGTTATGAACTGGTTGGTTGTACTACAACTTGTAACCTTGTTCAAGTAGGAATTTTTCTGATGAATTTTGCGTATGAACTATCTCTGAAAACATTTTCAACGTAGCTTTTGCAAACTTTCGGTACAAATCAACTACTAGTAAGCGTGTTGAAAAAGTTTGCAGCAGCTCCATAGCGAGAAATGCTTATTTACAGCAGTTAACAATTAAGAATAATTCAAAACTTGCTCACAGCACAGGGCATTTATGACAACAGTCATTCCTCCTTAAATACCTTCTGCGAAACCCTGCTTTGTAGTAAAAAGCTCAATTGCTAGGGTTTATTTCCAAAGCCAACTTTCTCAGAAGAAGCAATTACAAACTGTGTGCTGAAGGATGAAACTCGATCAACTACTGCAAAAAGCTTACCTTGCGTAATTTTCCGAACTCCTATTTCATCTGGAATTGTAGCATCTACGCATCCTCTACTATGATAATTAAATGTTACTTCCAAAACTTTTCTTTCTTTGTTGTTCAATATGAGGCTTCAATAGTAAAATGAATTGGCTCTTCAAAAGATCAACACTGCCTGTAAATAAAACAATTATTTTTCATCAACTTTACCTGGGCCTGACAGTCAGAAAATGATTTTTAGTGATCCGAAAACTTATTTGTATGCTACGCAGACAATTTACTTTTAGAATGAGACGTCTTCGCTGAGGGTTTTTTTTTTTCAGAGATTGTATTAACTTTTAATCGATTTTTAACTTGTGTTCAATATTGTATTTAGTAAGTGATTCAAATATTTTCAACTGTTGTAAGTACCTCTTAGACTAATTCTGTATTTAAAAGGAACTTTTTTTCTTATCATTTCCCCTTCGGCTTTGAAAGGTGCGATAATATTAAGCATTGATTGTTCAACGGAATTGCTCAAAATAGTACGTAACAATGCATTTCATACAAACTTTTTCTTTGGGATTTGGCAAAAATTTCTCACAAAGTTCCGGAAAACTTTTTACTGAGAATGGTGGATTCAAAGTTCCAAAATTTTAAAGAAAAATTGTCCGAATTTTTGATCCCCTCCCTTGCTCTGCCTAAAATTTTTATTTAATACGGTCCTGTTTTCTGATTTTTTTTAACCTTATTCAGATTCTACCTGTAAATATTGTATGTATTCTACCTGTAAATAGGCTTGCTTTCAGCAAACAAATCTGTGGTGAAGTCAGGTGCTTCATTCTTAAGGTTGGGTGAGGTTTCCTATTCAAAAGGATTGCGTGCTTACCGATTAAAGTAGTATTGATACTAAATATGGTACCTTTCTGACCAAAATATCAATATTCTGAAAGCCTCTGCCTTTCAGGTAACAATAATTTTATCTCTTCTTGTCCGATATTCTAGTCGTTTAATTATATAACTTCCTTTCTTGTTATCCTTTGCTTTCCTTAAATAATACATTTTTCTAAACAATTTGCCTTCCTATCCCTCTACTTCTTTTGAGTAATTTTTCCTAGAAAGAAAATTAAATAAGATGGTTCCACAAGAAATGGCAGACGACACTATCTTTGCTTGAATAAGTAAACAGTTGTAACGTAGAGGGCATTTCAAATTAGATGGCATCTAACAGTTTTCAGTATCCACAATGAACAAAGTTGCTTCAAGCTTAGTGGTCACAAATTCACTTGTTACTTTGCACTTGTTACTTCACAACTGTCAGATTCAAACTAATTTTAGACAACCTCTAAGAAACACTGACCAATTCTACGCTGAGATAGAAAAGAAAACAAAAACCCAAACGCCCCTCTTCTGATGTCAATTGAAAAGAGCCTCTGTTCAAGAATAAAACATCAAATAAAGATATACGAGAGATACTTAATGATGGCTCTTTTGGGCCTACAGTCTGATTCTGCTCGTTTGGATGAGACGAGATAGCGAGAATCGACCAATCCTATTGGTTTAAACGGTGTTACGTTACAGATTTGAAGTCATTAGAGCGGAGGATCGACGGAATCTGAGTCATGAATTTGAAAAGATTGACTCGGATCCCATCGATCCTCCACTCTGATGACTGAAAATCTGTCACGTGACACCATTTAAACCAATGGGATTGGTCAATTCTCGCTAGCTCGTCTTGTCTCGTCCAAACGAGCAGTATCAGCCTGCGCTGGAGTCTCACGTTTAAGTTCTTGTAAATCCTCTACTTTTCTGAAAAACATCAAACAGTTGAAACGAATCTTTCTCACGACAACAACAATATCATTTCAGTACTAAAAAAATTAACTCACCTTCTGATGCAAACGCGTGAGCGGTGAAACGAATCTGCAAAGAATTCAATATTTTGCCATAGATAGGGAGTCTGGCTTTATTAACATCTATTACTGACCATCAAAAGAGTTGATAATCAAGAACGAGCATAAATACTTACCAACTAAATTTTCCCGAAGTTAAATGACTCGGAATGATTCTTTCCAACTGGGAGCTTGCAAATGTCCCGCACAACTGAGCTTCAACAACTAAGGTGAGAAGAACGCGAGCCAACTGCAATCAAGGAATTGAAAAGAATTTTGCCGCTGGTTCTGCACGGGCATCAAAACCATATGAGAATGGTTATTTTCACAGATGCGGGATGAGAAAAATGCTGGTTACTTAAATGAAAGCTTGGAATATTGAGATTTCAAGCGGAGTCACAGATGAAATAAAGGGAAACATATACTTGAGAATGATTTCCAAACGCAAGAGGAGTAGTGGAACTTGCAAACTTATTTCACTGAAAACTATACATAAAGAACTTGGTTGAAAAGCAAACGGCGGAAATGAACACGAGCCGACCATTACGAAACTTGCCACTTTAAAAGAAAGAGTAAAATCAACATTTCACAAGAGAACCGAATCATTGTCTTCCGAGCACATTATTTGCACTAATAATACAATGATAATATAATTCGAGCAGTCGAATTCTCGTCATATTTCTCCAACAGAGCTGAGTAAGAAATAGAAACAAACATATTTTCCCGGATAACATTAAAGCAGAAGGTAAATTAAAGGTAATTATCATCGCGTTTGCGATAAGTTATTGAACAAGATCTACTATGTTGCACAAGTAAACATATCTCGCCGCCATATGCATTTTGCCTCTTGGAGCTTTCTTGACTAGAGTCCCTATATACTATGAGAGTTGCGACAAGACTCTCAAAATGAAGAAGAAGAAGCGGATCAATGGAGCCTCCAAGAGGCAAATTGCAAATGGCGGATGGCCATTTGCCTCTGCACTGTTGCCACTATTTCGCTATCTCTTATAGGTTAGGTTCAGATTCTCGACAATAACGGTCGTTATTAAAAGAGATTATGTTCTCCGTAATAAAATTCAAGCAGAGGAAAAATTCACAAAAATTACCGCGGTCACTGTTACTTCAAATGTGTAATGAAAGCGAGTTCGCGAAAAGTAAACAAACCCTCCGCCATTTGTATTTTGCCTCTTGGAGCTTTCTTGGCAGCCTAAATCTGAGAGCCAATCAGAAATGGATTCAGCAATGGCGCAACTCTCATAGTATATAGGGACTCTATTCTTGACAGCCTAAATCTGAGAGCCAATCAGAAATGGATTCAGCAATGGCGCAACTCTCATAGTATATAGGGACTCTAGTCTACGATTGAACGGGACCCTCAAATTGGTTGGGGCCGAAGCCATACGGCTGCGCTGCGATCGCTCTCCTCAGCAACCGGCAATAATGACAACAAATCAACTATCAACAACAGCCACGTGAATTATCATCTCCACTTCAACTTTTGTAATGAACTACATTTTAGCAACTTTCAAAGTTTTAATCATAAATTCAATTGAATGTAAATGATGTGTTTATTCTACAGTCTGGAATGATGAAGATCAATTAGCCTGTTTCTCATTTTACTATTCTTGTCGCGAACGTACACTCTTATATTCATAAAAATAAATTTGTACTATGAGGTACTCGAATTTTTTTCTCGTGTGTCAAAAATCTTTGGTGAAATCTTCTTTGGAATTAAACTTCAAAACATGTTCAATCCAGGTTTGTTCACCGTACCGTTTCTGTATATTTCTTTCTTTCTTTTATAAATTCTGAAAAGTTCATGAAGATGACAGACAATTAAGAAAAGAATCAAATTTGTGTTACCCTTTTGAAAAAGTGTAAAGGACATCATGTATCTCAACTCTCTCTTGTAAGTACTTATCTCAAGTTCTAACACGATAGATAAGATAGATACGACAAAGTCTTGAACCACTTCTTTTCACCCTCCAAAGCTCTGAATTTCTTGCCAAATGTAAGATTTTGAAGTGATCAGTAAAACTATATCAGCTGACCATTTTATTCAGTCCTACCATTCTTAGGGGATAATTACCCGATGTTGGGATGTTTTGAAAATTATAGGGGCACCTAGCAGACAATAGTGTTGCGTTCAGTCTGATAATGCTGAATTTTGTCTATTTAAACGCATGACATAGTTTGAGCTATTGGAGGTGCACTATGCACTCCTTTAACCCATTGACATGTATAGACGAGTGTCTGACTCATCTTCGGTCTTCCGGGGCAAATATGCATACTTGTTCAGTTACTGTAAACAGCCTATATCTTCATTGCTCTCCGTTTTCCAAGAGATAGGGCCACGGACATTGATTAAGGTGCAATCAGAGACACGGTACCTAGCCAACTTTTTACATTTTTTTCTTTCTTCTTACTTTGGTAGAACTGATATTACTTAGTTTTGAGAACTTCAAAATATTCTCGATTTCTGTAAACAAGCACAAGAGCTGGTTTCTCTGTTACCAATGTTATGAACATAAATTTCATTCCCAAGTAAAAAAAAAAAAAAAAAAAAATATAATATCAGAGAACTTTTTACCGCAGCTCAAATATCTTTTAAAAATTCAGTTATTCTTTCATCTTGCTCATCTGTAATTAGTACGAAAGAGTGGCGGAATGTTAGAATACAATCCTAATGCACCTGAGTAGACAACGCATTTTGAGTATTGGATCCTGATAAATATTTTTAAGCCATCGGAAATGAACCGAAACTCTTTTGTAAAAGTAGTTTGGTTAAAAAATAATTTGATACATTTCAGATGCAGGCACTTCTACTTGTCAGGACCTGCTACCCCAAATGCACCAGCTCAAATTAGGACCATTTCCGATGAAAGAAAAAATGGGGGAAATAATTTTTTTGCACTGTTCTTATTGTTTTCTCTTTGAATTATTTCAGGCTCAGCCCAGAAAGTTGAAGATAGCTGTCATCGGTCAAAGCACTTTTGCCTCGGAAGTATACAGGTTGATAAGAAAAAATGGGCATGAAGTTGTGGGAGTATTCACAATTCCTGACAAAGGAAACAGAGAGGACCCATTAGGTCAGACAGCTGTCTTTTTCACCTTATACTTTTTTGTACCCTTGTAAAAACAATCTGTAAATTAACCGTTTCTGAGGATGCTGAAAGTGCAAAAATCAAATGTAATTTCGGTAACATCTCCAGTGACACCAGTTTACCAACAGTTTGACTGGGTATTAGCAAAGATTATTCTGTTGTGTGGAAGCTGCGTTCAAGCTCACAGCACATTGAGAAAGTATGCGGTCAAGTGTCTCTGGAGTAAAGCAACTCTGTCTCTTCTTGCTGCAGGGATTTGAAAAAAAAAAAAAAAAAAAAAAAAAAGGTGTTGTCAGATGCCTCTTGCTCACTTCCACACTGCCTTTATATCTGGGCTTAGTGGGTGCAGCTGTTCTTTCTTTGAAAATTTGAAAAAAAAATAGGTGCGAAAACGTATTGTTTTGAGCAGGGATGCGAACCGTTCCGGAATTTAGAACCGGTTCCAGTTCTGGTTCCAAATCATCAGATAAATTTAGAACCGGTCCTGGTTCCGGTTCCAGCATGGGTCTGAAACCGGTTGCGATTTCCGTTTTTTTTTTTTATTTTTTCCCAGTGTACTGCTTTCAAGCAGAAAACTTTAGGGCTTTTGCGCAGTGAATAAGAGTTATTGTTTTATATCATTCCACATGAAAATAACATTAGAAAAACTTTGATTCTTGCACTTTGAGAATAAAGTTCAGGCGAAAATACTTACTTCAAAAAGTATCCCAAACATGTTTCCAAAATTATTTTTGAAATAGTAAGGTTTATGAAAAATCATGCAAAACGGCAATTTTGGATCAATGCAAGTATAAGAGCTCAAAGTGAATCGAGTTTCAGGAACCTATGTGGAATCGATTCCATTTGTGGTTCTCAACTTTAAATTCGGGTTCCGTTTCTGACGTAACCAAAGATCCAGGTTCCGGTTCTGGTTCCGGTTCCGTCAAAAAAAGGGTTCTCCAGGTTCTCGGGTTCTGGTTCCGGTTCGCATTCTGGTTTTGAAAGGCTGAAAACTTTGCACAAATTAGTTTCTTATGGTCCTGGACACATCCCCAAAGTTTCATTTCGAAATTCATCTAGACCTAATTTCATACGCTCATTCTGTTATGCCCCTTATTCACAATTTTTATTTTTTTTTAATGAAGTGTCCCAAAGTCTCTGCACAAACTAAATTAACTCATTCTCCTACTTACAGCCTCCATAGCCTCTGCTGATAAAACTCCCGTCTTCAAGATTTCTAACTGGAGGAAAGGGTCTATCGCCATTCCGGAAATTGTTAATCTGTACAAAGAAACGGGCGCTGATTTGAATGTCCTACCATTCTGTGTTCAATTCATTCCCATGGAAGTGATAAATTTTCCCAAGTTTCAAAGCATCTGTTACCATCCCTCGTTGCTGCCAAAACATCGTGGCGCTTCAGCCATCAATTGGTTAGTTTGAATTTCATTTTCATTTTTCAACGGCTGATCACTAATCAGACAGTCAACTGCCTCTTGCACTAAAGTCAATGCACTGAAGTCAAAATTCAATCAAAGATAGTTTTGAATCAAGTATTGTTGACCATGGATTCAGTTGCAGGAAGAGGTGTGAGATAGTCGAATTTAAAAAGGTTAATTCAAAATGGGCATCCTTAGTTCAGTAATCTATTTTGAAAAAAGGATCATCACAGGATTCCAAATATGACCAGGTTTTTTGGATTGGGTAAGGAGAATCGGTGGGGGGGGGGGTGTCAAGTTGAAAAGTTTAACGGGCCCTAACTTTTCAAAGTTAAATGATACTGAGATGAACTTTGAGCGAAAAAATAGGGCTTCTAAAGTTGTTTTAAAATGTATCCATGTGTGATTTTTTTGTTTGTATCAAGTTGTGATGGATTTATTGAATTTTTTTAATTTTTCAGGAATCGACTTTTTTTGGGTTTTTTATTTCTCATCAAAAAGATGCAGGCACTGTCTAAAAAACATTTCCATGGTGAAAAATGATCCTTTACATCATAAAATAGCGCAAACCGCTGGTTGGGGCAATGATTAGTTTCGGAGCTATGACAAAGGTGGCACAGCATAATGAATAACTACGGAGCGCCTCTCTCTAGCACGCCATGATACATGCTGTTTTTTCCAGTCTCAACAAAATTCTATGGAATTCCTATTAACTGTCCAAAATTTAAAATTTTTCTGTTCACTTTTTTCCACTTTCCATTTGAAATTTCCTTTGAATGCCTGTGTACTTCAGTGGCGTAGCGTGCAATTTGGCATCGCTGTACTATGTCCATTTAAAACCATGGATAAGGTCAAATGCGAAAGTGTCCACCGGACACCCAGTAGTTCGATCTTTTTCATGGATTCAAAGGGACGAACTGCAACGTTGCCGAATGCACGTTGCTTCTTATTTGAATGTATGAGGAATAATGGGGCTCTTGCAAACTTTTGCTGTAGGGGATTGAAGAGTTGATTCTTGCATAAAAACGTGTAAAAATGACAATGAGCACCCTAAAAAATTTTGAAATTCACTCTCAGCATCGGGCTTATTGGCGGAGAGACGCAGGTATCATGGGAGATTCCTATCTAAATTGAGACATATCTCTATGTTTCCATAGAGAAACTGACATAATGGACAGGAATCTCCCATGATACCTGCGTCGAACCGCCATTATCCATCTTGCCTTTATAGCAGTTATGTGAGTTTTTTACTGACTTTTAGACTTTCTTAGTGTAATTTTCATGATTTTGCTGGTCTTTACATAAGATTGGATTATTTATTTGCTTGTAGCAAAAGTTTGCAATACCCCCATTGATTCTTAGGGGAGCCATGGCCCTTTCACTCACATATTCAAGTAGGAAGAAGCCACTGTTGCCAGATTGCTGGATCCGCCTTTGATTTATATGGAGTTTATTTACTTGAACAAAAACCTCAGGGGCTATTTGTTCAGCTCATTTGATTATCTTTATTTATTATTGTTGTCAAAAACAGGACGCTTATTCATGGTGATAAAGAAGCAGGATTTTCCATATTTTGGCCTGATGAAGGATTGGATACTGGACCTATCCTCCTTAAAAAATCTTGCAAAGTGGAATCAAATGATACTGTAGACTCCCTGTACAATCGATTCCTGTATCCTGAAGGAATAAATGGAATGGTAATTCTTTTTACTCTTTCATAGCGTACAGTATTAGACAAGAAGTATGTGAGAAAATCAATGTGGCCTCAGTACACAGAAAAAAAAGAATGGTGTAATTTACCATTCGCATAGCTGATTTTGGTCCCTGCCAGAGTTAAGATAAACTTCACCAGAATTATCGTAAATTTGACCAGGTATCAAGTGAAATTGACCTGATTCCTGGTGAAATGTTCCATAACTCTGGTCAAGTTTATCTTGACCCTGGCAGGGGCCAAAACCAGCTATGCGAACGGTAAATTACACCATTCTTTTTTTTTCTGTGTAGATCTTGGGGACTAAGCAAATTGGTAGTATCAGGTTCTGACAAGTAACGATGGCTGCTCCTAAAATGTACAAAACGTAGTGGTGAGTAGTTGGCTTGTAGTAAATTCAAATTATTTGACGACCAACACCTTGTCAAAACCAGATACTCAAAATACGCGAGCTCTAAAAGTATCTCAGGAAGTATTGAATACCTAATGAGTAAGGACAGTGGAACCTGATTAAAACATCTACAAATTTCGCCTGTTAGCCACTTTGATTTTTTTTTCTCTTCTCTTGTGAAGATCAAATCCTCCTAAAAATTTGTATGCGATATTATCAAAACAAACATGAATCAAACATGTTGAATTCTTATGTAACCATACATCATGATTTAGGTGATTATTTTCCAATTTTCATTTTTTTAGGTTGAGGCTGTAAAATTGATCGCCAATGGTGAAGCTCCAAAAATTCCCCAGAGCAATGAGGATGTTTCTTTTGAGCCTTCCATCAGGAAAAAAAGTTTGCAACAAGTAAGTAGGGTCTTCTCTCACCTTTTTGTTGATTCACTCTCTCAAATACTCGCTCAACTCACAACAGAGACAGTTTAGTTTTATTGATGGATCTTGAATAACGACTCATTCCCGATTTTTGTCACATTATTAGTATTAGAAGAAATCATTCAGTAGGCGAAGCATTTACTTTTGTATTAAACCGATAGTTACAAATGTTTACAAGTGATGCTTTCGGTCACGGAATGTGAGACTTGATTGTTGTTGTGGTAACAATTGTTAAGTTTCCTGTTTGCCACAGTTTTAGAAAGGCTACTTACAGGTACCTGTCTAAAACGGGCAATTTAATTATGGTTACTGTAGATACAGTCAAGTCTTACAATTCTAGACTAATAGCAACTGTCACTCATAGACAGTCTTAAAGATCGGTTTAGGGAAAAAGTGAATGATTAGCTCGCAGAAGTACCTTAATCTTTGCTGTATTGGAACTATGCATCTGCGTATATACTAACTGTTGTCATGTTAAGTTTGTCTCCCACATCTTTTTTGTTAGCGCCACTGCTATTTTTGAAAAATGTTTTCAAACTAAAATGTTATTTTCTGTCGACATCACTCGTTACCTGTCGTTTCGACAAACTTGTAATCTAGACTAATTGTGTCTGGGCAGGTTGCTCTATCAATAGATTCGACTTTTGATGGTTGATTCTAATGTTAAATTCCGAGAAACTTGCAATTGCTCATTTCCATTGTGATCTGTTTAGTATTAACGTTGATATAGCTGATTGAAAATCGGGTGGTGTGATGTATTTCTTTGTCAAAATTTAGACTTATTCCATACCCTGACACTTTGTACCACTCATAATTTATTCATGATGCACTCTTATTTTTACTCATTGAAGTTATTTTGAAATCACCAAATCTCTTCCTATAAGACATTGCTTCTCAATTACAATGCTTGTCATATTTTCATGATTTTTTAGATTGATTGGTCCAAAACTGGCGAGCAGCTGTACAATTTCATTCGAGGTCTAGACAGCGTTCCTGGAGCTTGGACCACCATTGGCGATAAAGAAGTCAGAATGTTCGGTGCATCACCATGGGATGAAAAATTGCCTGAAGGCACCCCTGTAAAAATTAGCGAAATGACAAGTGAGGGATTAGTGCATGACAAAGGCTTAATAATTGTTGGTTGTGATGGAAATTTGGTAAGTCACAAACTGAGTACTTATTTCATTGTACAGAGTTTAAAGCTTACCACTTTTGTAAATGTTTCTGGTTGCTTATATCACCCAGCATTGAATAAAATCAGGAAAGAAATGATTAATTTAATTAATGAATAATTATATGTGCTACCAGCATGCTTTATTGGAAAAAATGTAAACCAAACTTACCCAGATTCAAGCTGAAACACTCAAAAATCAAGCCAAGATATTGGGAAAAATGTAAATCAAACTTACCCAGATTCAAGCTGAAACACTCAAAAATCAAGCCAAGATATTGGAATTACGACTATTCCCATAATCTTCAATGAGTGAGAGCAAGGCAGATAGACATCGCTTGCACTCACTCACTTTTTAAGCGTGTTGCAAAATGATTTTCCTAAATCACGGCATTAATTCTTAACGGATTTCGCCTCTTGGGCTCAAAAATTTACGTAAAAAACCATCGCTCTTGGATTTTGTGTTTTTTTCTTTCTTTTCAACTTAAAATCCCAAAAATGTGACATTTCCCAACAGCAACTAGTAGGACTATCCATCGGATTGAAATCTGGAAAATTTTTGCCCGGAATCACCTCAATTTTTTTGTATTTTCAATGGTTCAACAAAGTACAATTTCTCATCTATGCAGTTGTCTATTCATCTAGATTTTATGATACTTTAGCGCTAATTAATTTTATCTGATCAGGTTAATGTGTCGCGATTGTCGGTGGATGGAAAAATGATCAAAGCATCCGACTTTTTCAGAGCTGATTCAAAATCAGAAAGAATTGAATTCACGGACGAAGAGACTAAACACATTGACATTTTGAAATCAATTTGGGAAAGTATCTTAAGTCAGGATGTCAGTAATTCTACTGACTTTTTCACATCCGGAGCAGGCTCAATGGATGTGGTGAGGTAATTATCTACTTATTGCAAAACTACTGTTTTTGGTGTTTTACTGAGACACCTTAATTCTTTCGTACTTTCAATGAAATAAATTTTAACTTTTTGTCTGATACTCAAGAGCTTAATTGTGCTCAATGTAAGTTTCAGTTTTTGTTGTTTTTCAGGAATTCAATGTTTAGGAGCATTTTGGATGGTATGCCAAATAGAAGTCCTCCCCCCAATGAATCGGACCCTTCGAAAACGTCCGATGTCCAAAACATTTTTTTTGAGAAGACAAATATAAAATAAACTGTAGGGAACACCCTACGAGCACTTTCTCTCTCCATTTTTATCTGGAGGGGACCCCCAGACCCCCCTTAAGAATTCTGGGGGAGACCCCCAGACCCCCCTTTAGTATTCTGGGGGAAACCCCTAAATCGATTTTTTAAACAGTCTGAAGGGTTATTTTGTGGAACTATGAGGGGTTAATTTTACTGTGGGCTGGTTGTAGAATGTTGTTACAAGTTTTCTTCCAAATCCAAAGATCAATTATTGAAATATTCAAATTTTTTCCTCTTTTGACCCATTTTCCCATTGATTTTAATGGAAACCATTTTTCATCCATAACTAACCTAAAAATTAAAATTTCAAAAAAACAAAAAAAGTCCCTCTAGGGAATGTTAAAATCAACATCACTGCAAAATTTGGATGCATATGGATCAATAGTTCAAAAGTTATGCTGGGTTTCACGTTCATGACTACAGACAGACAGACAGACGCCACAGAAATTGTGTACATTTACTCCTCTCTACCACATATGGTTAATAAATATCGAAATATCATGGATGGATGTTCTTTAGGATAGTATTAGGCATGATAAGAGCCAATTATTTTATAATTATCATGATTGACTTAGTCGCAGCGGGCCAAGTATCGAAACAAAATGCATCAAAAATCTCTGTGCCATTGCAATACTTTCTCAATTTTTCTAATTTCATTAGAGTGAGAAAGTAAAAATAAAAATAGTGAATTTAAAAAAAACAACAACAAGATGAACAGACGAGACATAGGAAACAGGAGCAAAAAGCCGCTTCACAAGTCTGATCGGTTCTCACACAGATGCAGCAGCCTCTTCTTAAGAGTGATGTGCGCTCACAAAGTTTAATTTAACAAAAATGGAACTTCAACGTTTTTTCTTGAGCTACTTCAATTGTTGTTTGAAGTAGAAAACCAAATATGTAATATTTTCTCAAGATTTTGAATTTTTATGAAAAAAGAGAGAGAGAAAGTATATTTAGAGCACTTTACCTCCTTGAGCGCTCTAAGTACTTCCTTCCCAATTTTGAGAGTCCGCGGCAGATCATTGTTACTCTCCTCTTTCCTATCCTTTGTTTTGAGAATACCTTGATTGTCTTTCCTACCCCTTCTTTTTTTATGCAGTCCAGTCGTTTGCTGTGAAATATCAGCATAACAAACCACGTGTTTGGGCAGCTGAACTTTACTACTACTACTACTACTTTGTTGAAACTGTAATTTTTCCAAAAATAGCCATAAATATCGGAAAATAGGCAATATGTCTTTGGAGTTTTCATAAAGAAGCGTAGCTCAATTTATAATTTCAAAATCTCCCATTACAGTTTCTTTTCTCCATGAAAAACAAACCAGCCTATCTACGTGACATTTTTTTATGAGATTCTCTTGGTTGCCAGTAAAATGAGGGGATAGAATCAAGATAATTTGCCCTTTTGCTTTTCCTTTAGAAATGAAACAGTGATATGAGATTTTGAAACAAAGCGTTGATTCAAACCTCTTTGTTTAAAAACCGATGATGGAAAACGGTCTTAAAACATTCTGTAGGATGTACTCAATCACTAAAATACCTAAGGTTAAAAAAAAAGTACGCCACTACAGTGTAAAACTGTTGGGGGTCTTTTTTGACACCCCCCCCCCTTGACATGTATGTTGATCAAATACCATAGGCTCACAAGGATTAAAAAACTAATTTAGTCTCCTTCCTTGTCCTTAGATTAATTGAAGAAGTTAAAGAAAAACTTAAAATTTCGTTACAAAATGAAATTATTTACATGTATCCTGCTTTTGAAGACTTCTGTCAGCAAGTTATTTTGACAGCTCGACAAAGTTCATCGGACCAATCCTGTGTTTACGAGGGTGTGGATTTACACATCAATAACCTTGATCTTCGATTTCCGACTCAGTTATTCATCAACGGACAGTTTGTGAATGCTGCCTTGGGTCAAACATTAGACTGTATCAATCCTGCTGATGAGAGCCTTATCTGTCAGGTAAGATAAAATGAATTGTTTTCCTTTTTAATTATTTATTTTTTTAGAGGTGTTCGAGTATTGACATTTTTGGTCGAGTCAAGTCGAGTTTTGCCTATTTTCGAGTTTTGAGCTCGAGTTCGAGTAATCGCAATATTGCAAAACAGCAAAATAAATTCACTGAAACTGAACGGCCAAAAAAAGCTGAAAATACCAATACTGTTCGTTGTACATTCAATCATTATTCAAAAAGCAAGGGAGGAAAAGGGAAGAAAAAAGTTCAATCTTTCGATCAAGGGCTTTTATCTTACTTTTAGTCAAAAATTGATGCTGCATTGGTTTGAGGAAATTAAGTACCTAGTTGACGTTGAGATGGTTAAAGCTTTGCTTCCATCTATATTTTTCTTCGATTCGAATTTCTCAAATTCTTTGAAATTCTTCGAGCTATGTCCTCTACCCTCAATTTTGAAATCCTTCGAGCTATGTCCTCAACCCTTAATTTTGGAACAGAGGTTATGGATTTTGCGTTGCAAAGTTTCACAGACTGTCGAATCTTTGCAAAATGAGCAGTAAGAGATGCACAAATTCAGGGTGGATGGAACAAATTTCACGAACTCCGATTTTTAACGTGCAATTATGATTTTCAAAGACAGACTTTTTCTTTTTTATTTTTTTTTTTTTTTTTTTAAATTAAAAAAAGACTCGAAAATTACTCGGACTTTTTTTACCGTTCGAGTTGAGCTTTCGAGTATCTGAAAACTCGGAAATCAAGTATTTTTCGGGTATTCGAACACCTCCAATTTTTTTATTTTAGAGGAAGAGTAAAAATTTATAGGAGTTAACGAGAGAGTGAATTATTGATTGTACGAGGGTTGTACAAAAAGGCAGTTTCCATTTGTTGTATCTCAGTCCTTGTTGGTGCTAGAAAAATCTTACTGACATAATTTCCATCCAAGTTGGATTGTTTTCATTTTTGTTCTGTTTGTGTTAAAAGTTGATCATCTTTTATTTTTTGTTTTTATTTCAGCAGTTTGCCCATTTGTTGCTTGCATGAATAAATTAATAAATCAAAATTTAATTACAGGTCCAGTGTGCGGCAGAAGCAGATGTCAACATAGCCGTCGAAGCAGCGAGCACTGCCTTTTACAAAGGTGAGTGGTCAAAAATCAGCAGCAGAGACAGAGGTGTTCTGATGAATCGTCTTGCCGATTTAATGGATGATCACAAAGAAGAATTAGCTACTTTAGAATCCATCGACTCCGGTGCTGTTTACACCTTGGCATTAAAAACACATATCGGTATGTCAATTGAAACCTGGAGATATTTTGCTGGTTGGACGGACAAAATTCAAGGGTCGACAATTCCCATAAGTCATGCGCGGCCAAACCACAACTTGACGTACACTGTGAAAGAACCGTTTGGGTGTGTAACTCTACCTTGATTTCTGCTTTCTATTTCTTTTCTTTCGGGGTATGTAATGTTAAAATCTGACTCCCCTCATTGGCGGATACGGGGGGTGGAGGGGGCGATCCCCCCCCCCCCCCCCCGTTTGATCCTACAAAGGGGGAGAGAAACAGAGTAAAAGGAAAAAGGGGGTCATCAGGGGGCTAAAATCCCTAGTTTCAGACTCCATAGTACAGCTGTCAGTTTGAAGGAATCAAGATTATCGAAACTTTGTCAATATAACCGTAGAAAGACGGTCACTATGGGCAATTACGGATGCATTGAATGATGAAATGATGATGTTGGAACAATGTCTTAAACGCATTGTTAGATGTATAGCCGGTTGTCACTTTGATGTTCATACAACTGCAAAATTTTTAATTAATAACTCATTAATAATTTTACTGTACCTGATTGCACAGTTACATCTGTACCCTATTCCTTGAGTTAACTACCACATCAACAGACAGTCATCTAGATGACATCATCTTGTAAAAAAGTTTACTAAGCATTTCAAACCATCTCTCTCACTTTAGTGACCTCTAAGAACTGATATCTCACTCTTATTTATGGGTGAAATCATTTGCAGATTTTTTTTTTAATTTTTCTGTGAATTTTGATCAGTGGATTGTATTTTTTTTTTTTTTTCTTTCAGTGTTTGCGCTTTGATAATCCCATGGAACTACCCATTGATGATGTTATCTTGGAAAATGGCCGCGTGCTTAGCAGCTGGAAATACAGTTGTTTTGAAACCTGCTGAAGTAACGCCTCTAACAGCCCTGAAATTTGCAGAATTAACCATCAAAGCTGGTTTTCCTCCTGGTGTAATTAATATAATTCCAGGGACAGGTATCTATAAAAACTTTACTCAAATACTTTTCCTCCCAAAATACATCCTTTTTTTGTTATGTGTGAGGAAGAAGTTTGTTGTTACACGGAAAAAAAAAGATTCGTAAAAATAACCATACGGATACCTGATTTTGGCACCTGCTAGATGTTATGGTAAACTTGACCAGAAGTATGGTACATTTACCGATACTTTGAGTAAATTCGACAAGCAATCAGGTAACATCACCTAGTACCTAGTCAAAACATAGTATACTTCTAGTTAACATTACCATAACATCTAGCAGGTGCCAAAATCAGGTATCCGTATGGTTATTTTCACCGTAGTTTTTTTTCCGTTATGTATTTTTAAAATAACATATTTTCCTCCTCCCCCGCCCCCTTGAATAGGTGGTTAGTGCCTAGGTTATATTCCTCAAGAATATTCCCAAGGTAGGAGAAAAGTGAATAATAAACCGCTTTTTACGGTGAATCTTCAACGTTTAGTGCCGACTTCTGCCGTCAAAGTGATACCCTTGAATTAATAATAACCCTTTGTATCCTGACGGCACCAACTTAACATGGTTTTAAATGTATTTTTGAAAAAATCACTCTGCACATTAAACTAAATGAGAAAAGTTCATTCTATTTATTGAGATTGATAAAGAGTTTGTGAGAAGGGTTTGTAATAGTGCTGGATTTAAAGGCCAAAAACGTATCTCTAAGAAGACGATGTGTTGGGGGGTGATCAAGGAGGATCGAATTGTTATCGTAATCGGATCAAATACATTAAAACCTCATGGGTGACTGAACTGATAGAACGGT
Source organism: Trialeurodes vaporariorum (assembly GCA_011764245.1). NCBI lineage: Eukaryota > Metazoa > Arthropoda > Insecta > Hemiptera > Aleyrodidae > Trialeurodes > Trialeurodes vaporariorum. Next base: position 6,465,570 of record VMOF01000024.1, on the reverse strand, counting down.
TTAGGACTCTTCATTCTGATGAAAATGGACGAACCAAGCCAATGGCCCTTAACTTATTGTCTCCGTTCATCTGTTTTCATCGGAATGAAAAGCTCTAATGGATTCGATCAGTGAAGCCACCTGTATGATCATAATTTATTAGAGGTGTTCGAGTGCCCAGAAAAGACTCGATTTTTGCGTTTTCCGATACTCTAAAGCTCGACTCGAACAAAAAAAAATTGGGAAAAAAAAAAAATCATCTGAGTCTTCGAAAATCATAATTGCGCATCAAAAATCAGAGTTTGTGAAATTCGATCTATGCACCCTGAATTTGTGCATCTCTTACCTCTCATTTTGCAAAGATTCGACAGTCTGTGAACTTCACAATGCAAAATCCACGACTCTGTTTCAAAATTAAGGGTAGAGGACATAGCTCGAAGAATTTTAAAATTGAGGGTAGAGGACTTCGCTTGAAGAATTTCAAAGAATTTGAGAAATTCAAACGGAAGAAAAATATAGATGGAAGCAAAGCTTTAACCATCTCAACGTCAAATAGGAAGATAATTTCCTCCAACCAACGCAGCATGAATTTTTGACTAAAAGTAAGATAGAAGCCCTTGATCGAAAGATTGAACTTTTTGAATAATGAATGAAGCATAATGACTGGTATGGGTATTTTCAGCTCTTTTTGGCCTTTCAGTTTTAGTGAACTTATTTTGCTGTTTTGCAATATTGCGATTACTAGAACTCGAGCTCGAAACTCGACAAAATAGGCAAAACTTGACTCGACTCGACCAAACATTTCAATATTCGAACACCTCTATAATTTATAATGTTTTTGATCCAACTACCAAAATGATTTTGATCTCATCCTGCATGATTACCCAGCCACATTTGTTGGTCTTGGACATTTTTCCAAGAACCAAATATTCCTCTCTGGAAGCTCACTCAACTGAGAATGTCCATGAACGTTGTAACTTTACATACAAGCAATTGATTTTTGATCTTCGTTCTGTCGCAGGCAAAGAAGTAGGTGAAGCTCTAGTTAAGCATCCGAAAGTAAGGAAAATTGGTTTCACTGGAAGCACAGCTGTTGGACATTCCATCCTTAGAGGATCTTCAGATTCGAATCTTAAAAAAGTTTCTTTAGAGTTGGGAGGAAAATCACCGCTGATCATTTTTAGCGATTGTGACTTGGAAAAATCTGTTCGAATGGTCAGTGATACTCTTGTCTTCTCTTAACTCACCGCAGTTCACGTGATCACAAAAATTTACTTTTTGGATTTTTAGAAAATTAAGGGGAGTCGGACGAGGATTTCGGTCAAAATTTTAAAAAATTGTTTTTTCAGCTAACCTTGTTCCATGTATCATCAGCTTTAATTTAAGACCAAGTTCACTTATTTTTGATGAGTATTCTACTCTTTAAGAATAATTTCATTAAAAAAAGAAAAACAGAGTTAAGTGCATTATGCATTTAAAGTGTTTTTTTCCGGAATTTTTAAATTGTGTTTTCCCCCAGTTTGTGTTTTTTCACACAAGAGGTACATTTTCTCAGGACCCACTCAACCGATTTTGAAAAACTTAGGCTTGTTTGATTTGTCTTTACGCCCTGCACAATTTAACACAGGCTTTTTTCAAAATTCTGTTTGGCTCAACTTTTATGAGCCTCAAAGTGCCCAAAAATAATTAACTTTTGGAACTAAATTTTAAAAAATCATAACACTTTCAAAATTCAATATTTTTTTAAAACCCCTCATTAAAGTGTGTAAAACAATAAGACAAATCAAACAAGCCAAAGTTTTTGAAAATCGGTTGAATAGTTCCTGAGAAAATGTTCCTTAAACATTGATGGTTTAACATGGGCTGAGATAGGCCATCCGACTCCCCTTAAAAGAAAAAAGAAATCGAATGAAAACAAATTCATGATGATTATCCAATTTTGTTTTAAATTAATAATTTACTCAGAGAACCATAGGCCTTTCGATCTTAAATCATCATCGGTGGCGAGTATATTGAGTTGATTCCAGGGTCGATCAGTTCGAAACGTAGACACCACGTTGTGCTGCTTAAAAAGTCAACAGTTTTCGGCTGAAATTTACAAAGTGATGCCAACAGTACAACTTTGAGGAATTTCTGCACCTGCGAGCATACTTCAAAAAGATACCCTGAAAGTTTCAAGCTGAAAAACTCAAAAATAAAGCTGGGATATTGGAATTACGAAAGTTCCTGTAAGCCTCAATGAGTGCGAGTGAGGCAGATAGACATAGGATCACTCGTATTCATAAAGTTTATGGTGCAATGAATTTCCTAAATTATGGCATTAATTTGCTACCATTTTGGCTCTTTATGGGCTCATAAAATCCATAAAATATGCGTGATGTTCTTGGATTTTGTGTTTTTCTTTGTTTTCAATTTAAAATGCCAAAAAACAATTTTCCCTACAAGTGACTATAGTCAAACTCAAATCAACTGAAGCTTGACGCTCCTTTTCCCCTCGCTCGCCAGCACTCATTTTCACCCTCTCCACTATGCGCCCTGCTGGACAATGCGTCGCACAACATCCCCGGTCATCATTCTACCTGAGGCTCCGCATGCAGGTACGGGGTTTTGAATAGAGCGCCTTGAGACGATGAAAGGGGAGAAAGGCCCAACGCCGGCTACTGTTGGCTGGGTCGGGCTGTTGTGGTGGGGGAAGGCAGCCGAGAAGCGTTAAACTTCAGTTGATTTGGGTTTGACTATAGTGGTGCTATCCACCGGATTGAAGTCTGGAAAAGTTTCGCCTGAAATCACCTTTAATGAATGACTTACTCAAAGAGCCAATGGCCTTTTTTGAGTAAGTTATTAAGTTAATATAAGATTGGCCAATTATTTTAAATTTGTTTTAAGGTGATTTTATGGCAAACTCCCGAAAATTTTAATCCGATAGATGGCATTACTTGTCACTGGCTCCGAAAATAACCGTTTTTTGACGGGTTTCGGCTGTTTTCTCTGAAAAGACGAATAATAGACAAGAAATCGGAATGTCAGCACCTGCTTAATTTTTTGCTTGATTTTTTGAGCCATAAATGGGCCAAATTGGTTCTAAAATAAAGGCGTAACTATGCAAAGAAAAAATCATGTGTAATTTGGAGTTGTATCAGTAAAGATTACAGGTGAAACATAAATATGTAATCTTTACTGATACAACTCCAAATTACACATGATTTTTTCTTTGCATAGTTACGCCTTTATTTTAGAATCGATTTGGCCCATTTATGGCTCAAAAAATCAAGCAAAAAATTAAGCAGGTGCTGACATTCCGATTTCTTGTCTATTATTCGTCTTTTCAGAGAAAACAGCCGAAACCCGTCAAAAAACGGTTATTTTCGGAGCCAGTGACAAGTAACGCCATATATCGGATTAAAATCTTAGGGAGTTTGCCATAGAATCACCTTAATTTTATTTCTTTTTGCTTTTACTCCACATTTACTTTACATCTTGTTGTTGACAATGTTACATCTTAAAAAATTGTCTGTCTTGATCAGAAAATGTTGATCCATGAATTCCATTAAACCTGCACAATTTTTTTGATAGCAAATTATGTAGGTAGTCCTGCACTCAAATGAGATAAATCAAACTTTCCCGGCCGCCATTCAAATACCATGGTAGACAACAGTCTTCCATATACATCTTTCATTGTCATTTGCTACGGGCTTTCAAACGGGGGGTGTTGGAATAATTTTTTTATTTTGAGGTCTTGGATGAAATTCGGTAACTATAAATTGGGCCTGTTGCAACTTCTTGCTTTAGTGACGTTGAGACTTGATTCTAACGTAAAAAGATACACAGTTAGGTGCGCAGTAAAACCTACCAAAAGTCACTCCTAAATTACGAAACAACAAACAGAAAGTCAATTCTTTTGCTTTTTCAAAAATTTGCTTTATTTTCACTCTTTGTCTGTTCCAGAGTATGGGCGGAGTGTTTTTCAACAAAGGAGAAAATTGTATCGCTGCTGGAAGAGTTTTTGTTGAATCCAGTATTCATGATGAATTTGTAAACAAAGTGGTAGAAGAAACAAAAAAAATAGTAAGTATTGTATTGTTCCTGGCGAAGGGTTTTACTATCTTGCTTATACAGGGTGTCCCAAAATTGATAGTAAATATTTTTACCACGTATTTTTGGGACTAAAATAAGACTTTTTTTTCCTATGAACACGTGTCCGAAAATGCCCCCCTTGGAGCTACAGCCCCCCAAAGTTTAAAAAAAAAGTCGGTTTTTCTTCGATTCTAGCGACGGATCTACGTAAAAATGGATGAAAATTGGTTCCCGAGGGTAACTTTAGGCGCTCTTTCCTATTCCGGGGTCAAAAATTCCCGAAAGGGTCAAGAAGGGGGAGAATGAGGGGGCTTCAAATTTTAAATTGAATAATTTTTTAGTGCTTCGTTAGAAAATGATAAAAATAACAAAAGAATCTGATGAAACAAAACAAAAGGAACATTTTTGATCTCTTGTGTTTTTTTCATACGACACACCGGAAACGAGTAAAATCGATTTTTCGCCGGGAGCGCACAGCCCGATAGCGCTGCTCTGTGCACTCAACTGACTCAACGATCGACTCGCCGCAACGCGGCACTGAAACAGCGCCATCGGGCTGTGCGCTCCCGGCGAAAAATCGATTTTACTCGTTTCCGGTGTGTCGTATGAAAAAAACACAAGAGATCAAAAATGTTCCTTTTGTTTTGTTTCATCAGATTCTTTTGTTATTTTTATCATTTTCTTACGAAGCACTAAAAAATTATTCAATTTAAAATTTGAACCCCCCTCATTCCCCCCCTTCTTGACCCTTTCGGGAATTTTTGACCCCGGAATCAGAAAGAGCGCCTAAAGTTACCCTCGGGAACCAATTTTCATCCTTTTTTACGTAGATCCGTCGCTAGAATCGAAGAAAAACCGACTTTTTTTTAAACTTTGGGGGGCTGTAGCTCCAAGGGGGGGGGCATTTTCGGACACGTGTTCATAGGAAAAAAAGTCTTATTTTAGCCCCAAAAATACGTGGTAAAAATATTTACTATCAATTTTGGGACACCCTGTATAAGCTCTCCAAATGGGTTTCAGGATCATTCGTCCAATGATTTTTGCCCAATAATACATTATAACCATTAACCATTCAATAGTTTGTGTGTGCTGACGGTTTTTTTACGTATCAGTAAAATAACTTTACATGCTTGCTTCCCTTTACTTTTTACTTCAATTTTATTTTTTCTATTTGATTGCTTTTGCCTTTCGCAGGTCATAGGAAATCCTTTGGATAGGAGCACCAGTCATGGTCCTCAAAACCACAAAAAGCATTTAGAAAAATTAATCGCCTATTGCGATCAAGCAAAAAACGAGGGCGCCACTCTGGTTCTCGGGGGTAGAAGATGTGACCGACCTGGATTCTACTTTGAGCCAACGATATTTACAGGCGTTGAAGATCGTATGTCAATCGCCAAAGAAGAGGCTTTTGGACCAGTCATGGCTGTTTCTTCTTTTGATGGCAGGTTTGTAAATATTTTTTGCTTTTTATGGTTCATTTGCGCTTTTGACAGATTCAACTTTAGTTCTTTGGTGAAATGCAGAGAAAATTACGAAGAGCGCTGTTCGATTTCAATCTGTACAGTAACAACCAATGTGTAGCTGCGAAAATTCTCTATTTAGTCACAATGCTGATTTCTATGAAAGACTTCTTGTTGTTTCTGTGTCCCTTTCTTTGGAAATGGTCCCAACTGGCCCTTGAGTTTCATTTTTCTTTTTTGAGAATACTTGGCTTCATCGTCTTACAATTTTTTTAGAGAATATACAGCCACCCATGGATACGCAGAAGCATAGATATGCTGGAGATTCGTGAAGAGAATGTTATTTAGTCCAAAGATATTAAATGACAGGCAACATAAAAATAAACAAAAAACAAGAACAAACGTAAAAAAGTAGGTGGATTCAAATTAAACTTCACTCTTTGAGGCCCGCCAAAGTGACTTCCTTTACCAAGGACTAAACTGTGAATAACTTTCCATGGAAATGTACAGAAGGACAGAAATTGTTGGGGTCTAAAGTTATAAATTTCTTTAAAAAACTAGCCATTAGTCAGTAAATAACAGAGTTGGGCCAATAGGAGAGTAATTGATTACACAGTAATCGTCAAACAGTATGGATGGTAATCAAATGTATTCTTCACAAATAAATAGTAAATGTTAGGGTCTTTTTGATTAGATCTAATTATTCTGCAACTAATATAATGGGTGGCTTGTAATAATCAGCCCTAATTACCTTGAAATCACCCTCCGAAAAAACGACGATTATGGTGTAATCGATTACCACCCTCATTTGCCCAACTCTGGTAAATAATCAAATTTTGATGAACTATAAAACTGATGTGATGTTAAAAAACTATGTTTATGTTTTATAAAACCTCAAAAAACTGGTGATTCTTTTGTAAATAGTATCAACTGCTCCCTCAAGATACCGTGCTCCTGTCTTGGCTCAATTGCACATTACCAGTGTCCAATCATAAAAGAGACCGCTAGAAAAAACCTCTTATTGCTTTATTTTCATTGCTTTTTTTTCAGTGATTTAGATGCTGTGATTCAAAGAGCCAACAGTACTGAATATGGTTTGGCAGCAGGGATTTTCACTCAAAATATCAATAGAGCTCTTGAGTTCTCGCGCAGAGTTGAAGCTGGCACTGTCTTTGTCAATACCTACAACAAAACAGATGTTGCGGCTCCTTTTGGAGGCTTCAAGCGATCAGGGTTCGGCAAAGATTTAGGTACGTTTCCTTTGAAGCATAGACAATGAAATGAAAGCGATATTTTAATATTCTGATTATTATCTCAATATTTTTACTTTCTCACGCTAACAGAGTTAGAAAAATTGAGAAAGTATTTCGATGGCGTAGAGATTTTCAAGGTATTTTGTTTCGATACTTTGCCCACTATGACTTAGTCGGATCATGATAGTTATGAAATAAATGGTTCTCATCATGCCTAATACTACCCTCAAGAACATCTATCCATGACATTTTAATATTTCTTAATTAAATGTGGTTTGGAGCGGTAAATGAATACAATTTCTGTGGCATCCGTGATCTGTGAGTCCATCTCTATCCCAGTATAACTTGTATACAAGAGGTCCAATGGGTCTGTTGCAAACTTTTGCTACAGCGCTATCGAGTGATCAATCTCATGTAAAATCGCGCGAAAAGTCCATTGGTAGCAGCAGAAAGTCATAAAATGCAATATTAAACTCACAAGAGTCATTTAACTGAAGTCCAAGATGGCGGTAAAATATCGAGCAACCTGTATGCAAGCACCATGAACATCCAAGATGGCCAACTTCACGACATCGATCACAACGAATCACAACGTAAACAAACTCATAACCTCCGATGCTGTGAGGTTGTTAACGTTGGCCATCATGGATGTTCACGGTGCATGCACACAGGTTGCTCGATATTTTACCGCCATCTTGGGTTTCAGTTAAACGCCTCTTGTGAGTTTAATACTGTATTTTATGACTTTCTGATACCACCAATGGACTTTTCACGTGATTTTACTTAAAATTAAACACTCAATGTTGCTGTAGCAAAAGTTTGCAACAGACCCATTGTATTCAAATTTTGCAGAAAGGCTGCTTTTAACATTCGTGAGAGGGACTTTTTTGTTTTTTTACTTGAGTTTTTAGGTTAGTTAATGATGAAAAATGGTTTCCTTTAAAATCAATGGGAAAATGGGTAAAAAAAAGGAACAATTTAAATATTTCAAAAATAGGTCTTTGGATCTGGATAAAAATATCAAAGGGGGGTCTGGGGGTCTCCCCGAGAATGTCAAAGGAGGGTCTGGGAGTCTCCCCCAGGATATTAAAGGGGGGTCTGGGAGTCTCCCCCTGAATATTAAAAGGGGGTCTGGGGCCAGATTAAATTTGATGTGAGAAAGAGTAGGTAGGGCATTCCCTACAGTTTTTTTAATTGGTCATTGAGTGGATTTCAGAAGTTTTCCGCGATCCCATCATTATTTTTGCTGGTTTTCACAAAAGTGTCAACACTTAATTTATCTGTAGCAAGAGCTGCAATCAGACATCTTAGATAAATTACTTACCTCTGCTCATTATTGAGCAATATTGGATAAATAGGACTTGAATATCAAGGTTTAACTACAGATTACTTTGTGTAATCAAGCTAACTTTCTGATCACATTTCGTAATAAGAATACGGAAAGTTTTCTAGCCGTATTCAAAGTGTGATCCAGAGCAATTTTTCAAAAATCAAGGGTAAGATTATTATTTAATCTTTCTACCAATTAACCAAAAATAACTATCCTGCCAGTGGCGTACGCAGGATTCTTTTGGGAGGGACTTGTACTGATGAGCGTTTGACTGAAAATTATTCCCCCCTTCCCCTCCACCCCTAAAAATCGGAGGTCTGGGGCGGGCTTTAGCTCCCTTAGCCCCCCCCCCCCACTGTATCCTACCATGATGAATACCTCTTCTGGACATTTCCACACGGGCTCGGTTTGTTCGCCTCATTATTTTTAACCTTTAAAATTTAAAAAAAAAGTTGTGACATATTCATTTGAAATTGGTTTACAAGGAAGGTGAAAGTGTTTTGAAGTGCCTACCGGGACGTAGAAATCGATATAACTTCCTTTTGAAAGGATTTGCACAATAAAGAAACTAACTCACGAAAGAAACAAGCAACATTTTTGCACCTGGATAGTTGTATTAGTATTTTGTGTCCAGAGAGCCACTTAAAACATTTGCTTTTTCGTTTAAGTGTACTGTTTCCGCTGTTTTAATTACAACTTTTGATTTAAGGTTTAAAAAAATGAGACCAACAACCAGAGTCAAATTGTCCCTGCTGTCACACTTTGGGATAGGACTTGAGATGATTCCAGGGTTGAATAGTTCCATTGTGGACACCACGTCGCGCTGCTCAAAAAGTCAACAAATTATGGCTAAAATTGACGAATTCACACTAAAAATACAAATTGAGGAACGTCAGCACCTGCGAGCATACTTTCGGGAGATACCCTAAACGTTTCAAGCTGAAAAACTCAAAAATAAAGCTGGAAATTATGAAATACGAAACTTTCCATAAGCCTCAATGAGTGCGAGTGAGGCAGATAGACGTATTATCACTCGCACTCACTCTCACTCACTTAGCTTATGGCAAAATGAATTTCATAATTTACAGCTTCAATTTTAAAGCAATTATGCTCGTTTTGAGTTCAAAAAATCCATAAAAAAATTTTGCAGGCGCTGACGTTATTGGATTTTGTGTTTTATGTATGATTTCAGTTTAAAATGCCAAAAACACGTCTTGTCGGAAAAGCGACCAGTGGCGCTATCCATTGGAATGAAATTTGGATAAGTTTCGCCTGGAATCACCTTAAAGTTATAACATAGCATCGCCCCTTAATTGTTACAGCTCTTTGGTAGTTATTTTTAGCTAGTCTTTAGTCATATATTGTAATTTTGCAATGATTCAATGCAGTAAAATCCTCAAACTGTGCCTCAAGAAGAATGCCATTTGTATCATTATATATATAAAGCTGTCGTCCCTCCTAAATGTTTTTTTCTATTTCCCGAAAATTGGCCGAAGCGATTTCCCTCAAATTTGACACGATGATTCCTTAGGGTATTTAGAAAAAATCTGTCCGAACAGTTTTTGAAAAAGTCGTCTGTGAGCGCCGCAAAATGAATTTTAAAATAAGAGTGAAAACTCATTTTCGCACGACGCACGGACAGCGAGGTGACGAGATGCTCCGCAGCTCCGCGCCATCGCCCGAGCTGGATTCTCTGATCTGCCCCTCCCCTCCACTCTACGCTCGGCAGAGTCTCACCTTATCAGTTGACGAGTCAGTGCAGCGAGAGCGGTGGAGGGGGAGGTTCGTTCGTCGCTCATCTCTTGCGCACTGATTACTTCGTTCTTTCTCCAAAATTTTTCTGTCGCTCGCCTCGCCCACACCCGCAACCTTCTCTCTCACTCCTTACGGACGCTCATCTCTCTCGACTAACGCACTCCCATTCTTCGTATTAACCATTCGTTTGCCTTTCTTCTTCTTTCCTCTCTTTTCATTTTATTCTTTAAATTGTTATCATTTCGACTTAAATCACTCGGGATCGTTGAATAACGTCCCTAATATTTTGCAGTATGCTCTTGATTTAATTTTTTTTTTATTTTATTATTATTTTTTTTTTTTTTAAGAAAACATTCTTAGCGCATTGTGCATTTATTTTTTCCGTGAATTGTCACCGTTATATGTAACCTTTAAGCACTCGCTTCTCTTTTATAATTCCTCTTCGATTTTCAACGCTTTTATTTTGGTATCCTCCGCGTCTTATTAGTTCTTTTTACGCATTGCCCGGCAATATCTTTTTTTTTTATTTATTTATTTAATACAAGAAAGTGCAAGCGCTTTGCGCTCACATTCTTACATTTTCATCTCTTTAATTCTCAGCACCAATACTCCGTTTCATTTTATCATTTTTTACCAACTACCAACTAGCCCGTAACCCTAGAATGCTGGCCGTGGAGGGCGCCCGTAGGGTGCATGGAACGGCTAGTATCTTTATACATTCTACATTCCACAAAATTCATTATGTAATCTCTTTTCATTCTAGGAGAAGAAGCGCTGTCGGAGTATTTAAAAATAAAGTGTGTCACAATTGAATACTAATGAAGTATGCAACGCCCACTGCCATAACAAAGTGTTGCTGAATCACTCTAAAACATTCAGTTATCCTGATGAAGTATTTTAGTTTTTGTTGTTCTACACCCATTTCTTGTTGACTTTCCCCTATTTTCTAAGTTTAAGACTAGTTTTTCTTCATTTGTTTTTGGTGTAATCTTAGATTTCAATCATTGTATCAGCTTTTAATACGTTGAAATTATTGTGTTTCCTTTGAATATCTCAGTGGCCCTACTTGTACGCATGAATGAAGGATTCCTTCCTGTGATTCTGGGGATCAATCCCCAACCTATACTGTGATAATTTTTTGAAAGTACCCTTCTTAATTTACCATGGAAGTGAAGAACATAACTTAGTAGGCTAGGGGCTTATTTTTAAGGTGACTAAAAAGACCCTACAGAAGTTTAAGTATCTCAACTTGTCTTGATTCTGTGACCAAAAGACTTCCAGAAAATTACTATTTTGAATCGGTTTGCATCTAGGACAGCCTTAAATCGGGGCCAAATGAATTGGAACCGATTGGAGGCCCCCTTAGATGTGAATACAGTAAAATGGTTTTTTTTTTATACATCATTACTGTTCACAATCAATGTTCTGTGACTTAAGTAGTATTTTCTTTACTAATACAAAATGTTGTCTTGTGATGATTAATTACTTTTATTCCAAAACCTTCTACTTGCATATCAGTATTTTTTCCCGTTTCTACAAAAATGTATTCCATTTACTTTGGTGCAAAAGTATGCTGTTTACTTGTAATAAAATAAATCACATTTTTAAAAATCAAGTTTTCACTCTGTTGATCTTCCATGAATTCACTCCAACCTTCCTTCTTTTTTGTTACCAAATTCATTTATTCGATTGATGTTTTGGGGCTGCTGATCTTTGCTCTTGGACAAAAAGGCTGTGTCCTTAACAGATAAAAATTTGACCACAAATCAGGGGGGTGATTACTGAGGATCGGATCGTAATCGGATCGAATGCGTTGTATCAAATGGGCTTGCTACTGCGCAACTCGATCGCGCCGGTAACCCTTTTCTCACCTCTTCTTACTTTAGTTGACTGAGCTTACGACAGTCCCCGACTCATCGGCTCCTTTCGCCCGTTTTCATCGAAATAGAGAGCTTGAAACGATTTGATCAATAAAGTTTGCCATAAGGTTATAAAGTAAACGATCCGATAACGGTAACGATCCGATAACGGTAACGATCCGATCCTCCGTAATCACCTCCCACAGAATCGAGTCAGAGCTACAGTCAAAATTGTAATCTGCACCTCTCCTCGAGAAAACAGTGAATAACACTTTCTGACCTAAAATTTACTATTCAATAACTAATTCAAGAAGTATTAGAGCAGACATAAATAACTTCCCTTGATTATAGTTTGGATTATTGCAATCGGAGCTTTGAAGCCGGCGCTGCTCTGCCTCAAGCTTTCAATTTTGACTGTGGCTCCAGCTCCGCATCCCTACCACAAACTATTCTACACCTCCCAAAATGTTGGTGTTAAAAAAAAATGATTATTAAATCGGAGATTTTTTAAATGAACGGCTTTCAGCAGGGGGTAACAGCTTTTCTGTCTGTGCAAAAGGGAACTAACTACATAAGGAACCCTTGGCATGATCTCGTACAGGAATTTTTTTTTTGTCTCTTTCTGTTTGAACGCATGTGTTAAAAAAGGATAGCAGAGGGGGACATAAAGTGACTTCAGCCCTTATCTCCGTCCTTTTCTAATAATATGTTCAAATGGAAGAAGAGAGAGGAAGACAAATTCCTGTATCCGCCCATGACTCTAAACAGTTGCCTTCTTCCTCCACAAACAGAAAAGTTAACTAAACTAACAGTGGGGGGGGGGGGGGGGGGGGGGTGTCCCCAAAAAAAAACCAGTTTTTGGGGAAACAAAAAGTGTATTTAAAAAAGTTGGAAGGTTGTCATAGAAATTGATTAAAATTAAATTAGAAGAAGAAACCTAAAATTTTTCCTCCCAGATGTTTCCGCCTAGCTTCTTCGTGGTCCATGATTCCTCCACTTGTCGTCAAAACTATGTACCTGTTTAGCAAATAATTCAGCAGACATTAAAATTTAGTCAAAATACTTGGTCAGAGCGAAGTAATCACTGGAGAATTATAGTGGTAGAAGTTAAGGGTAATTCCAACAGGACTGTTTACTACGGCCAAAAAATATCGTAGAAATAGCACCAAAAAAAACAACTGACGATACCAAATGAATGTTAACTGTTAAAGGCGTTTCTATCAGCAAGTTCTACAATATCAAATCATAAATTTAACAAATCATTGAAGTTGAAAAGCTTTATACGAGTAAAAAACAGGCAAAGTGAACTTTAGACTCCTTGAAAGCAGTGTGATTTGAATGTTTCATAATTACCGTTTATTTGTATTGAACTTGCTGAAAGTAACACTTTAGACAGAAATACTCATTTGTTTGGTACCTTTTAACATTTTCATGATGCCATTTCTGGGACAATAACTGACATCAGCAAAAAATCCTGCTACCCAAGGTAGATGAAAACAAGGTGAGTGCAATGTGCGATATTAGCCGCGAGTCATCCCAATTGCTGGCGGGCAATGATGTAGGCTGGTCAACTCTCATGTTAATCAAACGGGAGAAAACTAGCAACGTAAGCTGGTCAACAGAGTTTGCCTGCCATGCTCCTTGGTTTCATCTACTTACAGTTACCGTGGAAATACCCTTACGGTGAATAGTGAGCACTCTGCCAACAGAACAGAGTTGGGCAATTATTATTCGACAAATTATTTGTCTAGTTTGGCAGCGCAGTAAAATTAGATAATTCAACAAATTATTTAGTCAATGGGGCAGTTGCAAGGGTCTGAAATGTTATGTTTTTTATAAAGAAAATGAAAGTCCTTGATGAGCTGAGAACAAAGATGCCTTTGGTTTCTAATTAAGTTCCATTGTTCCAAAGATGAGATTTTAGCCCAAAATACATTGTTTTAAATGGGAATTCCGCGTAGTGACGTCACTATCACTACGCACACAATTTTCTACAACTTTACACGCGTGTGTCTCCGAAACCGGGTCACTTAGGAAAAAACCGACGACACCATTGTTTTTAACTCATCAAGAACTCTTATTTCCTTTATAAAAAACACAAAATTTCAGTCTTTTGCAACTGCCCCACTGACCATACCTCCTAACAGGAAATGGTGTCACATCTCAAGCATCAACTCTGTTGCCAGACTGATTTCATTATTTCTGATTATTCAGTTGCCCAACTCTACACCAGAGCGCTACGGTTCTTTTCAAGTCAAATCACAGGTCAAAAGTAGTTTATATTTGAAGGAACAGAGTAACTATTTTACCATCTGACATAGGTCTCTGCCAAATAGCTCATTAGTAACATAAAAAATAAGGCTGTAAGTATCGAAAAATGGAATGTTGATTTCAGACTTCAAACATGAATAACTCAAAACTTGTCATTGAAATTTTATCAGGCCACAAGAGCTTCTCAGGAGGTAGTTGAAGACTTTTCCAAAACGGCACATAAAACACCAGGTGTGTTCTATTTTTAAAATCAGCATATAAATGAAATGCCAGATTTTTAATACAGAACACACCTGATGCTTTATGTACCTTTCTTCCCGCAAAGTCCTCAGTAGTACACAACCAGAGACAAATAGAGACCATGCACTCCCTATTCTTTCCGTGGTTGCGCGCGGTGTCCACTTTTCGTGAACCACTATTGTCGGGACTCATCGGCCTCATCGATCAACCTTCGCCTAATGTTGGATGGTGAGCTCAACAAAAGGCTGTGATTGGTCCGCGGTCCCGGCAACGGAAACAGGTTTTGCTTCGATGAGTTGGAGTTCCGACCAAAATTGAGCCAGAAAAGTGGACACCCGTCGCAAGCTTTGTGCTGGGTCTCTATTTGTCTCTGTACACAACATATTTCCATTCCATCAGAATTCATCAGGAATCATTTTTCATAAACCAAGCACAATCTACTTTGTGGATCAGAGAGAGAATGGATGGATAGCAAACTTTTCCAACAGCGTTATGGAAGGTTGATCCAGACGTAAAATCACTAACTATGAGAGGAGAGAAAGTTCAAAAATCCACTCACAAACTCATTAAATACGGCAAACAAAATTACAAGATGGCGGCCAAATGAGCGGGTGACATTGGAGGAGTCCTGTCTGATTGCAGTTTTCTCTATGATGAATCACTTTTCTCAGCATAGAAAGCTACAATTAGATGGGAAACCCTGCTCATTTTACTGCCATCTTGTAATTTTGCTAAACGCATTCATTGAGTTTGTGAGTGGATTTTTGAACTTTCTCATGCTCTAGATGTTATTAATAAATTATTTTACGTCAGGATCAACCCTCTGTAATCCTTAAGAAAACTTTCGCAACAGACGCATTGAAAGAGAGTGACTGAATGCTTACCCGAACTGTCTTGATGGTAGAAGTGAGTTTGTCCAGTTTTCGAATTTGTTTACTGGCATGTCAAACCTAGGTGAAATTACTCCGCATTTGTTTATTCTACCAGTTAAATTAACTACAACTTTGCCTGCTCTGTGATCATCTACAATTTCAAATTCTCCAATATAACCTGAAGAGGAAACACAAAAAAAGTCAGATATAAGTCAGAAAATTCCAATAATACATAATACAATCTCTACCAAGACCTTCAACTAACGTTTTTATGAAATGGCATGAGTTTGTGTGGCAGCTAAGAATTTCTAGAAGTAAACTTTGTTAATGATTTGAATCAATGTTAGCTATGGTTAGTGTGTTCCATTCTTTTCTGATGGAACACTCAAACTGTAATGCCCAACTGCAGTAATAAAAATGAAGAGGTCCTTGGCATTACGATTAAAAATAACAGCTCATTGAATAGATATTCAATCAGTGATAAAGGTCATTTCAGAAGTGTTGGCCGCTGATAGCTCCTAGCTTACATGCGCAATAGGCCAATTCAGCACCTACTGCGCATGCAGGGTGCTGGCAGGGAACACACTCCCGAACTAAGGTCGGCGTAGTACACGGAAATACGTCCGTCCGCGCTTGTAAACAAAGAGCTGTCAGCGGCCAACACTGTTGAAACAAGCACTACTGGATTAGTCTCCATTGATTTGTTTCTAAAGGGATGGTTTGACCCTTCTAATTAGATCGAAACAATTCTTCCTAGGAGATTGACATTGATCTCAAAGGGGTTCATTCAAAATCGGCATTTTTCGCCCACTGCTTGTTTTTGACAAAACTTTGGGTATCGATTGGGTTTACTATTAGTAGTGGATCCTGAAATTTTCGCGACCTAAAACCAATTTTTAGAGGGAGGGTGGGGGGTCAAAGTTGAAACCTTCAAACCCGAATCTCTCGCTAACGAATAAAGATTTTGAAATGTGGTTTGTGCGAAAAAACGCAAAATAAAATTTCCTTTCTTTTGACTACCCACATGTTCCACAAAATTTTGAAATTACACTTGCAATTTGCAATTTTTTGATTTTCAGGCTCAACATTTTTTACAAATTTTGAAATTCTGAAAAAACGCATTCTTCGATTTTGATCTTTACAAGATATGTTATTTTCTAAAAAATTTGCTACAATTTAGTCTAACCCGCATGTTGGGGGAAACTTTTAGTTTCTGAGTTATGAATTTTTAAAAGGTCAAAAATCGCTATTTTAGCGTTCTCAGCGACAGCGACGAAACTTAAAAAAAGAATTTCTCCGCTTCTAATCAACAAAACTTGATGAAAATTGAGATTTAAGGGTTTCGAATGTCGTAGAATTCAATTCTGCTATCAGATTTGAAGAATTTTGAAATCCAAGATGGCTACCAAGTAGATGGGTAGGCAGCCATCTTGGATTTCAAAATTCTTCAAATCTGATAGCAGAATTGAGTTCTACGACATTCGAAACCCTTAAATCTCAATTTTCATCAAGTTTTGTTGATTAGAAGCGGAGAAATTCTTTTTTTAAGTTTCGTCGCTGTCGCTGAGAACGCTAAAATAGCGATTTTTGGCCTTTTAAAAATTCATAACTCAGAAACTAAAAGTTTCCCCCAACATGCGGGTTAGACTAAATTGTAGCAAATTTTTTAGAAAATAACATATCTTGTAAAGATCAAAATCGAAGAATGCGTTTTTTCAGAATTTCAAAATTTGTAAAAAATGTTGAGCCTGAAAATCAAAAAATTGCAAATTGCAAGTGTAATTTCAAAATTTTGTGGAACATGTGGGTAGTCAAAAGAAAGGAAATTTTATTTTGCGTTTTTTCGCACAAACCACATTTCAAAATCTTTATTCGTTAGCGAGATATTCGGGTTTGAAGGTTTCAACTTTGACCCCCCACCCTCCCTCTAAAAATTGGTTTTAGGTCGCGAAAATTTCAGGATCCACTACTAATAGTAAACCCAATTGATACCCAAAGTTTTGTCAAAAACAAGCAGTGGGCGAAAAATGCCGATTTTGAATGAACCCCTTTGTAACGAGATGATTGTTCTCACAACAATTTTGATGTCTGGACAAAGGCTTCAACGAAAAAGGTATCATTAACTGTGGAACCTCACTTACCATGTCTCATCATTACAGTTAAAAATCTAACTATAACTTTGGAGCAAGGTCTAATGAGAACTTGACGTTTCCCTCTTTTCTCTGCATTGTTTATGCACTTCAGGGCATCAGCCAAAACACTCATACGCACCATGGTTGCTGAAACAAGGACAAGGAAAATAAAATGTAAATGACAGGAACAATATCAAACAAATGCCAAAAAGTCACTGAATAGAGGTCCTTCCAGCAAAGATTGCTGCTGACAGGTCTATACGTTTAAGTTCAAACAAACACTATCCCATCTTCAGTGCCAATTGTTGTAAACACTACTACCCACATGAAAACATTAGCACAGAGCCACAACCTAGGTGACTATGAAGGCTCGTAACATGAACATAACAAATTGATAATCATATACGTTGTACTGATAAGTTTACGAATAAAATCAATAGTTTAATTTCTCGTAGATGGAAGCTCGTTGCTGACGTTATGAACAAGTCATGGTACCGTACGCCTTGTTAATGTTTTCATAAGGGTAGTAGTGCTTACATCCATCTTCATCAGCACAGGAGACAGATATACATCCAAATAAGATTGGAAACAGAGAGCAGTCAGCGGAGACCTTTTCCGAGAAAAACCCTAAAAATATAATTAAAAGGAAAGAAGTAAGTCTTGATTTACAAAAAATTTAATGGAAATCCAGACATCAGTTTACTAATAGCTCCTTGCTTAAGGCCTATTTCCATCATACAGTCACTTTCAAAACTGCGCTCTTGGGAGCAAAACACCCTCCGAGAAAGAGAAAATGCGTTCATACTGACCCGTCAAAAACAAAATAATCAGGGCGTCGGTGAGAAAAACTCTCGAGGATGGCACAGAGGAGCTCTAACATAAAAAGAAGTTTCAAAACAGGGGTTGAAACATCACCATTAGCCTTCAGTGACTACAGAGTTAGGGGGTGGACGGGCGCTGATTACAGCCCAGATGGTTTTCGGGTGAAAGTTAAAGTATCGTTAGATGGAATTTTCTTGATGATCAAACTAATAGAGAAATGGGGAACGCAGTCTGCGAGAGAGAGGAGTTATAAGGAAATCCAGAGCTGCAAGATAAGTGCTAATGGCGGGTAGGCATCCACGTTGAGGCGGGCATGAGAGCCATGCGACTTACAACAAACGTGTGATACGCAAAGATAACTTTCGTTTTTTGAGGAATACAAGATCAGCACTGTGTCAGGGTATAAAAAAAATTCACACTTACACAAATAATATGTTTACGACGACCGAATTATTAAAATTTTGAAATCGCCACGCTATACGCACTTTTTTGTTGAAGCGACCATAACCTGTAAAGTGGGGAGACAAGCTTGTCAAGCTTTCAACCATAAAAGAGCAAAGTTTTCCCTTTCATGATTTCAATACTTGAATACGACAAACTCCTCATTTAATCTTAAGCATCCATTAAATTTTTCTCTAAATTGAATGGAAACTCTCAATCTTTCCTTGTTTGAAGTTATCAAAGTGATTCATTTCACAACAATCGGCTTTCCCCCAATACATGAAGGGCATATTTCGTTCAGGAACGTGTAATACCTGTTGTTGACATGTAAACATATTTTTCCAGAATTCAAAATGAAAATAGTTCGGCAATAACATAAATACTCATCATTTAGATTTAAACCTTGTTAAATTTCTGTTCATCAGTCCACCGTTTCACTCCTTTCTTCGTTGATGGCATGTCAGTGAAGACAACTAATTTGTGAGGAAGCATAAGTATGTGTCACGTATTATTTTATCAAAAAGTTGGAACCTAACCTAACACCTTTCTTGCCTCTTACCAATGAGCTATAACTTCCTCTTACCCAAACTCTTACCCAATACCCTTATCACTTATACCCACGTATCACTTATCCCACTCCGATTCCAGTAACTGCTGCATCTTACAAATTTTGCTGCTGCAATATATTTTTTCCCGAGGGCCCAATAATTTTTCCGTGCAGATTAGCTTGATGCACTCTTCAACTTTTCAATCAGAAGGGAGGATTCACCGTTTTACGTCAATCCGAAGATTATTCAAATCTAGGGGGTGATCGCAAACTTCTGTCTCAAGAGGTAAACGAGAGAGAATTCAGTCTGTATGAGGAAAATAACTTCTCTCTAGTTTAGCTCATATCAGATTGTATGAAGTTTTGGTTTGAAATCAGCCTCCAGGGATTGAAAATTGTTGGTCCGAGAACTAACAGTATTTTGCCTGCAAGTTACTTGTCGAGTCAACTAATCAGAGGTGAGTATCCACAAATTTTGCGGAAAATTTGTGGTTGGTTTGAGAACCACAATTTTTTGGGCCCAAAAGTGTAAAATACTCATGCACGATTGTGCAGTCCAACAATGGCCACCTTGTGATAAGCTCAGCAATACAAATCACCCAGTGATTTTTTGAGGGGAAAAATAACCTTGTTTGACCCTTAAATACTGGGGATCAATAAGATGCATTGATCTGCAACACAGTATCTTGGTGTAGCCCCCATTGTTTATTTATAACTGTGAGAAGACAATTTTTTGCGAGAATATTCGCAAAGTATGTTTCCGAAAGTATCACTTGTATTTCAGCCATCTACTTAAATTGGTCATCAGGCAAGAAAAATGGTTGAATAGTCTCGAATCCCATTCTATGAAACTTCTGAATTTTCAAGAAACGTACACTACGTTTGCATGTATGGTAAAAAATGGTTTGTGAACTCTCTTCGCTTTTAATGATCTCTGGAAATTGTAGAGGCAGTAAAACAAAGTTAGTTTAAAAGACGATCTGAGTAGAAATGTGCTGTCAGGAGTAATCCTTTTTTTTTTTTTTTTGTTTCTGTTCTTTGAAATTTTACAAGAAAGACGATGAACCGACTGAAGAACACTCAAACGTATGTTCTAACTAACAAGATAAATTTATGGTGTACATATAGTTGTGATGTCACGAGATCTGCCTTAGTACATTATTGCAAGTTCAGAAAATACATACAAACGCTTTATTTCCTAAAAATCAAGTTAATTCCCGCCCAAAAACATTTCTGGAAAATTAATTCCCGGGACTAAACCAACACCATGTCCAACTGAATGCTCATTTTATAGTGTTTGTTTTTTCTCAGGTATTACTGATGCACTGAATTCAAAGAGTTTCAAGTTTCCATTCACCGCTCATTTTCATCATTCTTTCCATTAACGGGACTCCCAATCATGACGAAACACTTTCTTGAATTTATTTACAAGTATCACTATGAACTGGTAAGTCCATTTTGTGTGGAGCCACTACCATATTTTGCAACTTTATTCCATGCTTTTTCTACTTTTATTTTTTCATTTTCTTTTTATTCAATTGATCCAGCGGTGTGTCGTTAAACATGCGACTGGAAGCTACCCGATGTTTTGTGGCAGGTAAACAAACAGCTTTCAATCGCACAGTTGACAACACGCCACTGGATTGATCTATTTAGATTCTCTAACAAAATAGTACAGACAATTGGTCATTTGTACTAGCAAACGCAAAAGTTTTGGCAATCAAGGATTTGAGGTGTGTAGCCAATCCTCATGCAATCCAGGCCTGCAGAATCTTCCACAACCTCTGTATTCTTCTGCGATCCCAAAATTTTTTTTCTGCGCGAACTCTGTTTTGCTACACTTTTTGCAAAAAGGTTGCCACAAAACTCTTAATTTTTGCCACAGTTCGCCACAAACTTTTTAATTTTTGCCACAATTTGCCACAAAATTTCCTATTTTGCCACACTAATCATGCGATCCGAGATTGTTGATTAGGGAATATTCTGCAAGCCTGATGCAATCAAAGCAACCGTTAGCGCGCCGTGTGCATTCTCGACTGTAAAAATGTTTCAGTTTGCTGGTATCATCAACATATTCCTCTGTTAACCCTTTGCGGTCGTGTGTCGGGTCAGGCCTGACATCGTAACAAACCCCATGCATTCAGTGATTCGGAGAGTACTAGGTGTTGACATTGTTGGTGACACTAATCTCATTACTGCAGTACTATACTCACCGGCAGCGGAATTGGCGGGTTGAAATCGGAATTAAAACGCAAAAAAGGCAACACTGAGGACCCTTTTGAGCCTCGAGTCGTCGCAGTGAAAGCCACTGTTGACGCGCTCTGAGTGAATAGCCGAAAGCCGGCTATTGTTTCGGAGGAGCCCCTGTGTCCGGCTATCTCGAACCCTTTTCCTTCATCCAAAATTTCTGACAATTTTTTTTCGTTGGACAAACGCGCCGTTTTTATGTAGAAATTCGGTTTCAGCGTGAAATTCCAATGGAAATCAACTGAAAGACCAAGTTGATGAGTTAATTTGAAGCTGTTTGATTTATCACTGTTTGGTTATAGGTGATGAATCAAACAGCTTCAAATTAAGCTAATCAGCTTAGTTTTTTAGTTCATTTCCATCGAAATTTCACGCTGAAATCGAATTTCTACATGATAACTGCGCGTTTGTCCAACGAAAAAAAATCGTCAGAAATTTTGGGCGAAGGAAAAGGGTCCGAGGTGGCCAGACACGGCGCTTCTCCCAAACAATAGCCGACTCTCGGCTATTCACTCGACTCGAGAGTTCGACAATACGCATAAGGATCCTCAGTGTTGCCTTTTTTGCGCTTTAATTCCGATTTCAATCCACCAATTCGGCTGCCGGTGAGTATAGCATACGAATGGACTGACTCGTTGGAGTGGTTAGTATGCTCCGTTTCGTTTCGATGGAACTGTCTGCAGTGAAAAACTGTACTGTTCCATCGTGGTTTATTATTTTCCATGGCATTCCTATTAAATTAAGATGCGACATTACAAGGTTTGCACAATGCTGATGAAAAGCTGACCCTAAAAATGTTTTGAAAATATCTTAGCAACACTAATGAGTAACTCGTGAATGATTAGTGTGTACTTTTGTGCAGAAAAGAGAGGCTCTAAAATTTTTTGTAAGGACTCAAAGTCTTGTCATTTATTGTTTTTTGCAGACTCGACTGAACGATTACAATGTTGTGAAAGTAGTGCTGGGCAATCAGTCGTGTGATTTGGACTCCACCGTTTGTGCCTTGGTATATTCATACTATCTCTCAATGTCGGAACCGAATTCAGATAATCGGAAAGTATCGGTGATACCTGTTCTCAATATAAGGCAGGAAGAACTCCCAGTCAAGACCGAAGTCTGTTATTTTCTAGAGCTAAATAATGTTCCTTTGAAAAAATTAGTTTTTCGGTAGGTAAAATCATGAAGGTTGTTCTTGGATTTAGACAATTTGTGTTACTTTCAGTGTTTGCAATGGCAGTCTCTCCTGAAATCAAGAATGTCCGTAGAAACTTACTTCAGAGCTGGATGGAATAATTTCTGAAACTTTTTGAATTATTCTGAACCAAACACAAAATCTTTCCTCCATGAAATCGTTTTAGAAAAGTAATTTATTCTGTTCAGGGGCCTCTGGCTCCTTTCAAACTCCAATTTTGAGGCTTCCATGTATTAAAGTGAAATAAATAAATAAATAAATAAATAAATAAATAAATAAATAAATAAATAAATAGGGCTCTTGCTAACTTTTGCCATAAGCGCTTGAATAGTTTATTCCGCAGTAAAATCCAGCCAAAATTAAAATTAGCACATTAAAAAATTACAAACTTCTCTAAAAAACTTACAAAATGACTTCAAAGTTTAAGGCGTAATGGCAGAGCTATGAAGGTACCATGGGAGATTCCTATCTAATTTGAGGCTTCTCTCTGTGTGTTTCTATAGAGAGAGTGATAAGTTAGACAGGAATCCACCATGCCTTCTGTGTAGCTCCGCCATTTAAGAACAAAGATGGTTGAGCTGTGCAGGTATCATAGGAGATTCTATCTAATTTATAACTCTCTCTATAGAAACGCTCAGAGAAAAGTCTCACTTTAGATTGGAATCTCCCATGGTACCTGCGTGCAGGAGTGCAAAATGTTCCAAAACTTTGGAAGTTTCACGCAATCCATGATTTATTTCCTCACAGGATTATAAAAAATGTCCTCACAAAAATTTGAAAGTGATGACTTTTTTTTTGGTTATTTTAACATTTCAACACTGTTTGCAAAATGACCAATATTTTCCCATTTTTTACACTATTTTCCAGGGAAATCCTTGTTGCCATTATTAAAAAAAAAAAAAAAAAAAAAATGGACAAATTTCCTCACTTTCACGCGGATCGCTAGATCGGGCACATTTTGCACCCCTGTCTGCGCAGCTCTGCTACTATGCAATTTTGTGAGTCTGTGAGTGAACTTTGTAATTTTTTAACACGCTCATTGTAATTATTGCTGGATTTTACTCAAGATGAAACTGTTCAATTGCTTGTAGCAATAGTTAGCTAGAGTCTCATTAATGCGTTATATTTGTTTATTTATTTATTTATTTAATTATTTCTTTATTTATTTCTTTATTTGTTTATTTATTATTTATTATAAAAAAAAAAAAAAAATTACACAAGAAATGAAGCAAAATAGAGAGAAATAGAGAGTTGAGAAATATTTCGTTTGAGAGAAAAAAAAAAAAAAAAAAAAAACTAATATATTCAGAGTACTTTACCTCCTTGAGTGCTCTAGGTATTTCCTTCCCAAACTTGAGAGTCCCTGGCAGGTCACCGTTACTCTCCTCTTTCCTATCCTTTGTTTTGAGAATACTTTGATTGTCTTTCCTACCCCTTCTTTTTTTATGCAGTCCAGTCGTTCGCTGTGAAATATCAGCATAACGAACCACGTTTTGGGCGGCTGGACTTTACTACTACTACTTATTTATTTATTAACTATCAACGGGACAAGTCCCAATTACTAAACAAAAATAACAAAGAAATTAGCAACTTAACCCTTCACTGCATGATTTTTTTTTTTCAAGCAAATGTGGATTTTTCAATGTATCAGGTGGTCAAATACATGGGAAAAATAGTGAAAAAAATAATTTGACGGTTTTTCGGTCAAAATTCTCTTTTTTCTATTTTTTACTCGTTTTTTACAAGTGATATAACACCATAAGAAATGGTGGGAATTTTTTTTATTTATTTTTTTTTAAATTTTCGAAAAAAAATTTTTTTTTTACTTTAATTAGATTTTTCAAAAAGCCAATGCCGGAAACTTTATAAAAATAATCAAAATGTGGTCAGTTTGGATACGGGGGCAAATTTCCCCCTGACATGATTTCGATCACGAACCCTTCACTGCATGATGTTTTCTTTCAGCCAATTTTTTTTTTTTTGTGAGCTCAAAACATACCTTCTCCCGCGTTGACCCACCATGCGCCAAAGGCATATCTCAAAACCTGTATTTTATATGAGCGTTTGAAGAATTTGTTCCACCGGTGGAACTTCATGCAGTGAAGGGTTAACAAATGGCACGGACAAGAAAGATTAAATTATCTTATTTATATCATTTTTTTTTCGGATTTATATCATTTTTTTTTAAAACTGTCAATAAAATGGCTGCACAGCGTATGTAACCATTATTAATACTGAACTAACCTGGTTTATTCTGTGCTTCTTTTCAGAGACACTATCAATTTAGAGGAACTAAGAGCTAATAATAAACTTGAGCTAATTCTTGTCGATCATCATGTCCTATCGACTGCTGACTTATCGCTCTCATCAGCCGTTGTTGAAATTATCGATCATAGACCTCTTGATCCAAGTGTTTCTTGGAGCAACATCAACACTACCATAGAACGAGTGGGTTCTTGTGCATCCTTGGTAGGCAGGAAAATTTTTGATAGCAATTTTGGAAGTTTCAGCCGAACGATTGCTCAATTGTTAGCAGGTTTGTGATGAAGTTTCATTAAATTCAAAATGGAAGTTGTCAAAAGTTGCAGTAGGAAGTTTCATTCAATTCAAAAGGAAAGAAGTCAAAAGTTGCACGTAGAATTTTCATTAAAATCAAAAGGAAAGTAGTCAAAAGTTGCACTTAGAAGTTTCATTAAAATCAAAAGGAAAGTAGTCAAAACTTGTTTTACAAAATTCCATTAAATTCAGAAGGAAATTTATCAAATGTTACGCTACAAAGTTTCATTAAAATGTCTGCCGTTACCCTATCTCTCGTTTTAAAAACAGCTCGTGGATTCAAAAGTGGGGGCTTGAAAAATATGATGCTTTTTTTTTTTTTTTTTTTTTTTTTTTTTGGCTTCTCACTTTTCTTGGGTCCAGCTTTATGTATCAGGAGGCTGAAGATGTTTCGACTTTTTTGAGTCATTTTTCAAAGAAATGGCGGGGGCTTGAACCGTCAAAGCCCCCCCCCCTCCCACAGACTGCCACTGGAGCAGAAACTCTCCTCATGCTCTTTTTTAAATTTCTTGTTTTTCTTTTACATTTGCGTTTGCAGGTCCAATCATTCTAGACACGGGTAATTTTTCCGAGTCCATGGGTACAACAACTGAAGTTGATAAACAGGTCTATGCAAAATTAATTGAACATTGGGATGATTTGATTCCGTCTGCAGAACTATTCAAACAGTTAATTCATGCCAAGCAAGATGTCTCATCCTTGACTGCGGCTCAAATTCTAAGTAAGGACTTAAAAATTGCCGGCAGTGTTCCGATAGCTGGATTTCCTTTTCTTCTTCAGGTAAGTTGAACCTCAAATCACTTCTCAGGGAAAATTTTGAAAATTTTGTTCTTGGAGACATCCATTTAAACTACTTCACATCAAATTTTTCAAAGAAAACTCTCAAGAAAAATCAGAGTTTTTCCAATCATGCTGAAGATGAAACACAGTGTTCACAAATGGGGCCGTTTGCACACTTTTGCTATAAGCGATTTAAAAGTCGATTCTGGTGTAAAAACCTCCAAAAATAACGATGGCACTGATGGCAGCACTAAAAACTTCCGAAATCCACTCTGAAACTCAATTAACACTTTTATTTGTGAGGGCTGGTGGCTGAAGGCAGTAATAATGAGAGATTCCTATCTTAATTTTGTCACTCTCTCTATGCTAACAAGGATGATTCACAGAGTAATTAGTCACCAGAGTAGTGATTCACTTCTAATGAATGGTACCATGACATCTGGTGACACCGTTGTAAAATGTAAGTCGTCTCCTATTGGTTCCTTCTTGGTGGAGTTACAGTATTGTTAGATGGGAATCTCCCATTATTACTGCCCTAAGCCACCATTATGCTTGCGCAAATAAAAGCGTTTATTGAGTGTAGGAGTGGATTTCGGAAGTTTTTAGTGCTGTTATCGTTATTTTTTGAGGTTTTTACACCAGAATGTACTGTTAAATCGCTTATATCAAAAGTGTGCAACAGCCTTAGCCTCAGCCAGTGTTCTTCATCCTTAACTGCTCTGTACTATAATCGGATGTAATGGAGTAAATTCAAAAATGTGGCTGTTGCTCACTGTAGCTGCGGGAAATTTTAAGGTTTGCTTTGGATGTAAAAACCTCCAAAAATAACGATAGTAGCAGTAAAAATGTATGAAATTAACTCCTGAACTCAAAAAATGCTTTTAAATGCACGATTGTATTGGCGGTGTTGGGCACTTAGAATGGGAGATTCCCATCTTAATTTCGTCACTCTTTCTATGCTTGGAAGGAAGATTCACAGAGTAACGAGTCACCAGAGGAGCAATAAACAGCTGATTATTGGTAATGGTTGAATTTCTTTTCCAGGATCTTCTTGCAGGCAAAAGAGTCTTCGAGAACTTTTCCCAAGCCGTAGCTGATCTTGGAGCGGTTAATAAATCAAAAATTGTGATTCTTCTAGGTTTGAGCGCAGGTGACCAGGTTTCAAAAAAAATTGAGAGAGATCTTGGCATTTACTCAACGGACACAACTGTTGCTACAAAGGTAATCAGAATTCCTACCGATTATGAATATTCTACTGATTGAATAATGTTTTCTTTTTGATTTTCTAGCTATCCAAAGGATAGAGAAAATGATGTATTCAAATAACATTAATGCCCAAATTTGAAGTGAATTTTGAGACTTTTTGATTCTTTCAATGTGATTTTCACGCGATTTTACTGAAGATTTTTTTGCTTAGTCAACTTAAACAAGAAATAGTTCAAGCTCTCAACTTCAGTCTTGAATATGTATCTCGAAACCTCTTGTTAACTTTTTTTCTTCTAGAGAGAGCTTTTTCTCTAGAGACCCTTTTTATACACAGCATGTTTTAATTCTATCAAATTTGAAGCGTTTTTTATTCTGTGGAATCCGCACCGGTGCAATAACCCGGAGTTTTCGGAGCTGCTCGGAAGCTGTCTGGTGCAGCACCAGTCACGTGCAGAAGCTCCGGAGCTCCAGCTCCAGTGCATCGGTCTTCAACTCCGATACACTGGAGCTTGCACTAGAGCAGCTCCAGGCGCAATGCACCGGTAATAAAACAACACTTCGGTGCGCTCCGGTGCTGGAGCACCGAAATAAAAAAACACTCCGGTGCACTGGAGCTGCACCGGTGCGCGCTCCGGAGAATAAAAAACCGCATCAATTTGTTTTTTCGTTTTTGCCTAAAAATTGCTTCTTCTCTTAGAACTTCTTTTCTTCATTACGAAAGTGACTTAATTATTCCTGTTCCTATTTGTGTTTTAGTTGATTGAACATTTGAAATCAGAGGCATCTTCATTGCAACTTGTCCCTGTTTTAAATAAAAATAGTGACCTTAAAGATATCTCTATTTTTCAAGTGTTGAACACGAAAGCTTCGCGGAAAGCTGTGCTGCCGTTAATTATGGATTTTCAACAAAAAAATGCAGACATTCTTCTGTAGAGAAGATTTCTAATTTATGAAGTGTCAGCTCTTTCGGTAAGTCTTTTATCAAAGTAATTTATTGAATCTTTTACTAAATAACGTAAGTACGGCATTTAGCTAGCGTGGCTACTTAGAATTTAGTCTTCACAGAAAAGAAATTAAAAAAAAAATAGATAAATAAAAGAAATCGGTGACTACTGCAAATACAGTACAGCCAACTGTTTTTGCTGCAACAAATTATTTCAATTTTTGTGTGCTTCATCAATTTTTTGGTTTACCTTACTGACAAATTGGTGAGGCCCTCAATAATTTTGGCATGTCTTGTCAAATAATGTTGCTGCGGTACAAACGGTTGATCAGTGCCATCCATATAAATAGTTATTGAAACTAGCCCTATCTCTGCTGTGCTAACATTAGTTCTCTCATTCTTTCTGCAGTAATCCCTAGCAGTGGAAAACTTTTACTGGGAGCGGTTGTTGGGGGAAGCTGAAAGCCACGGAATGCTCTAATGACTCGTACTCGTTTTTTAACGTACACCGTGAAGGTTCTCTTGGAGCCTCTTTTGTGATATTGGCTTCGGTAAAGTATCTCTGTCAGATATTAGTTTCTATGATGCATCAAACATCTTGACACTGTTTGGTGGGAAAAATGTTTACTTATCTTCAGAACTGACACTGCTATAAAACAATCTCTATTTTAAAATGTGATCAGTTTAAATTGTTTAACTTTCTTTTAATTTTATAAAAGTTGTTTAAAAATAAATTCTTCAAAAGTTTTCATTTGAGTTTAGTCGAAAATCTCTGATTACTGAACGCAGCAATCAAACAACAGTTTATAATTTAACTCATCACAATGGGGCTCTCGCTAACTTTTGCTATGAGCAGTTTAATACATAGTTATTTCTGGAGTAAAATCCAGCAAAAATTACCATGAGGACATTAAAACATTCTGCGTAGCTCCATCATTAAAGAGCAAAGATGGTGGAACTAAGCAGGTATCAGAGGAGATTCCTATTAAATTCTCTCCCTCTCTCTCTCTCTCCTCTCTCTCTCTCTCTCCCTCTCTCTCCCTCTCTCCCTTTATAGATACATGAAGAGGAATGTCTCAAATTAGATAGGAATCTCCCATGGTACCGCGTAGCTCTGCCATTATGTCTTAAACTTTGCAATAATTTTGTCATTAAGTGATAAAATTTCGCAATTTTTTAATGTGCTCATCGAAATTTTTGCTAGATTTTAACACTAGCATGAACAATTCAACTGCATATAGCAACAGTTATTAAGAGCCCTATTTTGAAGAGAAACCAAGAAAATGATGGGTCAGTTCATTCCATCCCAATAATTGAGATTAAATGCTTCATTTTCGTAGAAAACTTCTATGGGAGACGGCGATGTCAATTTTTAAGTTTCTACGTTTTGTAGTAACAGAGATGAAGCTGTTTACTGTTCTACGATCATGACATCATTTTTTATTAACAACTCAACCTTTTAATTTTTGCACCACAGGACTGTAAAGCCGCAGTGTCTGTGGTGCACAAATACAAGTTTGTATTATCAGTAATACCATGACATATAGTGAAACAAATTTTAAAAGACTATAACTGTGTTACTGCGCAACCTAAGAAGATTTTATCAACATCATCAACTTTGTTTTGAAATTCTCTGTTAAGATCAATAATTAAATTAAGTTTTCGTTATGTGTCCAACCTAGAATTCCAAAATTTCCGTAAACACAAGGATTCATGGGCACATTCTGATGGTTATTTCTGCACAGTCTTAATAGAAGGAATTCAGTAAGATGGGGAAGGAATTCGGTTGGGGAAAAAAACAGAAATTTGAAGGGAAATCGAAGGAGGCATATTTGCCCTCCTTGATACTCCTCCTTCTGGAAACTCAGAGAGTACTTCAAACGGTCAGCTAAAGTAAGTTCTGAAATGAAACCGTTGAATAAAATCCATTTTTGAATTGCTTTATTTTGACTTCGTAGAAAACAATAAAAATCACAGCTGAATAAGAAATAAATTGTAAAAAAAAATAAAAAAATGTTTTACATCAGATACAAATACTTCTAAATGACACACTTAATTACTTCTAAGTGACAAAGTTGTCTTGTGCCGAAAAAATTGTTATGACAGGTTTTCGTGATTTGCACCTAAAGTTGGAACTATTTTGTCGGTTTACGATACCTGTAGGTGCATTGACTGATGCAGCATCCTTCCATTGGACACACGCAGTGCAACATTTTCAGTCCACACGCATCGCGCAGCATCCTCAGTTGGCTTACTTGAAATTCCATTCATCATCATGATGTTCACCGTGATGTGTCACTAGCGGATCCAAGTTATTGTCCCTCTCTCTCTTCTCCCATTAGAATGCATGTGTTAGCAAAGGATAGAAGAGGGGGCGAAAATCACGTGACTGATCCTAATCTGTCCTTTTCTATCATACGCGTTCTAATGGGAGAAGAGAGAGAGAAGGATAGATTCCTGGATCCGCCTGTGTGATGCGTTCTAATAAATAACGCCATTTGATCTGGCAACTCCAGCTTCTTCATTCAAGCTCTGGATTGAAAGGTTTCCAGAATCATGCACTTAAAAGGCTCTTGCTTACTTTTGCCAAAAACAGTTGAATAGTTAATTCTTGAGTAAAATCCCGCAAACATTACAATGAACACATTAAAATGTTATGAAATTCACTCACAGACTCTCAAAATGACTTTAAAGTTTAAGACATAATGGCAGAGCTTCGCAGGTACCATGAGAGATTCCTATCTAATTTGAGACTTTTCTCTGTGTGCTTCAATGGCCAACGTCCGTCATTACACCTTAAACTTCAAAGTAATTTCGTAAAGTGGGTGAATTTTGTAATTTTTAATAAGCTCATGGTCATTTTTGCTGCATTTTTCACTTGCATGTACCAAATATTAGCAAGAGCCCCTTTCTTGGAGTATTTTCTCTCATTTTCAATCAGACTGGCGGAACGAATTTCAAAGCTTCATAGAGCTCGGTTCAGAAGTGCAGGCGGACCAAAACCATAATCTTTGGCAAATTTTCAACTTTTATTCCTTCAAATCAATACCGAATTAGCCCCTGACTTTATTCTTTTGTGTTTAAAGTTTTCCTCATTAAAAAAGTGAACACTCAATTTCATTTTTATTCATTTTCATCGAGTAATATCAAAAATAATGTTGCCAAATTCCAAAGATTATCGGTCTAGGTCCGCCTACACTTCTAAAACGAGCTCTAATTTCATTATCATTACTCACGATTTTTTGGCTAAGCCCATTTGATCCAGGCATTGAGGAGAATGCTTCTTGCAAGCACCAGAATCTTTTCTTACAAATACTGGTACTGTGTTGCAGCATCTTGATCAGATGATCTCGTTCTGTTGAATGGAAAGAAGGGTACGATAAGGAAAAGAGCACCTGCGATGAGAATCGAGCTCAAAACTGGATAATAGTAAAACCATGCAGTTCCCAAAATCAGAAGAATGATGGAGTAAGGAGAAATGTACTCTATTTTTCTGTTCGGGCAAACTGAAATCAAAGCAGAAAAATTTCATTCATTTGGGGCAAAAATCCAAAACAATAGAAAATTAGAGAAAATCGGGGAATTAGAAAAATAGAAACTACTGGGCACCCAACAAAACAAGCTCAACAAATTTTGCGGTTTCTCTTTTTTTCCTTATAACCCTCTAAGGGCCAGGGACCAAATAATGTTAGGTCCCGAGCATTGAATTGCGTGCATCTTGCGTGCAGTTTCGACCAATAAGAGAGCTTACGCACGGTCACGTGACCGTGCGTAAGTTACGCTCGGGACCTAACATTATTTGGTCCCAGGTTATTTCAAAAGGACGCCACTCTTCCGTTTATAAAGGGAAGGTAGTTAACTGTTCGTACATGGGGGAGTTGAAATTGGCTATTGGACACATTGAAGGCGCCCGAAGACATCTTATCTTGTGACATGTTTTCATCAATAGTCGCGTTTATCCAGAATGAAGACTGAAACAATTTGAAGTAGACTAGAGAAGAAAAACGAGTATACTCAAGCCTGGCCCTTCAAGGGTTAAAAATGTTTTATTTATTTAGAACATAATAAGAATACCTCATAAGTTTTGAAAAAAAAAAAAAAACAAAAAAAACAACAATGGGAAAAGGAGCAATTTGAAATTGAATGGGGCAGTTGCAAGGGTCTGAAATGTTGTGTTTTTTATAAAGAAAATGAAAGTACTTGATGAGCTGAGAACAAAGATGCCTTTGGTTTCTAATTAAGTCCCATTTTGCTGGAGATGAGATTTTAGCCCAAAATTCATTGTTTCAAATGGGAATTTCGCGTAGTGGCATCACTACGCACACAATTTTTTGCAACTTTACACGTGTGTACCTTTAAAACCGGGACACTTAAGAAAAAACCAAAGGCATCATTATCTTTATAAAAAACCCAAAATTTCAGACCCTTGCAACTGCCCCATTCCCCATCAGGAAATAAACAGTACAAAAGAGCTCTAAAATATGAAGGCTAAGCAAAAGAATTTCAATTTTTTTTTTTTTTTTTTTTTTTTTTTTTTTTTTTTTTTATCTGTAGAGTTCAAGTTTGAAAATGTTTGCCACAGTTGCCAAAATTTTAAATTTTAAGAACATCGCATCAAACTTGTGTTCCTTTGAAGGAGCAGAGTGAAAAAAATTTGCAGATAATTTTTCTCAATTCGTCTTTGTGTCTTTAGAAGTTTCTTTCAGGTACGTACCTAAAATTTTGAGGAGCTGAGAAATGCCGGTTGTTCCACAATATAAAAGCACGCAACACAAACTTCTTTTGATTCTTGTCTGCCACGTGTGGTCGCGGTGTAAAAGACTGAACATGTCCTCGGCAGATTTTCTTCCGTATGCCAGTAAACTTATATTTTTTCTTGTCTCATTCTCGTTTATTAGAGGCTGTAGCTCATTTTTGTGTTGTTGTGCCACAAATGTAACCTGCTCAAAATAAAAGCTGTCAATGTTTTCAGCCTCAAATTATTCAGGGCGTTACTAAATTACATGATAATCACATTTTTGGGCATATTTTAGGTATTATTAACACTTTTTCCGTAACAGTTGTCCTAAAATGAACTCCCTCAAAGTTAGAGCCCTCCAAATGTTTCTTTTTTTTCGGAATAGCGTTCTCAATGGAGCTATTGCAAACTTTTGCTAACACTTTATGGAGGGTTGATTCCTATGTAAAATCACTTGAAAATAACGTCTAGAGCTTAAGTAAGTTTCTTAATCCACTCACAAACTCAATCGATGCGTTTAACAAAATTCAAAGATGGCGGTCGAATGAACGGGTGACAATGGGGGAGCCTCATCTACTTGCAGTTTTCTCTATGATGAATCACTTTTCTCAGCATAGAAAGTTGCAATTAGACAAGACTCTCCCACTTTGACCTGCTCATTCGACCGCCATCTTTGAATTTTGATAGACGGATTTATTGAATTTGTGAGTTGACGTTGGAACTTTCTGATGCTCTCAAGCCCTTTGTACATGCTTAAAGTAGGATCATCAAATTGGCATCGATGAGCCGAGATCCACCAGAAAACGGCAGGTGAGCCAACCGTTGCATGATTGGTTGATGTTCTATTTGTCAAACAACTGTGCAATTTGACGGCCTGTCAAACTGCAGAGTTATTTGACAATGGATGTTGTGTCATCTGTTCACCAATCTACAATCAACCAAAACCAATAAATCCGTTTTGGAGGTGTTTTGGTCAAGTTTATATTTAAATTTTATACTTGTCAGGTTGGCAATTCTACAGTTTGGGGTGGATTTCAGCTCACCGATGCCAATTTGACGATCCTACTTTGAGTGTGTACGAAGGCCTTCAAAGTTATTTTCAAGTGATTTTTTTTACGTAGGAATCAACCGTCTACAAAGCTGTAGCAAAAGTTTGCAGCAGACCCACTATGAACCAAATATCTTGAAAATTTTTCTCTCATGGTATTTTATCAGGCAGAATACATTAGTAATCTGGAAGGGTTCAAAAATTATTTCTAATCGTTAATTTCCACATAATCTTGCTCTTTTGATGGCAAACATTTTTTGTTATGGTTAGTAAATTTAAGAATTATGTGTACTCACCAGATGGAAAAAAACCTTCAGAAAGATTTTGGGCCCTAGCAATTTTCAATACGATGTAAGTAATGTAATTGGCTGTGCATGGTTGAAAATTCACCACTGTTATAATGGCGGGTGGCTAGCCGGACTCACTGCCTCCTGTCATCATTGGGAAACATGCTGACTTGTTCACATTGCAAGACGATTATCTTGCTCATAACTCTTTGTATCAAAAATTGCTACGGTCCATGCATTTTTCCAAGGATTTTTTCCCATCTGAGTTTTTATTTTTTAATCCTAACTGCTTTCGGAACAAAATAGAGGATTTAAGGTTTACTCTCACCATTTCTCCGGCTAAACCAGCATAAGAAAACTGTACTCGAACGTCTCCTACTTCTGGCTCCCATACATCAACGGAATGATAGTAAAGACCAGCGTGCAATTTGACATCATTTCGATCAGGCCGTTGATCCCCGGTTATTTGTACCCAATTTGTGAACATGTCTTTCAATTCTGTGCTGAGAGTAAACTCACCTAGCGTGACTGATTCACTGATATAAACTGTTGTGTTGATAGGAAAGGACCTGAATTGAGAGTGGGAATGGAATAAAATTGTGAGCGAAGGTGTGAGATATTTTACCAAACATGAAAAGAGAGAAATGAGAAAAAAAACTGATTTCAATCAGCTTAGGCTCATTCCTATATTTTCTGGTGGTCAGTAAAAATCCCTCTTATGGAGGAGGTAGGTTATGTAATATTCAATGCATTCTACCCAATTTCCTAAAACTGCCCGAAAATAGAAAAAGCAATTTGAGTACGATTGCACTGGTTTTCTCAAAGCTTGAAACCTTCCTCGTTACTTCTTATTGATAAAAACCAAGCTTTACTGTCGTAAATTGTTTATAATTTGCACTTGAAAAAGGGTATTTTCCCCATCAGAAAGCATGTAGATTTGAACGCCCGCTCTTCAGCTGCGCCAGCTATACGTCACGAGCGGAGGTTGCGCAGATCGCACCAAAACTTGTCCACCGGATTGACTGACCTTTGTAGTTAGGTCATGATTATAGATGATGAACACAAAGAGATACAGCAAGCGATTACGACGTAATCGACGTATTCGTAATCGTAATCGATTACGACGATTAAGCCGTTTTACCATGCAGGAATTCGTTTCTTTGAATCCTCATCTAAAGTGGGATCATGATGAAACTGAAAATTTGAAGAAAATTCTGAAATTGAAGGAAAAACTTGGGATGTTTCGACCGAAACATGGAAAAAAATTCCATGACACAACCATTCACTTTCATGGAAACAAAGTAAATAAATGATATACCAAATAAATATTGGAGAAAAAGAGACGAGTCTTTGTCAACGGTTTTAGCTTTCGCAATGACAGCCTTCATTCCAGCGATATTTATTTACTTGGTTTGTTTTATGAGCGGTTGTATCGCACGCAGAAGTTTCTTCCGGCTTGCATTTTTAATTTTTTTGGTTGAGAATGACTACATACTGTTTCAGTCAAAATTTCTAGAGTTTTTAATTGTTTTGAGCATATCTTCTCCTACATTTATTTGTGCCTTTTTCAAACATGTTCCATTTCGCTACAATTGCTCCGTTAAATCATTGTAATGATACTGAGACCATATTTTGCACTAATTGATAGAATAGAAAGACACTAAAGTATGTTGAAAAATAAGACTTACTTTGGATTTTCATGACCATAAGGTTCAATAAATTTTGTGCTATTAATGATTTTATCCCTCCATTCGGTAAAGTACTCTCTTGACAAGCTTAACTCGTTCACCCTTGATCTAGCAGGCAAACAGAATCAAAAATCTTACAGTTACTAAATCACATGATACTATACAATTAACGTGGATAGCTCTCCAGGAAACAAGAGAAAATCAACTTTTTTGAGCAAATCATTGAAAATTTAATTTATTCTTGATTTTATTTACAAGTAACAAAATAAGAACTGAGTATATAATAAAAAAATTTGGATGCAAATGGACCCATAGGTTAGAAGTTATGATGCACCACAGACAGACGGACAGACATTTTTTGGGAATATGATTTTTGAGTTCAGGGGGACCTGAAATGCCAAGATATGGAAAAACCCCAACTTCAAAATTTTTCATGATGACAATACTTTCTCTCCTTAGGGGGGAGCGAGAAAGTAAAAATCCACTCCTTTACATATCAAATTAAATTTTTTCAAGATGACCATTGATGTGTTTTATTGGGTCTGATTTATTTTTGTTGACACTTTCGGTTTATATTTATTTGATATTTCCCTTGTTCAACCGTGTTGACCTATACTAAACCAACAGTTTTGATTGTCTCCGAGTGACGCTATTGGTCCAGCATCAAGTATCCCATTAGATATAGATTTAAAAAGGCTGATCATGGGTAAGAGGTGTTAAAAATGGGCAGTTCAACAATGGTTGCTGTGGCAACGGCAAAATCTTTCAGCTCTGGGCCATTGGCGCCACTCATAAACAGAGTCTTAATGATAGATTTAACGTAAAAGTAAATTTTCCCTCCGCAGGTCACCAGGACTGGGACCAGGTTAGATTTTTTTGGTGATTTCGGTGTTTTTTTTTTTTCTGTTAGGTTCTTGTTTTTTTATTCCATGGCAGTCACAGGACATTATCAATTAGTTGATTGTATTTGATGATGAGGTGAGGTATTCTGCTGTGCTAAGGAAGAACGCTGTAAACACCATGTGTTTCTTAGACTGTTTTTGCTATATAACTCAGGCCTTTATTCTTATAACAAGTTCCTCTTCAGGATTTTATTATTGTTGTACCTACCTGATCACTCAACTCTCTCTAACGAAGTATCTTTGCCGGTCCAAGCATTTAGGAAAGGCCGGCCGTCTATTGTTCAATGCTAGACTCCTTGGAAAGACAGACCATTGGAGGCATTGGAGGCTTTGAACCGAACCGAAAACCGCTCTAAACCGCCAAATATGTGAACTGTTTTGTAGGAATCACCTTGAGCCAGAACCCGAACTGGACGGGCAAACAGGGCGTGAATCAATTCGCTGATTTCTTAAAAGCGGTTCAAGAGACTATGACCAAATACTCTAAATAATTCTGTTTTCATGAATCGAAACAACAATCGATATGAAAATAAAAACACCTGCAAGAAAAAGTAAGACAAAATTGACGCATATCCTTGGCAATGCTGTAACCGTTTCAGAGCATTTCATTTCTATTATCAAAATTCTAGTCGAAGAAAATTTTCTGTGTCATCTTTATTTTTTATTTTATAAAATGTCTCACCCAGTTCACGAAGTTTTTGACAGTATAATATCGGAAGTGACAAAGGCAAGTGCAAAAATAAATTTTTCAGCAAAAAATGAAAGGTGAGCAAAAAAGCATTTTCGTTACAAATTCTATCATTTTAATTTTTTTATAATAATGAACCTGCTCAAACTGGTTCGAACCAAACCCGTTGTCCCCGTGAACCTGAACCTAACCGCAAACCGAACCGAAAATTTTGCCGATTCAAAGCCAGAGACAATATATATCAGAGACCCCGCACTATCTATCTTTCCCATGTTTGCGCGCGGTGGCACCTTCTTTTTTCGGGGTCTCAACAGAACACCGCAAACATGGTCCATACGTTGACTGATGAGAAACGTCATTGAGATTTTTGCCTAGTGAATCCGAAGCACCGAAATTGCATCAGTCAACGTATGGACCGTGTTGGATGGTGCTCCTTCATTCTCCCTTTGTTAATTTCTGTTGAGCCCCGAAAAAAAAGTCAGCCACCGCGCGCAAGGCTAGTGCGTGGTCTCTATTATATATTGTCTCTGTTCAAAGCACTGATTGGATGTGAGGGTAAACTGAAGAATAGGGACCCCAAGCTACATTGCAAAAACAGCATAAGTAACACATGGTGCTTAAGGCGTTCTTCCTTAGCATGGCAGTGTTAAATGCAGTAATAAATATGAGACTAAACGCCCAATTAGAGAGATGTTAATAATTAGAAATCTTTATTTAAAATTTACAAACTTTACTTACACATTTATATACATTTAATCATTTACATACTTTAGAACTCTCACAACACATTCAAGGAGCACTGAAAATCCAATAAAGTAGGGTGGTTATTCAAAGTTGGCAAAACAGAATTTTGAAGGACGAATAGGATGCTTCAAAATAACATTTGCTTGGAGAAGTAGACTCATGTAGGGAAGATTATCTTCTGTGATATCCAAGTATTTTTTATCTCCTTCAGCTTCACTGATGGACATAAGTTCCTCTAAAATTTCTCGAAGCTTACCATCAGGTGAGAAAAGTCCCAAAAATTCAGCAAGTTCAGCTTTAATCATTTTGAAATCTTGGGTTATACGCATTTCCATCTCCGGCAAAGCGGTCTCTTGACAGTTTTCCAACCCTTCTTCTAAACGTTCGAAAGACTCTTCGTATCTCCTAAGTCGCTCCTCTTTCATTGCCATATTTCCTTCTCGTCTAGTTTCAATACTTAAACACTCATCAATCTTCTGCACATCCTTCGTAATTTCATTAAGGTAAGTATTAAGACAATCCGATGCACTGCGGGGAATATCCATGGACTTGTCCATTTCCATTTCAACGCGGAGAGTGTTAACAATTTGGGTCTTCCGTTTTAGCAACACATTACGTTCTGTTGGGATGATGGTGTTGTCAGGGTTCAAAGAAATCTTTGAAACATCATCTTTCGATACGACAGCAATACTTTTGGCAAGTTCTCGGATTTCACATTTCATATCATCGAGAACTTCTTGAGATTGGACACTATCATTTACAACTGGTTTATGGCAATACTCCGAAATCTGGTCCTCCATGTCTTCACTCACGATTGAAAGTCCAGACATGTTGGATGATGCAATTGATTTAAAAAAATATCACAGCAACCACGTTATTGGTAT
The DNA here is from genome assembly GCA_011764245.1 of Trialeurodes vaporariorum. Lineage (NCBI taxonomy): Eukaryota > Metazoa > Arthropoda > Insecta > Hemiptera > Aleyrodidae > Trialeurodes > Trialeurodes vaporariorum. The sequence goes on along the minus strand of VMOF01000024.1, from coordinate 6,426,632 downwards.
AATGTCAAATAATTATTGTCTTATTAGCACTTATTATCAATTTTTATTTAAAACTTCACACGGTAAACACTTGTGGTTGATTTTCGCGCCTTTACGTTTGTTGTCATGGGTCAACATAACCTCTCATTTTTTTTGGAGCAGGGTTGCCGCTCAATCGATTCAAAACTAAAAGTAACTAGGGACAAAAGTAATTAGGCCGTCAGTAGTTACACCCGAATGAAAAAATGTTGATTTTCACATTAAAAGTTTGAAATCTATAAGCGTTATCTCGCTTCGCATGCATGATGTCGGCATAACGTGTACACCAATAATCCTGCTCTTGCATAATTCGCTAGAAGCACTTAATCTAATTTATTTACCAGCTTGGTTAAACTGATGTACTAACCGTACTAACCCTACCAATGGCTGCAAAGCGCGCGAATTCGAAGTTACTTTATCATGAACGGTCATGGTCATGAGGTCGAGTATTTTGTAGTATTTATTCATGATGAAATGATTGTCAAGATTTTTTTTTTTTTTTTTTTTTTTTTTAATCAAACGAGATAAACCATTGAGTTTTTTGAGCTGAGCCACAGTAGTGTTCCTAGTTCAGTCTTCTCGAATTTAATTTTCATCAAGATAACTCATTGTCAGCGTGCCCGCAGAGCAATTTTATTGCAAAGCCAAAAATAAGTAAGACTCAGAATTTAAAATTGCATTAGCGAGGGCGCGCGACTCGATGACAGGGCCAGCGGGTCATTGCTTAGCCTTGCGTCTCATTTGAATTCAGGCTTGTTGCTGATTTCCTTATTGAACACAACGCGGTGCATTAACTGGTCTCAAAATCTTGAAAATATCGGTAAATTTGCGTACATACAGTGCTCAAATGTCAAAATGAGAAAAACAGATTATGACTTTTCAAATTTTTCTGAGGAAATTTTTCGGAAATCCTGTGTAAAGAAAGTCCCAAATCGTGTGAAACTTCCGAGGTTTTGGAACATTTTGCACCCCTGTTAGTAGCTCGGGCACCACCCCCCCCCCCCCATCCCCCATCCCCCATCCCCGGACCATCCTTTGAGCGTCGGCTTGGAGGGAGCGGCGAAAAGTCAAATGGCATATGGGCGGCAAATTTTATGAAATCCGGCAATGCCCAGGCCACCAAAAGTGAAAGGTTGATCCAACACCCACCGACCACATACTCGTTTGAAAGCCCACAAAAAAAAACGAACATTGATGTAGATTGGAAATCGTTGTCTGCTTTTGTATTCAAATGGTAGTCGGCCAAAGTTTGAATTATCTCAAAATCTTACTGCGGGACATATTTTTGCCTAGGCCACCAAAAGTGAACGGTTGATCCAACACCCACCGACCACATACTCGTTTGAAAGCCCACAAAAAAAACGAACATTGATGTAGATTGGAAATCGTTGTCTGCTTTTGTATTCAAATGGTAGTCGGCCAAAGTTTGAATTATCTCAAAATCTGACTGCGGGACTTAATTTTGCCTAGGCCACCAAAAGTGAAAGGTTGATCCAACACCCCCCAACCACATACTCGTTTGAAAGCCCACAAAAAAAAACGAACATTGTTGAAGATTGGAAATCGTTGTCTGCTTTTGTATTCGAATGGTAGTCGGCCAAAGTTTGAATTATCTCAAAATCTGACTGCGGGACTTATTTTTGCCTAGGCCACCAAAAGTGAAAGGTTGATCCAACACCCCCCGACTCCCCCGACTCATTTGAAAGCCCACAAAAAAGGACGAACATTCATGTAATTTTTTAATGTGCTTGTCATAATTTTTGCCGGCTTTTACTGAAGAATTATTCAATCTGCACTTAAAGCAAAAGTTGGCAAAAGTTAGAGAAAGCCTCATTGACTGAAGAACGCTTTGATAAGTCTGATAGGTTTTAGTTTACGGCAGTAAACCCCTGATGGGATTTGCCCAGTAAGTAATGTATTATTTTCTCATGTCTTATATGTATGAATGTATGATGAAATAAACTCCCTCCAATCAGGGCTACTGCTAGGAGGAAACTAAAAAAAAAAAAAAAAAAATAGAATTCACCTCAGTTTAGGAAGCCTCCATAATCTTTCAACTGACATTGTCTATTCTTGGAGTTATAACATCAATCTTAAAATGAATCTCAATTTTTATTAATGTGAGTGAAACAAACATTATTTACTTACATTGAGTCTTTTTCCTCAACCCATTGGTACAGCTGCACCCTTCTTTTGAGCTTCACTGAAGGAACTGAAACACTATAATCCACCTCAGTCAGTGGTTCATCAACATCGATCAGACCACTCACATGTACCAGTAATCCTTCGTTTTCGGGAAAGACCTTAGGTGATGATAAACGGACAACAGATTTTAAAAGTTGATCGGCTTGCATATTTACTTCTCCAGCTTCCCACTGAAACAGGTAACTTCTGTTGAGAAATCGAGATCATTGAAACAAATTTTGACTTGGATGATACCTATGCTTATTTTATCTTCTTATTTTACTAGGAGCATCGCAACTGCTAAAATTTATTTAAAAAACCACTTGCATGAAGATGAGTTTTTTTGCGTTAAAACAGAATTGGTGAAGAAGAGTTTTTTTTTGCGATAAAACAAAATAAGTGAAGAAGAAGAAAAATACTTATCAGTGTTTTTGAATGCCTATTTAAAAATGTTTAAATTTGCGACTTTGTGATATTTACAAGCGTAAGTATAAGTAGTAAAATTAATGTAAAGTTTCAAGGAAATACAAGTTGTCCAGCTCTCATCTTTTTAAATTTAAAGATTTAAAAAGGAAATAATTATAGTAAACTTGAAATTTTTGTTTGTTCTTGAATTTTTTATTTCACCTTTTCTTCGATAAAAAGACTTAAAACAAATGTTAATTTGTCGTGACTTGAAAGGAAAATTTTTAGCTTTTTGCCAGGTAAAAATTTCGTAAAGAAGTTGTATAAAAATTATGTAAAATTTGATGTTAACTAGGGGACAGATCTTATTTGCATAATTTTTTGTTTGCATAGGTACCTATTTACTTCAGTATGAATTCCTTTTTTTTTTTCATTTGATTTGTTACTAATTTTTTGGTGATTTGTGTCGCAACACGTACCATCCAAACGTTCGCTGTGTTGGCTAAACGAGCCTTAAGTAAGCTTTTGGTTACTTAAGAAGTTAAAGCTGATTTGTTGAACCGAGTCCTTAAGCTAGTAGTCATTTTGTTAGTTCAAACCGATTTTTGAAGCGAGCACCTACCTCGCACTGAAAGAGCAGAATAATTCCGATCAAGTAAAACACGCAGCCAAGAATTGAGGTCAGTTTCAATTTCTTCGGTGAAATTTTTCGACACGAAGGTTGGCAGAAAATTTTCCTTGGACAAGCTCTCAGACACTGAAACATATTTTTATAAAATTGTGGGCTTGAAAAGTTTGTTCTCATGTGGGTTCTTTTTTAACTTGTGTTAGATATTGACAAGTTTCCTGCCTCGGCATCATTTTGAGCACATTCCTAGCTGGCAAGTAAGTTATATACCTGTTCATCAGTTTGCAATCTGAATTTGTCTTTGTTTGGCAAACTGAATGATTTGAACAAATCATGAAATCTGGCATAACAACTTGGTCATGGTAAAACCAAATAAAATACCTACTAATTTTCAAAAAAATATTCTTGTCACATTACTTTTCGTAGAAAAGCGATATCCAAGTGCGGCATCGAAAATTACCACAAATTAGTCTACTTCACATCATGATTAACCTCTTCAGCGTCAACTAGTGGCGGCTTGTGAGATTTGGCAACTTTGAATGTTCTCCATGCAACCCCATATGAAATATAATCAATTCTAGGTGAGGCGACATTCCTCACCCGGAATCGAATGTTATACATATAGGTTATTTTAATGGCAAAATAGCGCAATTGCCAGATTGCACGAGCCACCACTGGTGTCAACCATGAGTTAACTCGGAAATCTTCCACTTAATCTTACCTAAGCTGCACCTAAATGAGGCCATATTTCCCAAACAATCAAAATGACAGTTCTTCATTCTAATTGAAAAATCGAACTTTGGCCTTAGGTCTTACCATTGAAAAACTACCTCGGCTCTGGAATGGTTAAAGGAGCCGCAGAGGCGTAGAACTTGTGATGAACTATATTGATTGTTAGCATAGGTACCTACAAAGAATTTCCAATTCATCAAAGTTTAAAAAGCTTGAGATCATTTGAGTCAAATTAACTAAACAAAGCAGGAGGATTAAGTAAGTACTTACTTAATATCAAAATATACTTACAGGATTTGCCATTAGTGATGTCGTCTGTACTAATTCTCGAAGAACAATCTCCTCATCAAAACTTTGTTCAAATGATGATGAGAATGTATCGGTGAAAGCACATGAATATTATCCTCAAGTCTTGTCCAGTAAATGGAAAATAATAGATCGAAAACACAGTGCTCTCATCACAGAGTCATCGTATCTCATGATAGAACAGTAGAGCTTAAAGTTTTCATTAGGAAGTATCTTAAATTCAGTTTAGTTATCCAATACTTATTCCTTATCAGATCAACACGAATTCTTAAGTATCACATTCGAAGATGAAAAGATCTACGGCGATATTTTCATATTTAATTCTTATGGAAGTTTGAAGCGCAAGGTTCTAAGCACACGGACGGAATCGCTGCCAATCAATATTTTGAAAATGTTATCAGTAGTGCCACTTTCTGCGCTTATCAATCGATAGTACAGATTTAGTCTTAGAGGTAGCGTTACTAGTCACAAGAGTTTACAAGAGTTGACTTTTGAGGTTAAGTCTGGGGATGTCTAGGGTCAATAATTGCAGATTGCAGAGGAAAAGTTTGAACTCAGAGCAGGCGATTTCAAGTGTTTCTGCCGATTGTTTTGTGATATGTTTAAGTGTTTTGAAGCATGTTGGGTAATCTCCCAATCTCTCACAATAATTCGATCCTACTCAGTAATACTTTTGTTACTCTTCAGTAATTATTCACGTCATAAGTCTTGTAATTAACCAGTAGTCAGGAACGGTGACCGCAAGGAAATGAACGTCCTCTCTCCATCATATCATCATTGAAAAATTCTTGCTGGATGTTGGCATAGCTCTTAGATGCAGTCAATGTTAGTGTGATTTATCTCTTGCTTCTTTGTTTCTTAAAAAAACCAAAAAGGGTTAATAGATACCGTTGATAGTAGTGAAGGCCTGATCTTCTCTTTCAACGCATGAAGAGTGTTTACTTAGTGTTTAGTGAAGAATGTCTGCAGTTTTCTACTTCAAACTCCCTCCTGTACCAGTCATACCCATTTCAGTTTTGATATGATTCTTGCACAATTTACGGTTGTTTGGTCCTATTTTGATGATCAAGTACTTTGAGCGGAGGCATTATGAGTATCAGGTTCCGACAAGTATCGGTGCCTTCTTCTGTAAAGTATCGCGTTGGAGAACGTTTGGTTTACCAGGTGACAAAATTAAACCGACCGCTGACCAGTGCACTTCGGAAGCAGGCATCGCTACTTGTTAGAACCTGATACTCTATATGTATCGGTTCTAACCAATGAGAAAGTAAAGATTGGTCTATTCTATGCTATTGCCCAGTTTTTATTAGAGTTTTAACTATAGGTATACTCATGCTCCTCAAACTAATCTTAAAGTTAGATCCTACAAGGTCTCTTGTTGTCAGAGTCTTAATTTCTCTTGACTCAACTCAACTGAAACATTTCTCTAGCCAAGCTAAGTCAAGAAGATCTAAAGAAAAGTCTCTGAATGGGTCTGTTGCACACTTCGGCTACAGCGTTTTAAAGTATCAATTCCGATGTAAAAAGCCGAGAAAATAACAATGGCAGCATCAGAAAACACTAAAATTCAGTAATAAACTCACAAATTGCGAAAAACACTAGACACTATTCACCCCTGTATCTTTCCACCACGTGCACGATATTTCGCGAAATTAGCGCGGCACATTCAAATAATCACAGCTGACTTCATAAACAAAATAAACAGTAAACACTGACGGCGTCTGCTCGAATTCTTATGTTTCAATATCCTCAATTCCTCACAGAAGGTTGTGAAAGGTACGGAAACCGATATTTGTGTTGAAAACTTATCAAAGTGAAACAATAACACACAGGAGTTCTCCGACTTCGATCAGCATGCTTGAAACTCCTGTGTGTTATTGTTTCACTTTGATAGGTTTTCGACACAAATATCGGTTTCCGTACCTTTCACAACCTTTTGTGAGGATTTGAGGATATTGAAACGTAAGAATTCGAGCAGACGCCATCAGTGTTTACTGTTTATTTGTTTATGAAGTCAGCTGTGATGACAGTCAGCCGTGATTATTTGAATGTGCCGCGCTAATTTCGTGAAATATCGTGCACGTGGTGGAAAGATACAGGGGTGAATAGTGTCTAGTGTTTTTCGCAATTTGTGAGTTTCTTACTGAATTTTAGTGTTTTCTGATGCTGCCATTGTTATTTTCTCGGCTTTTTACATAGGAATTAATACTTTAAAACGCTGTAGCCGAAGTGTGCAACAGACCCATTGCACCCCAAGAAGCAGCTAGACCAATAACTTGTTTCTAATTTAAAATAGTCGATTGGTGGGTAGGCGCAGTAATACTGATCTATGATAGTGGTTTTAAAATCATTTTCTTTCTCCTTTTTTTTTAGCAGTGAGCGAGCTGTCAAATTTTCCAAAATGGAAGAACGGCTAGAAATGCAACATCTGGTGGACGAAGATGAAGACAAAGAGGAAGATACTCGAATACCCAGATTTGCACCGATGCCCTTGCATCTAAAATGCCCGTATCTAGGCGTAATCCTGGCTGCAACCTCCTCTCTCTTCTTTTCTCTCTGTTCTGTGATAGTAAAATGGATGGTGAACATTCATCCAATCGAGCTCGCAACCTGTAGATTTGTCGGCGTTCTACTTCCGGCAATACCGATCATGATCTATCGAAACGAACCGCCATTTCCGAAAGGTAAAAGGACCATGCTACTCCTCCGTTCCTTCCTCGGCTCCATGGGGCTTATGATGAGTTTTTATGCCTTCCGCCACATGCCATTGGCAGATGCCTCCGTAATTGTCTTTAGCGTTCCAGTATTCGTTGCCATATTTGCAAAAATATTTTTAAACGAACCTTTCGGTCTATTTAATTTGGTAACAACTGTTATCACTCTGGTAGGGTTAATTTTAATTACACGGCCTGTGTATATTTTTGGATCTACAGTGCCATCCCTAGCATCAAATGACTCGAACGAGTACAATACTGTGTGGGGATCCGTCGCAGCGTTCTCTGCTACTTTATTCGGAGCAAATGTTTATGTTCTACTCCGAGCCTTAAAGGGACTCCATTTCTCTGTTATCATGACCAATTTCGGAGCCTTTTCTCTAGTATTGACTGTAATTTTAACTTATTATTTAAAAGTTTTATGTTTGCCACCATGCGGAATCGATAGATATTTGGTTGTTGCTCTAGCCTTGTTAAGTTTTAGCGGACAAATTTTACTAACGCTAGCACTTCAAATTGAAGAAGCGGGACCAGTTGCCATTGCTCGATCCGCAGATATTGTCTTTGCTTTTATTTGGCATGTCCTCTTTTTCAGCGAAGTTCCTAATCGATACAGCATAGCCGGAGCAGTGCTTGTAACAAGCTGCGTTGTACTCACAGGAGTTCGTAAATGGGTTCTAGCTTTACCGGAAGACAGCAATTTAAAACGGAAATTATTCGTGTTAGCCAAGTAATATGCGTTGCAGTATTTGCGTAGGTAAAGTCTTATCAGAAGAATGTTGAAACCCCAACTGGTTTCATCTTGATATTTTTTGGTTTTTTTTTTTTAGAAAAAGAAAAAAAAAAAGGGGGGAAAGAAAAGAATAAATTACTTTGATAGAATAATAAATCTATTTTCTGTTAAATTATTTTATCGCGATCATATCGGTGTCTCCTATCTCTTTCCTTCAAGTTTCAAAATCAAAGTTGTACAAAACCAACAAAAGCTGTACTTTTGTCAACTTGTCTACTAACAAAGTAGGTAACTGGCTAGGATTCCAATCCTTGCGTTTTTGCTTGCACTGCAAGATGTTTTGATTCTTTCTAGTCCTCTAGTTTCCAGTTTCCTCCCAAATATTTAATTCTACTATTAAGTCTTATCATGAAATTGTTATTTTGATTTTTATCATTATTGTTGTTATTGCTTTTCAGTATTTTTCAGGCGAAATCATTTTATTCCATTATTCTCATACTAGTCATAAGTTTTGGGGATGATTTGTTCACCCACGAAGACTCAAGTTTAGCTGAATGCTAAGAATATGAAAAGAAATTAAATTTAATTAAATTTAATTAAAAATACCGAAATCAGTACTGCACAACCCTATTCACAGCCCTAGTGTGGAGCAGTTGCAAGGGTCTGAAATGTTGATTTTTTTATAAAGATTATAAACGCACTTTATGAGAATGAGGGTGCCTTTGGTTTTTTCCCAAGAGGTTTTGGAGCTAAGCTCTAGTGTAAAGGTGCAAAAAATCGTGTTTGTCGTGATGTCTCATCGTGGAATTCTCATTAAAATCATGTTTTTTGGGCCGAAATTGCATTTTCAGAACAATGAAACCTAGCTACATACCATAGGCATCCTTGTTCTTAGCTCACCGAGTACTTTCATTTGCTTACAAAAAACGCCAAAATTCAGACCCTTGCAACTGCCCCATTCTCAACATATTTTTTAAGCCTAATCATGGAATGTACTGTATTTGTTGGCCTATAAATCTTGAAGATCTTTGATTGGTCTTTAGAGAGAGTCACAGGGTCTCTAAATTTCATGAATTTTTTTGGTTTGAGTACTTATTCTCTATACAAGGTTTTATCTCAACAGTTTAGGGGGTTTCATCACTCCTCAATCCTCATATTGATCTGGTGTTGTCAGCTTCGTCACTCCACATCATATGTTTCTCATTTATTTACTTATTTTTCGGCAGGTCGCCTCTCCTTACCTCTTTCCTATCTTTGTTGAAGAATACCTCAGCTGTCTCTCTTCCCTCTTTTTTTATCACGTCTAGTCGTTCGCTGTGAAATACTAGCATAACAAAACATCGTGTTTGGGCACCCGGACTTTACTACAACTACTAATACCTACAGTATTTATTTATTTATTTATTTATTGTGTATCAATGGGACAAACCTTTATACAAAGAAAACAGCAGTACGCAAATAAAAAAAAAGTGATACATAACATTGAGATTCAAAACAAGAAAAGCACAAAACCAATCATTTTCATTTAATAAATGTAAAATTTATGGATTCCAACCTGAATAAAACATTGTTTGTAACAATGGAATTATTAAGGTATCTGGCATCCGAGGAACATATCACCTTTCATCCTTTTATCTGAATATATTTAATCCACTTATGGTTCATTCCAGCTTAACTGTCCCACCCGCAAAATTTTAAAACTTTTCTTTTCATCCTATATTTTTAAATTGCAGCTGGTGGCTGGACATTCTACTTCTATCCTATATTTTTAAATTTTCAATTTTTTAGCTATCCAAAGGGTGGTAATTGAGTGACCTCTTTCTCGTCCAATCTCGAAAAAAACAAAAACTTGATGTTAGAGAATCAAAAAACAATGGATTTTAAATGTTGCGGGTGGGAAAGTTGAGCTGGAATGACCCTTATGTTTATAGTTTTCATGCATTGTCTCTTTTTATCTTTCAAAGGCCTAATTTTATTAAAAATTTAGAGCTGAGATAGCAAAGAAGAAAATAAAAGGTCATCTCTTTGCCCCCTCCTCCCGAGCATTTGCTGAAATGGTGTCATTGCTGACAACACTGACTTGATCAATAAAAAGCTGAAATCTGTAAGTGTTTTTTTTTTTTTTTTTTTTTTCCATTCAAGGCAAAAATGGAATCAGCAAACCTTAGAGTTCTTGAACTTATCTGCCAAAAAGCCTGGGCCATTTGTTCTTGATTTAATTTCTTTGTTAACGGGTTGAAAAACCAAAAATTTTGCTGATCTAAGTGATATTATTTCTCAATCAATGTAACATTCTTTGATCTTGTTCTGTTTAATTTTTCATCTACGTATAACAGCACCCTTTGTTATTGCTGTGAATTTTTTTGTTAAGGTTTTCCTTGATTCAGGCCGTTTGTGGAATGAGGGCTCAGTAAATAAATAGGTGTGTTCCTTCTGAGGAATCATAATAGTGACACGTTTTTTATTCTCCGGTGCGCGCACCGGTGCAGCTCTAGTGCACCGGAGTGTTTTTTTATTCCGGTGCAAGCCCCAGTGTATCGGAGTCGAAGACCGATGCACTGGAGCTGGAGCTTCTGCACGGAGGTGCTGCACCGGTGCTTCGGAGCAGCTCCAAAAGCTCCGGGTTATTGCACCGGTGCAGATTCCGGAGAATAAAAAAACGCTTCATAGTGCTCTTGCTAACTTTTGCTGTAAGCGATTGAATAGTTTATTCTTGAAGCAAACCCAGCAGAAATTACAATGAACACATTCAAATATTACTAAATTCACTCACAGACTCACAAACTCACAAAATGACTTTAAAGTTAACAGTGCAATGGGAGAGCTACGCAGGTACCATTGGAGATTCCTATCTAATTTGAGGCTCCCCTCTGTGTGTTTCTATAGAGAGAGTGACAAAGTAGACAGGAATCAGGGGTGCAGAATATTCACGATCACGCGATCCTAGGATCGCGTGAAAATTGTGGAAGCCCACTGAAAATTGTGGATGCTCTTCCAAAATCAAAAAAAAAAAAAAAATGAAAATCATCTTGGGAAAAACCCCAAATTTTCGTGCTCCTTTCAATTTCTGATGGATTTTTGAGACTCTTTTAACAAAAAGGTCATAAATTTATTGTTGAAGTGCTTTGCAAAAAGGTCATCAATGTGGAAGCCGGGGGATCTCACAAGGGGAAGGCAAAGGTGGGCCCGCTCCAAATGGAACGGGACTTGCGCAAAAACATAGTCCTTGAGGTCCTAACGAAGGGGCTTACAGCACTTTTTGTGAATGGGCCCCTGAATTTACAAAATTTTGATTTTAAAATGAGCCCCCGGGACGGCGGATCGTTATGTAGCCAAAAATCATAGTTCTTCCTACAAGAAGAGTCGTGGTGTAGCGGTAGTGTGGTGGACTCCGGATTGCAATGTCCCGAGTTCGATCCCTGCCATCGAAGCAGATTTTTTTATGATATTTTTGCTCATCTTCCTTTACCGTGTTTTTTGTTTCTTTTCTATTTTTTGTTTCTCGTTTGGTTTTTGTTTTTGTTTAATTTTTTAACTATTTGAATCGAATTATTCCGCGGATTTTTCATCGTGAATATGCACTGTTCCTACTGTGTATTTTTACGTGGAAGTTAAGAAAATATTGGTAAAGAAAGACAACACCGCTTGAAAAAATGGGCGAAAAAAAAAAGTTTTGTTGACACTTTCTGTTTGATACTTATAATATTTTCTGAACTTCTATGTACAAGTATATAGTAGTAACTATGTACAGGATGAAAAAGCCGCGGAATAATTTGATTCAAACGGTTAAAAAATTACACAAAAACAAAAACCAAACGAGAAACAAAAAATAAGAAAGAAATAAAAAACACGGTAAACGAAGATGAGCAAAAACATCATTAAAAAATCTGCACCGATAGCAGGGATCGAACTCGGGACGTTGCAATCCGGAGACCACTACACTACCGCTACACCACGATTCTTCTTGTAGAAAGAGCCATGATTGTTGGCTACATAACAATCCGCCGTCCCGGGGGCTCATTTTAAAATCAAAATTTTGTAAATTCAGGGGCCCATTCACAAAAAGTGCTGTAAGCCCCTTCATTAGGACCCCATGGACTATGTTTTTGCGCAAGTCCCATTCCATTTGGAGCGGGCCCACCTTTGCCTTCCCCTTGTCAGATTGCGGAAGCAATTATGGTTTGTGTGTAAAATGTGGAGGAGAAGAACATCTGCACCCCTGACAGGAGTTCCCCATGATGACTTCTTCATAGCTTCGCTATTTAAAAGCAATGATGGCGGAGCTATGCAGATATCACGTTGCCCCTGGAGGTTATGTAATGGGATCTCCGAACTTCTTTTGCCCCTGGAAGTTATGTACTGGGTTTTTTTTTAAATCCTGTTGCCACTGGAGGTTATGTCATGGTATTTGTTGACTTCCCTTGCTCCCGGAAGGTTAGGAAATTCTCATCTAATATGTCTCTCTCTCTCTATAGAGACATACAGAGGAAAGTCTCAAATTTGATAGGAATTTTGAAGTCATTTTGTGGGTCTATGAGTGAATTTCATTGTGTTTCATGAGTGTACATGCATTGTCATTTTTGCTAGTTTCTACGTAAGAACTAACTATTCAGTTGCATTTAGCGAAAGTTTGAAAGAGCCCCATTGTGATTAAACGGAGACTTTTGTCTGATGAACCCGCCTTTTGATTTTGTTGGCTCTTTTTCCGGAAATGGCCTCAAACTCTAACTCATACAAACATTTAGTGCAGCGACTTTTTAAAGCCATTCATGTTTAACCGGTGTTTAGCCGGTTTTTTTCGGCCGTTCTCGACTGTTTCTCGGAGGAGATTCTTTAGAAAATCTGCCTTTTTCCTATTTTAATTATCGTCTTTCATGACAAATACAAGTATATATTGTAAAAATGATTAAATCATTGAGAATTAGGTAGTTCCTGCTATGTTTGGGTATTTAATAGTTTTAAAATACTAAAGGTTTACGGTCACGCTTATCTTTATCTTCTTAAAAGACACAGATCAACCGGTTAAACTTGATCGGCCGACATCAAGTGACATAACCCATAACCAATTTTGACTAGGATCATTGAAAGACTGATTGGATTGAGTTTGATTGATACCCTTAGGTATTTAGGATGAATTTATCACATTGCTCAAGAATCTGTCATCAACTTATGAATTAGAAGGACTTACAAAAGATTTAATTTGCGACATTTTTTGGACAAACTTAAATGAAGTGAATCACTATATTAAAGAAGATCTTCTCAAAGACAGCACACTATCCCTTGGAAAAACCAACGAAAAAGCCAAGCTGTTCGAATCCAGTAAACAACAGGTGAATGAATTGTGTGGGAAAATGGAATCTTATCAACTTCATTCAATCATAAGTGGCGGTAGCCACCAGGCCAAGTCCAAAACCCCCGAGCAAGAAGGTGGCGTCTGCGGATCCAAATTTTACAATCGCAAGAGTCAATAATTTTCTAACTATAACTCCAATCATTCTTTCAGTCAAGCTCGATCCAATCAGTCTTCCGATGATTCTAGTCAAAATTAGTTTTGTCATTTTATTTCGGCTGATCATGCTTAACTCGTTGTTCTGTGTCTTTTAAGAATTTAAAGATTAGTATTACCGTAACCCTTTAGTCTTTTAATACTATTAAATACCCAAATGTAACAGTACCTATTTAACCTTTTACTTGTTGTGTAGGATTGTGTTATCATTTTTTTTTTCTTTTTTTCTAACTCTTTATTTATACTCTTATTCTAATCATTTCTCATTTTATTTTAATTTTTTCTTTTGAGAATAATTTTTGTCAACTATTCTAGTTAGTTACTCATTTCTATTTTTCTTTTTGTCTGTGATTTTTATGTTAATGAAATACCTTGTCCATTCAGGGCATTTTTACGCAACTTCTAGAGCTGATAAGCCAAACTCGCAACTGATTATGACTATACCCTAACATGTTGTGCCTTCGCCTGTAACTTCCTTTATATTTTGGCTTGTTTTCTTGGTTGTTCGCAGCCTTAAGATGATTCCAGGTGAAACTTTTCCAGATCTCAATTCAGTAGAGAAAGCTATCAGTCACTTTTGGGAAAAGTTGTGTTTTTCGCATTTTTAATTGAAAAGAAAGAAAAAAAGCAAAAATCCAAGAATGTCAACTCCTGCGCGATTTTTATGCATTTTTGATAGGTTGAGAACGAAAGTTGTAATTTATGAAATACATTTTGCCATAAGCTTAGTGAGTGATACAATGTCTATCTGCCTCACTTGCACTCATTGAGGTTTATGGGAATTTTTGTATTTTATAAATCCCGGCTTTATTTTTGAGTGTTTCAGCTTGATTCTTTCAGAGTATCTTCCTGAAGTATGCTCGCAGGAGGCAATGTTCCTCTAATTTGTACTCTATGGGTAAATTCATCTATTTAAGCCAAAAACTGTTGACTTTTTGAGTTGCGCGGTGTAGTTTCTACAGTTCGAACTAATTTACCTGGGAATCATCTTAATTGATGCCTGAAATTTTTTCCTTGTAAGTCTTATGGTATAATGTAGTTGTATGAGAAAGCTCTTTGTGGACAAGGCTCATTTTAGTTCTTAGGTTAATTTTAGAAATGAATAATGCACAATTATTTTGAGCATTGGTGCTTTTGTGACTCGGCAGGGCCTTGATTTGACCCTGCTTTTTAAGTCCTCTAGTAAAAACCTCAACAAAGACATCTGACTTGCATTAGATTCTTTAAGATAAAATTCATAGATACTCCCTAGCAGTAGCGGTATGTGGGTTCAAATGTGGGGGGGGGGGGATTTGACAAAATGTGATTACTTTTTTTTTTTTTTTTTTTTTTTTTGGGCTTCACACTTTTAATGAGCCCTTCTGCTTGTGAAAGTGTGGAGCTGAAGGTGTTACGCCCTTTGTTTTTCCCTTTTTTTGAGCCCTTTTCCTCATAAATGGGGAACTTGAGCCCCCGAAGTCCCCCCACAGACCGCCACTGCTCCCTAGATTTCTCTTCAGTTTTTCATTGATGTATCACTGTGCTGTGTGCCGTGCACACTTTACTTTTTTCTCCGCTCATCTCTGGATTTTTATTCGATAACTTTTTAAGAAATGATAAACTCTAAGAATAAGTTTCAAGTTATAACTAAGTGATACGTATACGTAGGTAAACAAGTATTTGTGAAGTTCAATACAGCTCCTCATCCTAGACATTGAAGGGTCTCTATCAAAACCCTTTCGTATTGGAATAAAGGAAATTTTTTTTTAGTGATTGGGTTTGGTTTCCGTTCGGTCACTTGGTAACGGTAAAATATTTGTCAGTCATGTTTTGTAGGTAATTTAAACACTATTTAACATGATTCCATAAAGTAGCTAAATAAATATAATTCAATTAAAACGATTTTTGCTGACTCATTTAGGGTGATGGCATACCGAATCGATATTTCGTCATACCAAATAAGTCTATGGAAATTCTTTAATTTGTAACCCACTTCGCTAGGTAAATTTTGAAAACTGTAACCGGGTCGCAAAATTTAAAACCAAAGATGGCGGACACCCATTTAATTGTACTGTAATAAAGTGACGGAACTAGGTTGTTAAATAAAATACAGTGAAAGTTCGTTGAATGGAACTTCCTCTAATTGTAAGTGGAAGGAATGTCTGGTGAAGTGGAATTTTTTCAGCACCGTGAAACCTCCCCTCTGGCGCAACCAAGATCTCTTCCATCTCTCTTATTTCCCATTTGAATGTATAAGTAGGAAAAGGAAAGAAAGAGGGGGTTTTATTCCGTTGTCCATCCTTGTCTAACATACGTTTTTTAATCGAGAAGAGAGAGAGATGAAGAAACTCTCGGTGCACTACTGAACCTCCCATACTTTGACTGCAGTTTCCTAATTGGAATTTTTTTCGGGGCAGGACCGAGGTTCCACACAACAAATTTTCACGGTATGCCTATAATGTTACTTGAAAGTTATAATGGTTCTGATTATTATTTGAACATTCATGTGCAAGTTTGTTGATCATCGAGTTTGTATCATAATTACGTCTTTGTTTTGTTTACTTTTTTCTATATTTCTTTTGCAATGAGATTTATTTTTAATGACTTTTCCCACCTCTCAGTCACTATTTTCTTCTATCAGCACAGTTTATATTGTAATGTATCATTTTTAACTTGAATAAATGAAAAATCATGTTTAGTTTCTATCATCACGGGCTTATTTTTATCCTCTCATAATTTCCAGAATATACCCTCGCTTCTCCATTTCCTCACTCAACTGAGTTTCAGTTACTTTAGAGCTGCAGCAAGCTAAGTTTTTTGCTTTAAACAGTTGCATTGTTAATTCTTGAGTGAAATCCAGCAAAAATGATGATGAGAACATTAAAAAATTAAAAAATTCACTCTCCGACTCACAAAATGATTTTGAAGATGAATGTGTAGCGGCGGAGCTACGAAGGTACCACGGAAGATTTCTATCTATTTTCAGACTTTCCTCTGTGTGTATCTATAGAGAGAGAGTGACAAATAAGATAGGAATCTCTTCCCCCATTCCTATCTATTTTCTATCTATCTTCAGACTTTCCTCTGTGTGTATCTATAGAGAGAGAGTGACAAATTAGATAGGAATCTCTTCCCCCATTCCTAAATATTTTCCTATCTATTTTCTATCTATCTTCAGACTTTCCTCTGTGTGTATCTACAGAGAGAGAGTGACAAATTAGATAGGAATCTCTTCCCCCATTCCTATTCTTCTCGTCTCTCCGCCATTAAGCCCAATTCTGGGAGTGAATTTCGTGATTTTTCAGTGTACTCATCGTCATTTGTACAGGTTTTTATGCAAGAATCATCTCTTCAATCCCCTCTAGCAAAGTTTGCAAGAGCCTAATGGCGGCTCGTGGAGGTGAGGCAACGAAAAAGAGAGGTGCACAGGATTTTTTTTGAAACGCTCTTCATATAAACTTTTTTGAAAATTTTATGTTCCATTCATATTTTTTGGCCTATTGAAACAAAGGATGATGGAATAATAACCATTTCAACCTTTTTATGTTATTTTTTTAATTTTTTTTCTTTCTCCAGCTTTAAAAAATGGGAGGTGATGGCTCCCTGTCGCCTCACATTCCTCACCCGGCGAGCCCCCACTGCAAGAGCCCCATCATTCCAAAAAATAACAGCAATTTTAAAGGCAATTCTTGGATTTCCAGTCTCATGTTTATATTGAGGCTGCGAGAGTGCTAGCTTATTTCAATTGAGAAATCAGACTTACGAGCAGAAATGTTGTGTAAAATGAGACTCACCAGCAGACTTGTCCAACTCGCGGACTTGCAGTCGCCAACAAAGGCGCAGGGCTCTCAAAACGGCCGCTCTGCTCTTCCGGGGCATCGCCACTGTTATTTTAAATGGGAAAACTAACTTACGAGCAGACCTGTCTTTCTAGTGAGTTTTTAATCGCTGACAAGGCACAGGGCCCACAAAACATCCCCTCTGCTCTTCTGGAGCATCGCCAATGTTATTTTAAGTGAGAAAACAAACTTACGAGCAGACCTGTCTTTCTGGGGGGCTGTCAATCGCTGACAAGGCACAGGGCCCACAAAACATCCCCTCTGCTCTTCCGGAGCATCGCCGATGTTATTTTAAATGGGAAAACAGACTTACGAGCAGACCTGTCTTTCCGGGGGGCTGTCAATCGTTGACAAGGCGAAGGGCTCTCAAAACGTCCCCTCTGCTCTCCTGGGGCACCGCAAATGTAATTTTAAATGGGAAAACAAACTTACGAGCAGACCTGTCTTTCTGGTGAGCTTTTAATCGCTGACAAGGCGAAGGGCTCTCAAAACATCCCCTCTGCTCTTCCGGGGCATCGCTACTGTTATTTTCAATGGGAAAACAGATTTACGAGCAGTCCTGTCTTTCTGATGGACTTTTAATCGCTGACAAGGCACAGGGCTCTCAACACGGCCCCTCTGCTCTTCCGGGGCATCGCCAATGTTATTTTAAATGGGAAAACAAACTTACGAGCAGACCTGTCTTTCTGGTGAGCTTTCAATCGCTGACAAGGCATAGGGCTCTCAAAACATCCCCTCTGCTCTTCCGGAGCTTCGCCAATGTTATTTTAAATGGGAAAACAGACTTACGAGCAGACCTGTCTTTCCGGGGGGCTTTCAATCGCTGACAAGGCGAAGGGTTCTCAAAACATCCCCTCTGCTCTTCCGGGGCATCGCTACTGTTATTTTCAATGGGAAAATAGACTTGCGAGCTGTCCTGTCTTTCTGATGGACTTTTAATCGCTGACAAGGCACGGGGCTCTCAAAACGTCCCCTCTGCTCTTTCGGTGCACAGCCAATTAATTAATGTTATTTCAAATACGAAATTAGACTCACAAGCAGATCTGTTCATATCGCGGACTTTTAATCGCCAACGTGTGGCATGGCGCATGGCTCTCTAAACGTCTCAGCCGCTCTTCCGGGACCCTTGATCTAACAGGACGGCAAAAATAAAAAGGAAGGGGAGGAAAAAGTAGGGGGAAGAACGGGGAAATCAACTGCACAATCCGAAAATATTCCGATTCCGATTTAGGATGCTTGCCGCACAATACTTACTGTTGCAAATTTGCGGCTCGGCTGCTCAAAGTTGGTCACCCCTCCTAAGCTAATAGCCTTCTTGCTTTGAAAATGTGTAACTCGGGCTCTAATGGGGCTCTTGCAAACTTTTGCTACAGGGAATTGAAGAGTTGATTCTTGCATATATAAATGACAAAAACCTGTAAAAATTACGATGATTACATCACACAATTTTAGACTTTCTTGTAGCGCTTTTCGTGATTTTCACATCATATTGTACTATTCATTTCCTCACAGCAAAAGTTTGCAAGAGCCCCATCCCATAACGAACATTTTTAATTTTTAGGTGCCAGCTGTTGATGCAAATGCTGACTCTAAGAATTGGTTTTCACAAAATTTATTTTTGTTCGCTATAGCGTTACGCGGAGACATAGAGCTACACTTGCACTTTACCTATTAACAAAAAGCATTTCTTACCTACTTCCCTCTTTCTCTCGTTCATTTTTCAAGTTTCATCCTTACATCCAAATAATTTTAACCATCCAGTCATTATTGAGTACTTACTTATTATTATTGTGTACATATTTACTTTCCTCGTTGATGGTTTTCACTGCAAGTATGACGTATTAAATGGATCTAATAACGCAGATCTAATACGTCGTGTTTCGTCGACGGTTCGCCGGCCCGCGAGCAACTTTTCCGTCTATTCATCTTCGGTGTTTGTTCTGCTAATTTCGCGCGTGACATGCGCAGTCGACAACTTTTTTCAATCACCAGCAGCAGCAGTCTCGGCCAGCGCGTAATAAATCGGCAACTTTTTTTCGGTCTGAAACACATTTGACAGCTGAGACGGAAATCCTACATAGTTTTGAAGTGTAAAAGTGATTGCACGTTTTAACGTACAGTTCGGAAATATTTCTTGCACAGGAAAGTTTTCACCGAAGACATTAATTACATACTAATTCAAGTCAAGCCGATTATATTTGGTAAGTTATTCAGTTTTCTTTGTGTCGTCTGTTCCTTTCATAAGCCACCTTAAAATCTAACCTTTTCAGCTTAATTTCGATCTTTTCCACTCATTCCTTTGGGATTCATGATATAAATTTTCTTTCATACGTTGATTATCTGCTTTGTCTCTGATTTCTTGATCTCCTGCATTTTCCTTTGTGTCTGAATAACTGTACTTCTGGCCTGTGTTTCGAAGTGTCAATGCACTCCTTTCGGTAGCCCCCCACCGTACATACCGGTGTTTACTTTCAATTTGACTACTTTGTTTTTTTTGTTCTCTCACGAAAGTGTTTCTCTATCCACGTTCGATACTCAATTCTTCTGTGTTTCATGCTCTCCTTCACATTCTCGGAATTTACCAGTTTAAGTCTATCCACCATAGACAGTTCCGTCACTTATCGGAAGTATTCTCCTCAACCCTTTTGATTACGGATCTCTAAGACTTGAAACAAAATAAAGGCTCTGATGTAGGTTATTCTACTAATCGGGTTTGAAGTCTGTACCACAATCTTGAAAGCATCAGCTTAGCTCCGTTATTTACCTATGGGCTGACGGCATGAAGCTGATGTTTTCATGCAAGCCGTAGAATTGTCAAGTTCATTATTTTCTGACACAACTTGTATTTGGGTACCATGAGTCTCTTTCTGACTATGATAAGAGAGTCAAATTGTCGGAATCTGATACGACCCCATGATCAACATTGTTGAACATATTGAACACTGTCAATAAAACATTCAACAGGAGCTCTTCTCTTGGTCACTAGTTTCTGAGAATGACTTCAGTTTTACCTTAGTGGGCTCAATAAGAAACATCTTCCATTCCCATCCAAATTTGGTCTCAATTCATCATTCTAACCTTGTTTCGGTTATAAGCATGCTCGCAGTGTTTCGTCCAACGGTTCGAAATTATTACATGAAGTCTTTAGCCGACTGTTTGGGCTGCACGACCAATTTGTACGTTTTTCTGTCTTGTATTTCCATCATCAGGCTAGCCTCTACGAGTTAATGGACATTTAGCTGTTCTTGAAGGATTTTAACACAGTGCATCTTTCTCAGGTTAGATGCATATTTGTGTGCACTGTAGATTGGGGTGACTTTGGACAGTACAGGAAATCACTTTACAGTACCTACTACCACTCGCTTTAGAAAAGTTCCCCATACTGTCCAAAGTTACCGTAATCAACAGTATCTTAGATAAAATTTCATTTGATCGTCTTAGTGAGCTTTGAACTTGATTGAGGTAGTGGATGGAGCTGATGTTTTGTGAGAATCGGGTTCTGACTAGTAGCCTTGCCCGCTTCCGAGATGCATAAAGCACATAGGTGAGCGGTTAGTCTGCTACGAGTCCAAACTCTGCTAATCTACCACTCACCAGAATGTTTTTGTGAATTTCGAAACAGGCGCCACTTTGTGTCAAAACTTAACACTCCAAGTATTTTGACTCTTGAAATTTTATGGAACTGATCAAGAGTACTTTCTTGAGCTAAATTGAAGAATGATCTGTGAAAAAGATTATAGAATCGATTCCCTGCGAGTCTGCCTCCTCTTGAAGGCCTTTTCACAAAAAAATTCAAACCTGGACCTCATGGTGAAATGGGGCAGTTGCAAGGGTCTGAAATGTTGTGTTTTTTGTATAGAGAACTATAGTACTGGATGAGCTGAGAACAATGGTGCCTTTGGTTTTTATTCTAAGCGTCCCGGTTTTGGAGATACACACGAGTAAAGTTGTAGAAAATCGTGTGCGCAGTGACGTCACTACGCGGAATTCCCATTCGAAACAATGTATTTTGGGCCAAAATCTCATCTCCGGAACTATGGGACTTAATTGGAAACCAAAGGCATCTTTATTCTCAGCTCATTGAGTATTTTCATTTTCTTCATTAAAAACACAATATTTCAGACCCTTGCAACTGCCCCATTGCACAACTTCATGCAATTCTAGTTTTATGTCACCTGAGCAGCGGGCTGTTCCCTGAAATTCCCAGCTTTTGTATAGACTGGATAAGAATCGGAAACGGTGATTGGTGGAGGCGAGTCATCCGGTTCCCAAGTACAATGACTATATGGAATAGATTAGATTGGTAATGCATGCTCAAGACTGTCTGACAACCAATTAGGTAAATTCCATACTTTGATTAGACTTGGCAGCCACATGACTTGTCTCCACTGATCACTGTCTTTCATTCTCATCCAGTCCATCCAAAAGTCTGGAATTTCAAAGATCGGCCAGCAGAGCTATTAGAGTTTACGTTATGCCTTGGTTGTTGTTGAATGGATATAGCCTGGTATTATGAACCTTGGTTTGACCAAACTGATAGTTTGATCCTACCACCATGCAATCTGGTGGGCAGCCAACCTAATAGTTTGAAGGTGAGGATAAGGTCCCTAGAGAAAACCAGGTACTCGATTCCCCTTTCTCACTATGGGAAGAGGACTTCCATTCCTCTGAGCCAATCAGAAGCGCGTGAAAGACCACCAGGCAATGCCGAGAGGAGCCGAACGGAGCTGCCGAGTCCCTGCCGAGTCCCTGCTCTCTTCGCTCATCTCGAGTGTCTAGGCCTTCTCTACCCTTCCCCATCTACAACTTTGTAATAGGTTATTTCAGAGGGCTGTTTTTCTTTGAAAAAATTGACTGGTATCTATAAGATACTACTCAGAGATGAAGTTCAAAGGGTCTAAGTTAAAAAATTTTGGTTTTAAACTTAGTCTCAGAAGATTGTCAAAAGTTCAGATGAAAAAGTTGGTTCCGCCCATTTAAATACATGTGAATTCAAACGTCCCGCCACGCAAAAGACCTACATAATCTCAAGCGAGAGTACCTGGTATTCTCTAGGGACCTTAGTGAGGACAAATGAGATTGGATCCCTGACCAGAAGAATCCAAGGGGTCGTAAAATGCCACCCCTTGTATACCTGACATTTGAGCTCAAACCACTCCCAAGCTATCGCCTAATCAGAGATTATAATACCGGGCCTATTACAAGGGATGATCTCGAGTGTTAACATCCACTCTTTTCTCAGAGGCAAATCTATGAATTTATCCTCTATCTCTCTCTCCCTCTGCCCATTTGAACATGTGTTGGAAAAGGACAGAGATTGAGGGAAAGTTACATGATGGTACATCCCTCTATACTTCTCTAACTCATGCATCCAAAAGTTAGGAGGGGGGACAGACTTTTGTTACACCCTGTATTGTCAAATAACTCTGCAGTTGCTTGACAAACGGAACATCTACTAGATATGCAATAGTTGGCTCACCTGCTGTTCAGGGTGGATTTCAGCTCATTGATTGCTTGTTTGATCAACCTGTTTGATTATGTACGAAAAGCTAACACTTTTTACGGATTTATGTGCTTGAAAACTTTGAGCCAAAAATAAAGATAGCTAAGCAGCAGACCTTGTTTAGGGTGGGAGTCTCTCAGGGTTGAAATCAGAGATCATTTTTCAATGTAACAATGATTTCACCGGTTGGCTAAAAGATTACACAGTCCTGTTCGGTGTATGACTGTAATGCTCGGAAGTTCTTGTAAGTACCTATAAACTTTTCTCTATCAGTAGAATCCACCGTTCGAAGAAAGATTACAGATCAGATTATTTTTGTCCCATACAGGCATACACCAAACTGAATTGTGTAATCTTTTGGTCAACTGGTGGCATCATCGATGAATTGAAAAATGTCATTAAAGCGGTAGCTCTGTCCTCCCTCGTGTCAATACTGGAAAACCAATATTATGATCGTGACACTGAATCCTTATGAATTTAATAGCTTTTAAAAGTGCAACCTCATTGGTGTTTTCACACTGGTGTCATTGGGAATGAGGCTGTTGCACACTTTACAGGCAATTTAAGGGTCAGGTCAGATATAAAAAGCTTCAAAACTAACAATGGTAGTACTAAAAACCGACTAAGTCTACTCCTAAACTCATAAAACGCTTTTAAACACGCGGCTGTTTTTGTTATATGGGGCTGTAATGTGTAATGGTGGTGTTGGGCACTAATAATGGGAGATTCCCATATAATATTACTATCACTCCATCAAGAAGTAGCCAGTTAGAGACGTCTTTCCGTTGGCACCGGTGTCATGGTACCAATAGTCGGCAGTTAATCATGCCTGTGAATCTTCCTCCTCAGCATGAGGAAAATGAGATGGAGTCTCCCAATATTAGTGCCCAACACTACCGTAACAGTCATGCATTTTAAAGCATTTTATGAGTTCAGGAGTGGATTTTGTAAGTTTCTAGTGATCCAGCATCATTATTTTTGTAGGTTTTTACACCTGAATCAACTTTTAAATCACCTTTAGCAAAAGTGTTCAACAGCCCCTTTCCTATCTTAACCCTTTCCACTCCACTGTCGAGCTGTAGTCGACAAAATCGATTTACGGGTTCTGCTCTTTTGTCGAGCTGTGGTCGACAAAATTTTGTAGCTCAAAATTGACGCTATCAACTTGACGAAATAGGTGTCTGAGAAGTGCTGCACTCTGACGGGCTTCTTCTGAACTTACCAGTGAAGCTCTAGTTCACGGAGTTCTAGTGGAGTACAGGAAGGTTTTGCTGGAAAAATGGTGGAGTGGAAAGGGTTAATTTGTCACTTTCTAAATGCCAGCAAAGAGTGACCAGAGTGAGCAATAATTCCAGAGACATTAAAGTGGTTCTCAATAGACCAATAAAACTGTTGTTACATAGGTACCATTCGGTAGTAGTTTTCCACCTTTTCCTTTGATATCCTTTTGCCAGTACAGAGAAAGTGACAATGTATGAATAAATGGTTGAGTTGAGGACAAAAAGAATGTCAAACGGCGCCTTAGGTGTAGGCCACCTTCAATGCTTAAGTTCTTTGAGATAATTATCCCAGGTTGCGTTTTCTGACTTGGCCTGGGCGGCTACCGCCACTTATGATTGCGGGTAGCCTTCCTCTGGGAGTCGTCGGACATTCTCTTTGTCCGCAACTGTACCTGCTGAACGACGCTACCAGAAAAAATGTGAAACTAAAATTCTCTGACACCAGTGAAGTATGAAAATCAGCTCAAGTATCATTAATTTTGGAAATTATGGAGTTGGATTAAACCTGAGAAATGTGGATTAGAAGCTCATTATTCTCATTGTAAATTCTAACGTAAAAAAAAAAAAATAGCGAAGAAAGAGTGATCTGGTATTTTCCGATGCTTTAATTCAAAAATGGTTCTGGCCATTTAAGCTGATGATTCTTGGTATATTCATATTTGAATGGTGCTGCGGACATTTCCTGGGTACCCTTCTCTGTACCAGGGCAACATTTCTAAAATACTAAACTCCTAACTTGGTCTGTTCCCTAGCTATTTCCATTTTTGTCTAACTATGTCAGTCATCTAATCTTGTGAAAAATACCTGGATCTCTCACCGAAGTAGAAGGAAGGGGTGCTGAATAATTTTATATCATTTTTAAATTAAAGAAATGTTTATTCATACATCTCTTTCGAAGCTAATGGTTTGATATGCAAGGCACCATCGTGAATATTTAATGACTTAATATTTAATATTAAACCAAAGAAAACTTAAAAGCTAGTTTGCCGATGTGCCTTGGTTCAATTTATTGGATTGAATTAATAAATTTATCTTAAAGTAAAGGAATTGAAAAATTTTCATAAGGAATCTCACATTTTTGAAGCGTATAAGTCCAGCTTGAATAACCTAATGTTTATTATTGCTTTCGTAGAGTGGAATCGTTGATTTTAATCCAAAGGGAGACTTGTAGTAAATTCCAACGTTTGTGAATATTTGTTGAGGAATGTTGATGTTAGCTAAGAAAAGTTGACCATTACTCGGGGAATGCGTCAGCGGCAAAGCCGGGAGAACCGAGTAATGTACGACTAAATTTGGAGTCCCGTTGGGCGGAGGGTCCAGAGAGAGAAGTATGGCTTGGTTCTGATTGATCCACAGAGAAATGGGAGGCGGGAGTTGCGCGGTATGCTCATCGGCCAATGCGATGACTATGAGTCCAACTCCAGTCGTCGGTAGTTCCGAAATATTCAGAATGGTATTGTTGTTGGTTAACCGGTACAGGGCGAGTTCATGGGCAACCTGAGAAATGAACTTTGACGGCTCCATCAAGTAGACAAACACGTTCAAACCATGAGCAGTCAATTGGCGAGCACAGTTGATGCCGATTGCGCCTGGTCTATGTGATCCACACATCACAACCACTCTTTGCCATTGATTATTAGTCAGATTAAATTTTAGAGAATTGTTTAATAAGTGCATGACGAGTTCACAAGCCGCTCGACCCATCATCTCATTTTGACGTTCGAACGAAAGTCCTTGATCTTCAGCCATGTCAAGAAGTCTGCGGCGTAAATCTGATGTAATGCTGGGTATAGTCAAACCATCATCTGTCATATATTCTTTATGTCCCGGGGAGCTAACTAAAATCTGTCTGAGCCTGGGTGAAGGAGAGGTAGTTTGGTGTTTTTGAATGTCGCCATAGAACACTTTGAATATCTAACGAGACACGGTAGATTCGATGCCATTTTGGAAACCATCAAACTATCACCAGCCATGAATTTTTCTGTGTTGGCGGAATTCACGACGATCTGTCGTTGTTTTGCGGAAGCAATATCGTCCTCAGATTGAAATTTCACCAACCTCTCCGCATGCTGTATAATATCTGGACAATGGATATTGATGAACTCTTGTTCACTTGATTCTTTATCAAATAGAGCTAAATTTTTTTGGAAATCAAATTCTTCGCTCGATAATTTAGAGTCAATATGAGAGCCGAAGCATTCCACATCCTTATCTGGGAATTGTTTCAAACGCATCCTATCATTTTTATTTAAAACAAAGCAGTTATTCTTATTGTATTTTGGCGCCGTGAAAGATTGTTTCAATCTATTCAAAGGGAACTGATCGGTCGGACAACTTTGAATTCGTCTACCTGAGATCCTTCGGGAATCATTTCTGTTCATTTGTTTGGCTTCCTGAATTATAACAACGTTCTCTATGTCGTGAGCTTTAATTGTTAATCTGTAGCAGTGAAATGGTTTGCCATCTTTAAAAACTTCTGATAGGGTTAGAGTCTGCTTGCCGCAATTGACTTCGTCTATGATCCCTTCGTAGGACCCGATTGTTTCTTTACATTTGACTGATACTGTAAAACCAACCCATCTTTCTGCCATGTCAATATGTATCAGCTGTTTAGTGTCTTCAACTTTCAGAGGTTACTTTTCTCTCACGGTTAAATACAGAGGGGATTCAATACCTGAAATGCATTTCATCAATCGCTGTCATAAGTTCTTGTCAATAAAACTGCAGTGCCTATTTTCTTTGTGCTAGTCTAGAAGTAGATGCCCTCCTGTTTTCTTTTCTTTTAAAACAGAACGAATTTTTTTATGAAGAAAAAAAAGATAAACAAACAAAGTAAACAAAATTTCACTTTTTAATCACTTAAATTTATTTTGAAACCATTTGAAATTAAATTTGCTAACAAAAAAGTAAAAAGAATTATTAATATTTTTCTCCTTATTTGAAAATAAGGAGTAAAAATCTTTAAATTCTGCAACCTTTATTTTAGTGGTGAAACCATGAGAAACAGTTTGCACTGACTCTAATAGAATGGAATGTTTCTTTTCCATTCTTAGATGAGAGTAAATCATCAGCTGATTCATATTCTCTTGTTACTCTTTATTAACATGAGAGTAAACTGAAGGAATTCTACAAGTTCGATGGCCGACTTTTTGGTGTCATTGGAGATGCGCGCTATAATCCGCAACTAACCCATTTCCTTACGTTAACGTACTATCGCGCCGCCCTTGCTCTGGACCAGATCTACTTGAACGTGATATAGCGTCGAAATCTGCACTTTTTTATTATTATTATGACTATTTATTTATTCATTTATTTATCTATTTATTTATTTTAACCGCGTGATTTTTTGCATGGAATTAAATGGTAATTCTGGGTCTGCGCTCCCGGAAAAAATAGTATGGCAATGGGTTGGTTCAGTGGTGGTTTCCGGGGGGGGGGGGGGGGCGTGTGGTCACGGGGGCACGCCCCTCTCCCCAGAAGCCTCATATTTGTCCTTTTTCCAACAGAAAATTGTCCAAAATTGCTTCTCAATAGTGGCGTAGCGTGCACTTTGGCAACGTTGCATTTCGTCCATTTAAACCCATGGAAAAGATCGAACTATTGGGTGTTTGTGAACAGCTTCGCATTCGACTTTTTACATGGGTTTAAATGGACAGAAAACATTGTTGCTCAATTGCACGCTTCGCCACTATATGCTCCCTATGACGCTTCAATTTTTCAAATTTCATAGGCGTTTCCCCCTAGAAATCTTTTTGGATCTGCCTCTGGGTTAGTTACGTACTTACATTCTTTCAATACATTCGGTTCAATCTCTTTCAAATGCAATTAATGTTTTTGCCAAAGCTAACTGTAGCATTGTAACTGTCAGTGTGACGCAATCGCTCTTATAATCACCCGGTCTTTTCATTTTAGCATTTAACTAAATTCTCGCAGTATTTTATTTCGCCAACAATTCGTTATCTCTTTCGCCAGCAATTTGTTCGCCCCATCAGCCTGGAAATATCGTCAAAAATGTAACAAATTGTTGGCGAAATAAAATACGGCATCTGCTTATCCACGCCCCTCCCCTTTCTTTCTGTTATTTTCAGTAGCGGCCCGTGAGATTTGGCAACCATGCATTTTTCCCTCTTAAACTTGGGTAAAAAATCGATTCAAGCGGAGGCTGGCAGCATCCTCGAGTTTCGATTGTTTTCCATGTATTTAAATGGGATGAAAACACTATTGCCAAATCGCACGAGCCGCCGCTGGTTATTTTTCTTTTTCTTTTAGGGGTGCAAATAAATCAAGCTCGCGTGTGAAAATGTCCTTCTAAGATTTAAATCATGGCTGCTTCCGTGCTGCATCAAAAGCACATCCCACAAATCCTCTATGTCGGTATAGCTCGTTGGTTCAGATCAAGGGCGGATCCAGCGATCTGGCAACCTTGTATTCTTCCCATTTGAACGTATGAGAAAGAATCGATTCTCTAGGGGGCCATGGCCCCTTGACTAATCGATTGTTTCTCACGCATTCAAATGGGAAGAATACATGGTTGCCAGATCGCTGGATCCGCCCATGGTTCAGATGCTCCCGATTTCCGCTATGCCCCAGTAGCTTCCACTTTTCACAATCAGTACTCTGGGGACCAATTGGGGATCCTGAAAGTTTTCTCGGGGGGGGGGGGGCGCTGTGTTATTGGAGATTCCTGTCTATGTCCTGTCACTTTCTCTCCAGAAACACAGAGATAAGTCTCAATTTAAATAGGATTCTCCGATCAGTGTTGCCAGATTGAGGTGAAAAAGCCGTACGTTTTACATTGATTTAAATGGGGACGATACGGCTTTTTACCCTCCATCTGGCAACACTGTCTCCGATGATACCTGCGTCTCTCCGCCATCAAGCTCGATTTTGAGAGTGAACTTCGTGATTTTTTAGTGTACTCATAGCAGTAGCGTACGCAGGAATTTGTCGTTCTCTCTCTTGCCCCATTAGAGCACGTGTGTTAGAAAAGGACAGGAACAGGGGCTAAAACGTGATTTCAGTCCCTATTTCTTTCCTTTTCCAGCACATACATTCAAACGGGAGAAGAGAAAGAGAGACATATTCCTGCGTACGCTACTGACTCATAGTCATTTTTACACGTTTTTATGCAAGAGTCAACTCTTCAATTCCCTATAGCAAAAGTTTGCAAGAGCCCCATTGGATCAGCTAAAAAATCTGGCAAATTCAGGGAAGTTTTGTCCAACAATAAGTAGTGCAACTTTTGCTTCCTCTGTCCCCTCAATGGCCCCTCCAGCCCTCTCCCATTGAGATGCTCTGAAGCATAGAAAGTAAGTGAAGAATGCGGGACCGGAGCTGCCGTTTTGCGTATAATTAATGCCATTTTTCTATTCACCGATGAGCCCATCGATTGAGAAAAGATTACGAGGTTCAGTTTAGTGTATGACTGTACTGCACGAAAATACTCTGATCTGTAATCTTTTCTCAATCGGTGGAATCGCCACTTATACTCTGTTCAGGATAAGAAGGCGGGTGAGAATTCAGGTAGTAATGCACATTTAGCAACAGTGCGGCTATACCGGCGACTCCAACCCTTCGCAGAGGCCGTTGTTCTTCCGACTTCTCTCTTGGCACACAGGATTACTAAGAATCGACAGACTCAAAAATTTACACACGTCCAGGAAAAATTGCGAACGGTCAAAAATACGAAAAAACGGACAAAATTTTCGCCCTGAAGGGCCAAAACTCGGCAAAAGTAGTCGACTTTGAATATTGATGACTCTCAGAAATTCGTATTTTTCAGTCCGAATTAAATTCAGGATATTTCGTGTAATATCGAATTTATGAGAGTCATCTATATTCAAAGTTGACTACTTTTGCCGAGTTTTGGCCCTTTAGGGCGAAAATTTCGTCCGTTTTTTCGTATTTTTTGACCGTTCGCAATTTGTACTGGACGTGTGTAAATTGTAGAGTCTGTCGGTTCTTGGAAATCCTCCGTGCCAAGAGAGAGTTCGGGCGAACAACGGCCACTGCGAAGGGTTGGAGTAGCCAGCATAGCCACACTGTTGCTAAATAGTGCATTACTACCTGAATTCTCACCCGCCTTCTTATCCTGAACAGAGTATAGTTATTAAAATTTCCGCAAGTTTTTTTAAAGTCAGCGACTCTTCCTTCGGTTGCGAAAAGATTACAGATGCGAGTATGTTGGTGCGTTGCAGGCACAAACTGGACTGAAGCGTGTAATTTTTTCTCAGCCGGTGAAATAGGGCAGATGCAAGGGTCTGAAATGTTTTGTTTTTTATATAGAAAATGAAAGTACTTGATGAGCTGAGAACAAAGATGCCTTTGGTTTCTAATGAAGTTCCATTGTTCCGGAGATGAGATTTTGGCCTAAAATACATTGTTTTAAATGGGGATTCCGCGTAGTGACGTCACTACACCCACGATTTTTTGCAACTTCACACGAGTGTATCTCCAAAACCAGGGCACTTGGGAAAAAACCAAAGGCACCATTGCTCTTAGGTCATCAAGTTTTATCATTTACCTTATAAAAAACACAATATTTCAGACCCTTGCAACTGCCCTATTATCGGTGAATTGAAAAATGTCATTCATTATGCGCAAAACGGCAGCTCTGGTCGGGACGAAGGAAAGGGCCAAGGTAAATAATGAATGGCAGTCAACAAAATCAGCATTTATATTTACGAAAAATTGTAGATCCATCATTAAAGAAGACGCAGTCTGCATGAAAGAAAGCAACATTGCGCAATTTAGCAAACTTTACAAAATAAACTCAATAATTTATAATCTAGGGAGAGGGGAAAGTATTGAGTCTTCAGCGCCTCTTATTATACATACTATAGCCAAGAAAAATTAGAAAAATTACTTTTTTTGTGTTACTCTTCCGTAAATGTGTCGATCTATAGAGCTTTCACATCAAGCGTATCTATGGGCCCTTATTGGTTATGGTGTTAGCGCAGAATACTAAAATCAGATCGGAAGCTCCCATTAGCTTTGCACTGGGTCTCTATTTTTGTCTCTGAAGTCCACACGTGACCAGTGTCGAGGGGGGGGGGGTGTATGTGGGTACTCTTGCCGGGGGCGGCAAAATCAGGGTGAACAACCAAACAAACAAACAAAAAAACAAACAAAAATAAAAAAGTCATCGAATTTCAAAATGAATTACAGAGGGCGGCAAAATCAGTGTGTAACAAGCAATAAAATAAAAAAAAAGAATTAATCAAATTTATAATGTTGTTCGCGGAGGGCGGCAAAATTGCATTCTTGCCCCCCCCCCCCTCTGGAGACCACGGCACGCCCCTGACCAGTGTGCTCAGAAGAATCGTTCATTTTTCGATTCTTTGGACGCCTTCCTTTTTTTTTGGTCGAATGGTCTTAAAACAATTATTCGGTCCGCTGAATTTTGATCCTAATCAATTAATTGGGTCGTTCTTTAACACGAGTATCATCTTTCAAGGGCGGATCCAGCAATATGAGAACCATGTATTCTTCCCATTTGAACGTATGAGGAAGAATCGATTCTCGAGGGGGCCATGGCCCCTTGACTAATCGATTGTTTCTCACGCATTCAAATGGGAAGAATACACAGTTGCCAGATCGCTGGATCCGCCCATGTCATCTTTCGTAATGGGTCGAATCAGGCTCAACAGACTATGGGTCTTGACGGTTCAGGAAGAAATGCACTATTTTGCAACGCGGCGCGGATTGAGCCGTTGCACCATGGTTTGAGATCGAAAAAAAGTGGCCAAAAATCAAAGGAAAAAGTTTATCAAAATTCATAATTGTTGACCTTTTGAGCTTGATTTATAACTTACCAGAGACATCCATGGGTTAAAATTACTTGTTAACAGTGTTCTCTGTGGTTAAAAGTGGTCTTGATAGTTTATAAATGATACTTTCACGAGAAATTTACTTTCTGATTTTCGGCCACTTTTTGACGATCTCAGACCATAGTGCGTTGGTCCGACTCAACCCTCCATCGGGATGAAGCAATACTGAAAATCGAAGAACTAGGAAATACATATGTGCTTAGTTCGAATGTAAAACGGTCACAGATACTACAAAATGAAAGAAACGGTCCTAAAGAGCTGCCTGCATTCTAAGTTACATGGAATTTGACTCATCAACATCTTCGAGGATTCATTTTTTACAAAATTCATTACTTGGTTGTATTTTGAAAGTATTTTTTAAAATGAAAATCTCCGTGGATGCTGAGTCAAATTCAACTCATTTTAACGAGTTACAGGCCTTTTTTGGTTCAAGTGTCTTCCATTTTTACGTATCTGTAACCGTTTCTACATTGACTTTAGCACTGGAATAATTCCTCGTCAGCCGATTCTCGCCATTGCTTTATCCCGGTGAAGGGTCGAGTAGAATCTCAGAATCCGTCCCGCCTTGCAAGTAAGTAGTGCTTTTCTGCCTGAATCGCCAAGTTTCCTCTTACGCTGAGCAAAGTATAGAAATCGATTATTTTGACTTGGGTGTAATTTTTTAAAAATAAAAAAAAAAAAAAAAAAAAAAAAAAAAAAAAAAAAAAAACAGGCGTACTTTAGTTCCTCGGAGAATACTATAGAAAATATGATTTTTACAGATTTGAAAAGTATTAAAATAAATAAGCCATCAGCAATGGTTTTAAGTTGGGGTGAAAGTTCACCCCATTACAATTAGTTAGGTATCAGAAGGTGTAAAATACCTTCATCACACAATGGTTAAAGGAACGATTCTTCGGAGCTCTACATGTGAACTGTGAAGCCATCACTGAAGCGAAGTTGATTTAAGGGTGTACCTACCCTACCAAAAAAAATCAATTTTCTCAAAAAAAAATTCTCATTTTTCTCAATTTTCTCAATTTTTTTTTTTTTTTTTTACTTTTCTCATAGAAGTCACTCTGCTGAAGAGAACAATGTATAGGTGTATGTAAAAAATCAGCTAAAAATATTTTATATCGATTTTTGGAAAGATGCAAAAAATTCGGTTACATTTTTGTGTGTTTACTTTCCTTATTTGCCTCTTTTGAAGCATTAGATTTTTCCAGCTTTTTTTCCCGAGTGGGAAACAGCAGAACTTTTTGTCAATTGTGCGTATAGTTAATTAAAGACCTCAGGGTTTTCTTTTTTTTTTTTTTATAATAAAAACCAGAATTTTAAGCTCTTTGGGATGTCAGAGGGACTTTCAAAATCAGGGATGAGTTTCATTTATTTAAACATGTTTGAGGTTGAAGAAGTACTGAAAAAAGTTAAAATTTAGAAAAACAATGAAAATATATTACTTGTATCCAAGGAAGGCAAAAATGCCTCTGACATCCCATAGTTACAGGTCCTAACTTTTCATTTAAGCCCAAGATCATGTGATTTGAATCAACCTGTTATGAGCTGTATTCCTTCGACAAAACATACTTTTTTGTCTATTTATTACGATTTCAGGGGCTGTGATGCAATCCGCATCACCCCCCCCCCCCCCCAAAGTTCGTCTTATATTATTCCCTACTTTCACCTCCTAAAATTTCAGACCTATAGCTGAATTAGGGAAGATTTTTTTGGGGAGCGGGGGGGGGGGGTTAGGGTACACCCTTAAGTCGTGGTTATCGGATTGTAGCGCATGATCTTGGAGAGGAGTATCCAAAGAACGCTGGTGAGGACGCAAAGAGTGACCCCGGCCCAGCCTAAGTCCAAGCTCCATCCGTGGCTGAAGATCCTGGCCTTGTAGAAGTCGCTCCAGATGCGCATGTACTGGGGCTCGAAGACGGCCCCGGAGGCTGGCAGAACGCCGTCGGCGAGGAGTGTGGCGGGTCCGATGCCGCCGCCCCCGACAGCGATGGTGAAAGCAGAGCTCTGCGGCTGACACTCGGATCTCGTCTTGACCTGCTGCCTTTTGAAGTGGATTATGGT
The DNA here is from genome assembly GCA_011764245.1 of Trialeurodes vaporariorum. Classification (NCBI taxonomy): domain Eukaryota; kingdom Metazoa; phylum Arthropoda; class Insecta; order Hemiptera; family Aleyrodidae; genus Trialeurodes; species Trialeurodes vaporariorum. The sequence goes on along the minus strand of VMOF01000024.1, from coordinate 6,392,918 downwards.
CAACGTGAAGAGAGCAAACGTCGCTGAAAGAGAGAGATAAAGAGAAAGAAGAATTATTAACCTCTTCAGTACCACGTCCGAAGTATTCGTTTTTGTGACTCGATCTTTATTGTCATAGCAAAATCTGCTTCAAAGTTCAAATTGCAGATATTTGCAAACCAATTCTTTGTCGGACGCCTTCAATTACAGGTGTAGGCAAAATGACCACAGCGAAGTAGTAACATTTAACTACCTATTTAATTTGAAGGCGTTAAGATTATTCCAGGGTCGATTAGTTCCAACCGCGTAGACACCACGTCGCGCTGCTCAAAACGTCAGCAGTTCTTTGCTAAAATTGACGAATTTACGCTAAAAACACAAATTTGAGGAACATCAGCACCTGCGAGCATACTTCAGGAAGATACTTTGAAAGGTTCAAGCTGAAACACTAAAAAGTAAAGCCAGAAATTATGAAGTACGAAACTTCCCATAAGTCTCAATGAGTGCGAGTGAGGCGGATAGACGTACTATCACTCGCGCTCACTCTCACTCACTAAGCTAATGGCGAAATGAATTTCATAATTTACTTACGGCTTTAATTCTAAACCAATGGAGCTGTTGCAAACTTTTGCTACAGGCTTATTAATTGTTGATAATGGGGCAATACCCTGTAACAATAACGATTAGCGCACTAAAAAATCACGAAATCCACTCCTAAACTCACAAAAATTCTTTTAAACGCGAGACCTGATTGGCGGCCGAGGCCGCGGTTTTCTTATGGAAATTGTATGCTTCTTCTTCTTCTTGTGTGGTGTTGCTAGAACATCTCGTGTAGATGGCGCTGATTGCAGATAGGGAACCCCAATGAAAACCGCGGCCCCGGCCGCCGTTACGGTCTCGCGTTTAAAAGAATATTGTGAGTTTAGGAGTGGATTTCGTGATTTTTTAGTGAGCTAATCGTTATTTTTACAGGGTATTAGCCCATTATCAACTATTAATAAGCCTGTAGCAAAAGTTTGCAACAGCTCCATTTTGCTCGTTTTGGGCAAAAAAAAATCCATTAAAAAATTTTGCAGGTGCTGACATTATTGAATTTTGCGTTTTTTCTTTGGTATTAATTTAAAATGCCGAAAACACGACTTTTTCCAAAAGCGACTAGTGGCGCTATCCATTGGATTGAAATCTGGAAAAGTTTTGCCTGGACTCACCTTGAAGCTTTGATTTGATGCGTCACTGGTGGAATTTTGTTCAATATAACAAAATTGTAATTGTAAATGCACTTGTGACATTTTTCGAATGAAGTTGGCATTGAAAGATCCTTTAAGGTGATTCCATGGCACGTGACCAAGGAATCACCTTAAGGTACAGTCGAGGACAAAAAGAATGTCAGACGACTCCTTGAGGTAGGCCACCTGCAATGCTTAAATTCATTGAGATAAGTATTACGGGTGGCCTACTTCAAGGAGACGTCTGACATTTTTACTGTCCCCGACTGTACATGAAATGCATTGTTGTAGTAAACTTTGAGATAACGAGTTGTTTACTAGCATGAATTTGCATTCGAAAATGTGGACCCAATTCAGTGGCGGCGCGTGCAATATGGCAACAACGTCTTCTTTCCTTTTAAACCTATGTAGAACAATCGATCTTCAGGAGGTGCAATTGCACCCCCACAATATCGATACTTTTACATAGGTTTAAATGGAAAATTATCATGGTTGCCAAATTGCACGAGCCGCCACTGACCTAATTTCATGTACGGGGAACTTCACGAAAGTGAGCGAGATAGGTCATTTATTTGGATCCTATATACAGGGTGTCCCAAAATTCATAGTAAATATTTTTACCGCGTATTTTTGGGGTCAAAATAAGACTTTTTTTTCCTATAAACATGGGTCCAAAATTGTAGTCTTTTCGAGTTACAGTGTTGCAAAGTTTCCGAAAAACAAATTGAAAAATTGTCATAACTCCCTCGTGAATTGTTCTGAATGCTCGTAAATAGGTATTCTGATGTAATTTTAGGCGCTCTTGCCAATTTTGGCCGTGAAAATGCTATATGCAAAAATTTGAGGGGGGTTTCGGGGGTTTTTCTTGATTTTTCTCACTTTTTTTGGCCAAATTATGTGAAAACATGCTTTCGGACTCATTAAACCCAAAAACGATTAGCAATATTCAAAAGTTCGTAAAAAAGTATGCATTTTTGGTCCTAACGAGTTTTTTCCATTTCGCAAACCATTTCCGAGAAAATCGTCCCTGAAGTTGGAGAAGTCGGCCAAGAATTGACAAAATCAAAGAAAAGGCGTTTATCGGCCGACTTCTCCAACTTCAGGGACGATTTTCTCGGAAATAGTTTGCGAAATGGAAAAACTCGTTGGACCAAAAATGCATATTTTTTTACGAACTTTTGAATAATGCTAATCGTTTTTGGGTTTAATGAAAAGGAAAGCATGTTTTCACATAATTTGGCCCATAGAAGTGAGAAAAATCAAGAAAACCCCCCGAAACCCCTCTCAAATTTTAGCATACGGCATTTTCACGGCCAAAATCGGCAAAAGCGCCTAAAATTACATCAGAGTACCTATTTGCGAGCATTCAGAACAATTCACGAGGGAGTTATGACAATTTTTCAATTTGTTTTTCGGAAACTTTGCAACACTGTAACTCGAAAAGACTACGATTTTGGACCCATGTTTTTAGGGAAAAAAAGTCTTATTTTGACCCCAAAAATACGCGGTAAAAATATTTACTATGAATTTTGGGACACCCTGTATATGTTGATCGTGACGTCATCACTAAAGCGGCCTATTAACACAACTAGCTGTAGATGAATGGCCGTTAATATTTTATGTAGACCGTGCCTCGCCATGAATTTACGAGTGAGCATTTTACCTGCTAGTAGATACATGACTCCTGTGACAAGTACTGCGCTGATTTGATGCTTTAAAATTCCGAAAGCTCCCACCAAAGCTGAACAGCCGAGAATAATGAGACACACCAAAGCGCAGGAGATGGAAAGGTTTTGCATACCTGTAACCAACAAATCATTCTTATTCGTTTTATTCCGGCCAATGGAGCTGTTGCACACTTTTGCTACAAGCTATTCATTAGTTGATTTTGGTGTAAAAACCTCAAAAAATAACGATGGCAGCACGAAAAACTTCCGAAATCCACTCCTAAACTCAATAAACGCTTTTATTTGCGCGAGTGTAATGGTGGCATTGGGCAATAATAATGGGAGATTCCTATCTTCATTTGATCACTATCTCTTTGCTGACAAGGATGATTCACAGAGTAATGGGGCTCTTGCGAACTTTTGCTTTAGGGGATTGAAGAGTCGATTCTTGCTTAAAAACCTGTAAAAATGACGATGAGTACACCAGAAAATCACGAAATTCACTCTCGGGCTTAATGGCGGAGAGACGCAGGTATCATGGGAGATTCCTATCTAAATTGAGACATATCTCTGTGGTTCCGTAGAGAAAGTGACGTAATAGACAGGGATCTCCCATGATGCCTGCGTCGAACCGCCATTACCATCTTGCCGTTGTAGCAGTTATGTGAGTTTATTACTGACTTTTAGACTTTCTTACTGTGATTTTCGTGATTTTTGCTGGTCTGCACACAAGATATTGGCCTATTTATTTGCTTATAGCAAAAGTTTGCAAGAGCCCCATCAGTCATCAGAGTAGTGATCCACATCCGATGAATGGTACTGTGACACCTAGTGACACCTGTGTCAAATGAAAGTCGTCTCTTATTGGTCACTTCTTGAAGGAGTTACAGTATTGTTAGATGGGAATCTCTTATTATTGCTGCCCTAAGCCACCATCACGCTCGCGCAAATAAAAGCGTTTATAGAGTTTAGGAGTGGATTTCGGAAGTCTTTAGTGCTGCCATCGTTATTTTTGGAGGTTTTTTTCACCAGAATTGACTGTTAAATCGCTTATAGCAAAAGTGTGCAACAGCCTCATTTGATTGAAGACACTGGAATCTTCGCTCTGACGCCGAGGAATGGCTCTTCCTAACTTTTGGTTTAGGTATACGATCAGATAGTTGATTCTTGCGTAAAAACCAGGGAAAATGACGATGATTATACTAAAAAAAATTACGAAATTCACTCATGTAGACTCACAAAATGACTGTAAAGTTTAAGGAGCAAACCACCATGGTACCATGGGAGATTCCTATTTAATTTGAGGCTTTCTCTCTGCGTATATCCGTCGCGAGAGAGACAAATTAGATTGGAATCAGCTATGATAGAGGTAGTTTCAGAAGTGTAGGCGGACCAAAACCATAATCTTTGGCGACTTTTCAACTTTCATTCCTTCAAATCAATTTCGATTTTTCTCCTGACTTTATTCTTTTGTGTTTAAAGTTTTCCTCATTGAAAAGTGAACACTCAGTTTCATTTTTATTCATTTTCATCGAGTAATATCAGAAATAATGTTGACAAATTCCAAAGATTATCGGTCTAGGTCCGCCTACACTTCTGAAACTACCTCTACCTGCATAGCTCCGCCAGTAGCGAGGCGTGAAATTTGACAACGATGTATACTTTCTCCATTTAAACTCTCTGAAAGAATCGAATGCTTCGGTCATCGGCGATGACCAGATGTTTCGACCTTTCTAATGTATTTAAAGGGGAAAAAAGAAACGGTGCCAAATTGCACGCCTCGCCACTGAGCTCCGCCACCTTTGATCTTAAATGGTGAAGCTACGCCAAAGTCACGGGGGATCCTCTTGTCTAATCTGTCACTCTCTCTGTTGAAACACACAGAGGAGAGCCTCAAATTTGATACGAATCTCCCACGGTCAATGATCATTCAGTGAGGTATGATTGAAAACTGCTATTGATGTTTAAAAATTATATATGATGTGATAAATATTTATTGAGTTTCGTATGCGTCTAGCTGTAACGCACTGTATACAGTGTGTACCAGACCACCCGGATCAGGCATTTTTCTCGAAAACTACTGAACCAAATGATTTGATACAGAAAAGTCAGATAGGGAATCAACCCCAAATTTTTCATTTGTGATATCTTCAAAAGCCCCTGACAGCTCTTTGGGGCCCATTTGGGGGGGAGGGGGTTCAAACACGTTTTTCAAGTTTTCTCTGGAAGCTTTCTCGAAGAAACTTCCAATAAAAGTATAAAATTAGTTTATAATCTTAAAGTAGAGGCAATTGCTGACATTTTTGCACTTCTCAATATTTTCCAAAATACCCAAATTTCTTGAGTTATGGGGGATATTTTTACATTTTTTGAATCGGCCCTTTTGGCCACCCTGTTGAGATTTTTTCAAAAATTATTACAGAATATGGAAAAACAGATCAAGACCTTTCGATTGATATGTGCCACATGTTACCTTAAAGTTGAAAAATAAGGTGTTTTTTTGCCAAATCAAAATTTTGGGGCTTCAGTTGGCTCTAACCATGGAATCGCGCCAATTCTGCAATTGAAGCCCTAAAATTTTGATTTGGCAAAAAACACCTTATTTTTTAACTTTAAGGTAACATGTGGCACATTAATCGAAATGTCTTGATCTGTTCTTTCAGAGTCTGTGACAATTTTTGAAAAATTTTCAACAGGGTGGCCATAAAGGCCGATTCAAAAAATTTCCAAAAATCCCCCATAACTCAAAAAATTTGGGTTTTTTGGAAAATATTGAGAAGAGCAAAAATGTCGGCAATTGCCTCTACTTTAAGATTATAAACTAATTTTACACTTTTATTGGAGGTTTTTTCGAGAAAACTTGAAAAATGTGTTTGAGCCCCCCAAATGGGCCCCAAGGGGCTGTCGGGGGCTCTTGAAAATATCAAAAATGAAAAATTTGGGGTTGATTCCCTAAGCGTCTTGTTTCAAATCATTTGGTTCAGTAGTTTTCGAGAAAAATGCCTGATCCGGATGTTCCGGTGCACCCTGTATGTATATGAGCTATGTATCAGGGGAAGTGAAAAAAAAAAAAAAAAATGGCGGTCGCTTATAATAAACCACAAGGTATTTTCAAAGAATGTCCCTTGAGAAATCCCCAACCATTGGAATGATCAAATTCTTCGTGACAGTCGTGGTCTTCCTCCTCCCCCCCTCCCCCCCACGGAAAAAAAGGGAGAATAAGTTAGTAATCTTTGAATTCAGCCACTTCTAAGTTACCGATCAATGATTTGCTGCTATCATTGGCGGATACAGGGGGTGGGTGACAGGCGCACTATGGTCTGGTATCAGAAAAAAAAAGTGGCCAAAAATCATCGGAAAAAAGTCGTCAAAAATGATCGTTTTCGACCTTCTAAGATTAATTTAAGACTTTCCGGTGAAATTTTTACAGTAACATTTTTTGTTGTAAGTGTTTTCTACGATTAAAATAAATAAATTAATTAAATTAAATAAATAAATTGAATTAAATTTTATAAATGATCAATTGATAAGAAATTTACAGTCTGATTTTTGGCCACTTTTTGACCATCTCAGACCATAGTGCGCCAGTCGCCTCCCTTCCCCTTTTCCTCATCGTTCAGCTAAAAAAAGGGAAAAAGAGGGAAGGAAAGAGAGAAAAAAGAAAGAAAATAGGGTTACCGAGGGGCAAAAATCCCTAGTCCCCCCCCCGCGTTCGCGAGGGCTGGATCCGCCAATGGCAGCAATCGCGTATATGTAATCTTCGAAATTTGTCTAACGGGGCGAAAGTCGTGTCTCGGAAGTGTCAGGGATCGCTCGTGATTAAAAAAAAAAACCTCGTGGTTGCATCAGACAAAAAAAAAAAAAAAAAAAAAAAAAAAAAAAAAAAAAAAAAAAAAAAAAAAAAAAAGAGAAGGATATAAAGACAGGAGAAAAATTGAATTGAAATATACCGAAGAAACTCGGAATGAGAGATGTTAAAACCTACGTCTTTTATCGCCCCCCCCTCCTTTCTACCTTCTGAGCCGATTGCAAACGTCCGAAATGAATGTGGAAATGAAGTTTACACGCCGATCTTGTTCCAGTATTCATTTCCCCGTGGATTATCCCTCCCTCCCTCTCTCCCCCTTCACCCTCCCAGCCGCCGCGCCGTTGCTGGTCCCTTCAGCCGGCTCTATTTCATTATCAATTTCTCTCCCTGCGCTTCCTATTACTTCGTAGTTTCCCCCCCCCCCCCCCCCGCGTCTCTGTTTTTCCGGTGGAGCTAGATTGCCAACGGTTGCACGTTGTGGCGACTATACAGGGTGTTGAAAAACTGTTCCCGAATATTTCAGGGGCGGATTCTACAAGTCAAAATAAGACCTTTTTTTCCATATAAATATGAGTCCGAAAATGCCCCCTTTTGACTTACAGTCCCCCAAAGTTTTAAAAAAATTGCTGTTTTTTTGGAATAGCGACCACTGTTATGAGCCAAATGTCCTAAAAATTGGTGTCTCCAGGTAATTTGACGTGTAAAATCCATTAAAGACCTCAAGAAATTCAGAAATTGAGTCTGACTGTACTTTTCACGCAATCTTGTGCCTTTAACGGCACGAATTTTATGTTACGGTTTAAAAATTTGAAGAATAATTACCGAAATCAGATGTGAGAAACCCCTAGAAAGATTTTTGGTCATCCTTGTCCCTTTCGATACGACGCGTTTTAAGCGAGATAATCGCTGCTAAGTGTGGAAAAGTTAAAGATTTTACCATGAAAACGGCAGTGAGTATGCAACCCGCCTCTCCAATGCTCCTCTTCGGGCCGGCCGCTATGGTAAAAGCGCTGACTTTTCCACACTGTGCAGCGAGTATCTCGCTTAAAACGCGTCGTATCGAAAGAAACAAAGAGGACCAAAAATCTTTCTAAGGGCTTTTCACATCTGATTTCGGTAATTATTCTTCAAATTTTTAAACCGTAACATATAATTCGTGCCGTTAAAGGTACAAGATTGCGTGAAAAGTACAGTCAGACTCAACTTCTGAATTTCTCGAGGTCTTTATTGGATTCTACACGTAAAACTACCAGGAGACACCAATTTTTAGGACATTTGGTTCATAACAGTGATCGCTATTCTAAAAAAACCGCAAATTTTTTAAAACTTTGATGGGCTGTAGCTCAAAAGGGGAGCATTTTTGGATACATGTTTATATGGTAAAAAAGTCTTATTTTGACCTGTAGAATCCGCCTCTGAAATATTCGGGAACAGTTTTTCTACACCCTGTAGAGCCCCTTTATACTATGGGAGTTCCGCCATTGCTGAATCCATTTCTGATTGGCTCTCAGATTTAGGCTGTCAAGAAAGCTCCGAGAGGCAAATGCAAATGGCGGAGGGTTTGTTTACTCTTCGCGAACTCGCTTTCATCACAAAGTAACAGCGACCGCGGTCATTTTTGTTACTTTTTCCTCTGCTCGAATGTTATTCTGGAGCAAGGTACTCATACTTAACAGGTATGCTCGACTCGCTTCCCGCGTCATCTTCAGTGGCGCGCAGTTCAAAAAGCATTCCAAGCTGGCCGACAGAAGAAGAAAACATTGTATACTCTTTCCAGAAAACATTGGGCTTCCCTCTCTAGAAAAGCAGAAAATATCCCGATGTTTTCTGGAAAGAGTATACAATGTTTTCTTCTTTTGTCGGCCATCTTGGAATGCTTTTTGAACTGCGCGCCTCTGAAGATGACGCAGGGAGCGAGTCGAGCATACCTGTTAAATATAAGTACCTTGATTCTGGAGAACATTATCTCTTTCAATAACGAACGTTATTGTCGAGAATCAGCACCTAACCTGTAAAAAATAGCGAAATAGCGGCAACAGCGCAGAGGCATGCAAATGGCCATCCGCCATTTGCAATTTGCCTCTTGGGGGGCTCCATTGATCCGCTTCTTCTTCTTCATTTTGAGAGACTTGGCGCACTCTCATAGTATATAGGAACTCTAGTGGCGAAAGCATGGACGATCTGATTCGGGTTTGTCTGTCCAATTTTTTTTTTTTTTTTTTTTTTTTTTTTTTTTTTTTTTTTTTTTTTTTAAACATCAAATCAAAAATTACAATTAATTCCGAGGAAATCGGTTTTGAATGAATGTGCAATAGTTTGAGAAATGATATCGGGACAAAGAATTGCAAGGCAACTATTCATGTGAAAAAATGTGGTTTGTTTCTGTCGTGTGTCATAGTTTCTTTTTCGTGCAAATCCTTTCCAAAAGAAACAGTTATATCGATTTCTGTGTCCAGATAGCCACTCTAAAACACTTGTACTTTCGTCCAAAACCAATCTCAAATGGATCCGTCACAGCTTTTTTATTTTTTAAGTTTTTAAGGTGAAAAAAATTGAGGCAAACAAACGAAGCCCGTGTGAAAATTTTTAATTCAATATCTAAGGAGCTAAAATCTTTATTTAAAAATGAGGAGTTTGATAATTTTTTTGGACAGTTAAGATTATTTTTTATCAACAAAGCCCTTTACAGTGTGGAGGAGCTGTGGACTAACACTTAAAACTTAAATTTAAAAGGAAATTTATATATATTGTTTTTATTATTCAAGAACCATCATTATTATTTTGTATCTGTTAAGTTTTTTCCTGACTTGTATTCAAAGCTAAATGGCTCTTATGTACAAAATTAAATAAATAAATTAATAATTAAATAAATAAATAAAATGTCCATAAGAGATTCCCACCTGGACTGCCTCCATGATGTTTCAAAGTTACCTCCCATAAATCCTCTCTGTTTGAGCCAACGACTCAAGACCAAATTTGTTCTTCTTTCTTGCCGTTTAAGTGTACAAATATTTGAGCTGAGAAATGTCTACATGCACTCCCTCTGTATGGTATAATGTCTTTGGAAAAGATCAGGCAACTCTGCATAGACAGGTTGGATCTTTCCCCCCTTGCTCTATACTATTGTTTTCACTTTGTTTCTCTTCGCGCCCTTCCAGTTTCACGCGGCTTTGCTGGTGTCTATTTTAAATTAATATTTTGATCTTGCCCTTCAAGAATCCTAGTTTATTTTGCTTTTTCCCTTCCTTTTCTCATCCTACTTTCTACGTCGGTATTCTCTCTTCTCGTTCTTGTTCGCGTGCGTGTGCGAAAACTAATTTAAAAGTTTGAACTCTCAAAAATGTCGGCGGCTGAAAAGTTGCTTTCTTGCGGAAGTTTCTATATACTGAGTCTTTTGTGGGAAAAGCTATGATAGGAAATATAGCCATCTACCCATCGAAAGCTGATCGATTGATGCTTTGATGAATTCACGGAGGCGTAGATTTTTTTTTTTTTTTTTTTTTTTTTTTTATTTATTTTTTTTTAGGGGGGAGAGGGAGTTTGGCTCCAGTGATTAGCCAGAGTTGCACCAGTGGCGTAGCATGCAATTTGACAACGTTGCAGTTCGTCCATTTAAACCCAGGAAAGAGATCGAAGTATTGAGTGTTCGGTGACCAACTTCGCATTCGACCTTTTACATGGGTTTAAATGGACGAAATTCAACGTTGCCAAATTTCACGCTACGCCACTGGGTTGCACTGTAGTCTGAGATCGTCAAAAAGTGGCCGAAAATCAGGAAGTAAATTTCTCACCCAGTGGCGGCTCGTGTAATTTGGCAACAATGGCTCACCCCCATTTGATTCTATGTAAAACAATCGATTCGATATTGAAGCGCTGCTTCACCAACAATCGATTCTTGTACATAGATTCAAATGGAGGGCATTCATTGTTGCCAAATTGCACGAGCCGCCACTGTTCTCATCAATTTGTATTTTTAAACTTTTAATACCAATTTTAATGACAGAAAACACTTCCGTCAAGTAATTTAAACCTAGAAATGTCATTAGAAAGTTGAAAACTAAGCTTGAAAGCCGAAAGGTCGAAAACGATCGATCTGCTGGACGCTGCATCTGCATGGATATGAAATAAATGTATATAAAATATAAAGCGCCTTCAATTTTAGGTGAATACCACACCAGCTCCGGAATGTACGAATAGTTATCTGCTGTTAAAAATATTTATGAAGCAGTCAGTTTCAGTCGTTTTTGAGATGAATAGCAGCGACTCGGCGCACTTAATATTTGCGGGATTGTACGCATTGAATCAACATGTCATATTGATATTGCAAAAGTAAGCAACAGACCCATTTTGGCGTGCAAAGAATAAAACTTGACTACACTTCTTATACGTGGTTGTAAACATGTTGCTTGCTAAGATTACAGATTCGTCTGTTTCTATAATATTATTGGTCCTCTCTGTTTCCCTGGATTCTGGTTGCATCATTCCCATGTTTGTTTACTTTAACAAATCTTGCCTTTTATCGTGTCTGGTTGTAAGTTATCTTTGCTCGAAACTACTTTCAGTCACCAGATTTCTGTGAATTATTTTCAAAAATTATCAGTTCCCTGACGGCAGTGGCGTCGTGTAAACTGCGATCTATCGAGTCTTCTTCCATTTGAACAGGGGCGTCATTTCGGGTTCGGCTTGACCTTTCGGGTTGTGATGACTTTTTGTTTTTGTTTTTGTTTTTTTTGCTCATTAATATTATTTTAGACCTCTACAGCCCTGATTACTCTATATTTACTGCCCTTAATTCTAACAAAACTCGCTAATGACCTCCAAATTTTAGTTCAAAACTTTTTTCTTCACTTAAAAAAAAAAAAAAAAGGAGTAATCACTTTTTCACTTTTCGCCTACCCTTGGGGGGGGGGGCTGTCGGGCGCCCGCCCCCTGCCCCCAAAAATGACGTTACTGCATTTGCTCCTACAAAAACAATCGATTATGGATGATGCCCAGTGAACCTCTAGAAAAACGATTGTTATCATGGGTTTAAATGGAGGATAATAGATATATGGCAGCTCACGCGACAGTACACAGGGGATCGAAACATGGAATTTCCCTGGCAATTAAAAAAATGTGTCCATTTAAAACCATGTGAAAGGTCGAATGAAAAGATGATCGCCGAACACCCAATAGTTCGATCTATTTCATGGGTTCAAATGGACGAGCTGCAACGTTGCCAAATGGGGTTGTTGTAGAGGTCGGAATTTTATGTTTTTGATTACAGATTCTGAAAACGTTCGCCGAGTAGAGCATTTTCGTTTTTTCGTTTTTTTCCTACGACCAATAGAAGCCGAGATAATTGACTTTGAAGCATCGCCAATTTATTGCATCATATATACTAATTATTGCGCAATCCAGTGCACTACGGTTCTCATATCTCTTAAACTTCCAAAAATAACCCTATCGACCTATACCTCATTTTGAAGCAGAAGTCAAACGGAATCGGTCTGTGCAAATCTCAGGTCTCTAACTGCTGTCGTTCCAAAATGGCGGGTTTTTTTATTTTTATATTCTGGCGCCATCTTAATATTTGGATCGGCGCCATTTTGGAACGACAGCAGTTAGTGACCTAAAATTTGCACAGACCGATTCCGTTTGACTTCTGCTTCAAAATGAGGTATAGGTCGATAGGGTTATTTTTGGAAGTTTAAGAGATATGAGAACCGTAGTGCACTGGATTGCGCAATAATTAGTATATATGATGCAATAATTGGCGATGCTTCAAAGTCGATTATCTCGGCTTCTATTGGTCGTAGGAAAAAAAACAAAAAAACGAAAATGCTCTACTCGGCGAACGTTTTCAGAATCTGTAATCAAAAACATAAAATTCCGACCTCTACAACAACCCCATTGCACGCTACGCCACTGAGCTATTCATGTTCGGAAAAGTCCATTTTTGGATCCACGGTGCGGTACTGGCGGAGTCAGTGGCGGCTCGTGAAATTTGGCAACCGTGTCCTTCTCCTATTTAACCAATGTAAAACAATCGATTCTCCCGGAGGCTGCCAGCCTCCGCAAGAATCGATTATTTTACCTACGTTTAAATGGAAAACTTGCATGGTTGCCAAATATCACGAGCCGCCACAGGGCGGAGTCCAAGAAATCTGTCCAATCTGGATTTACTCATTAAAATAGAGCTGTCGAGAGTTAAGGAATTTAAGCATTACGGTGTTGCCAGTCCGCCTTGATCTCATCTCCTTTGGATAACTCTTGTGATAGGTAGTTGGTGCATCCGTCGTGATCGAACCCAATCGTCTCTAGTAGCTCCAACTGCTCCTCTGAAAAAGAAATTAAAAAAAAAAAAAAACGATGACTTCAGTATCAGTAAAAGCATGCGCCTCATGATTTTTGGACCGGTGACAAAAATTCGTATTAAGGGCCTTGTTTCACGACATATTACTATCGAAATCGCGGTAAAATGCCTCGAGGAATTCGTTTCAGCCAAACAATGGGGCTATTGCACACTTTTTCTATAAGCGATTTAATAGTCGATTATGGCGTAAAAACCTCAAAAAATAACGATGACGGCACTAAAAACTTCCAAAATCCACTCCTAAACTCAAAAGCATTGGTGGCAATATCCGAGCCGAAGGCCGAAGTGAAAAAATTCCCAATCTGGATTTACATCATTAAAATAGTCCCAAAGAGTTAAGGAATTTAAGCATTACGGTGTTGCCAGTCCGCCTGATCTCATCTCTTGGATCATCTTCTGATGGTAGTTGGTGCTCCGTGTGATCGAACCCAACTTTTAAGAGCCAAACTTTTGAAAAAGAATTCCCAAAAAAAAAAACCCCGATTACTTCCGTATCATAAAGCTGCGCCTCATGATTTTTGGACGGTTAAAATTTCGTATAAGGTCCTTGTTTTTTAAATTTTACTATCGAAATCGCGTATTAAATGCCTTTAGGAAATAGTTTCAGCCAACAATTTCACGAAAGATGTCTCTATGTACGATTTTTGAAATTAGAGTGAGATGGCAGTACATGGGGGTTACGTGAGAGCGAGAGAGACAAACTGTGTTTGTTTGGAACGCTCACCACCGGCTGCCGCTATAGACTTTTTTAATGCCATGTAACGGTTACCAAAACAAAACAATGCACTATCGGCGGGAAGCGGCCCGTGATAAAATTGGCCAAAATATTCTTTTCCCCCATTTATCCTCTCTTCTAGTATCGAAAACTATCAGGGTTTTTCCATATAAAATCCCCCAAAATTATTTCCCAAAATTTTACAATAAGTCTCAATGGAAAAAGGGGAAAGCAGTTGTTGGGGGGCCACGTTTGGAACGAAGGGGTGCCAATAAAAATTTCTAAAAGCGTTGTAGACAAATTTAAAGTGTAATTATAGTGGGGATGAAATGGAAAAGGGGTTTTTTTAAAAAATTTAAATTTAAAAAATTAACTTTTTTTTTTTTTTTTTAATTTAATTTAAATCTTGATTAAATTGGGCAGGGGCTGATGAACATTGTTATTGTGCTCGGCACCGAGTCGGACGGTTCGGCTGGCTGAAGGCTCAGTTTAAAAGTTGTGACTTGTGACGTCTGTCACCGCACTCTCGCGGCACTTGCCACCGTCATCGTCATCTAAGACCGTCCCGCGATTCGGAAAAAGAAATAAAATGATGCGAATAATGACTCTGCTGCGCTTTGCAGCCCCGTCAGCAATAAGCAAGCATAGTATGAAAGGAAGTTAAAAAAAACGGAAGAGGGAAAGACCCTGCTGCTAATCAATTTCACCGTCGTTTTGGAAACGTGGGCGAAAGCCTTTTTTATAATATCGTTATTTCTTGAGTGAAGTCGTCGACGGACCGAAGTCGGATTCTTGTCCCGGCCCTTCTATGCAATGGGGCTATTGCACACTTTTGCTATAAGCGATTTAATAGTCGATCATGGCGTAAAAACATCAAAAAATAACGATGGCGGCACTAAAAACTTCCAAAATCCACTCCTAAACTCAATAGACGCAGTTATTTGCGCGAGCGTAATGGTGGCCGAAGGCACTAACTATGGGAGATTCCTATCTTTAATTTCGTCACTCTTTCTATGCTGACAAGGATGATTCACAGAGTAATTAGTCATCAGAGTGATGATCCACATCCGATGAATGGTACCGCAACACCAAGTGACACCGGTGTCAAATGAAAGTAGTCTCTTATTGCTCACTTCTTGATGGAGTTTCAGAATTGTTAGATGGGAATCTCCCATTTTAGTGCCTTCGGCCACCATTACGCTCCCGCAAATAACTGCGTTTATTGATTTTAGGAGTGGATTTTGGAAGTTTTTAGTGCCGCCATCCTTATTTTTTTAGGTTTTTACGCCATAATCGACTATTAAATCGCTTACAGCAAAAGTGTGCAACAGCCCCATTCGAATACTGTGGAGCGTTTTTGTATTCACCGGAGAATTGCACCAGCAGGTGCCCGGACCCCCCCCCCCCCCAATATCCCCCCGGACACTACCCGTCGGAGGTCCCCCCCCCCGGTCCCCCCGGCTATCCCCTCAGCTATTTCCCCCGGTCAGTTCCCCCTAATATATTTAAAAAATAATTATAAAAATGAAAGGCCGAGTTTGAACCCAGACCAAGGACCTTTAAAAAATTATGTTAGCCATTTCCGGAATAATGTATGAATAACTTGGGCTTTTCACACCCTTTTTACTCGTTGACAATCTTTTTTTTTATAAAAAAAAGATTATGCTTTCTAGATTTTAGGAATATCTCATTAATGATTTGCTTTTTTAACCCTTCCTTGTTGGTTTTTTTTTTTTTTTTTTTTCAATGTTGGTATTTAGTTTTTAGGATTAATTTTTTGAGCGGAGTCGGACGGCCTATCTCATCCCATGTTAAACCATCAATGTTTAAGGAACATTTTCTCCGGAACTATTCAACCGATTTTCAAAAACTTTGGCTTGTTTGATTTGTCTTATTGTCCTGCACACTTTAACACGAGGTTTATAAAGAAAATTGAATTTTGAAAATGTTAAGATTTTTTAAAATTTAGTTCCAAAAATTAATTATTTTTGGGCACTTGGAGGCTCATTAAAGTTGAGCCAAACAGAATTTTGAAAAAATCTTGTGTTAAATTGTGCAGGGCGTAGAGACAAATCAAACAAGCCAAAGTTTTTCAAAATCGGTTGAGTAGGTCCTGAGAAAATGTACCTCTTGTGTGAAGAAAACCCAAACTCGGGGAATACACAATTTAAAAATTCCGGGAAAAAACACTTTAAATGCATAATGCACTTAACACTGTTTTTCTTTGTTTAATGAAATTATTCTTACAGAGTAGACTACTCATAAAAAATAAGTGAACTTGGTCTTAAATTAAAGCTGATGATGTATAGAACAATTGTAGCTGAAAAAACGAATTTTTAAAATTTTGACCGAAATCCTCTTCCGACTCTCCTTAATGACTATGGGGCTTTTTTACACCCTCTCAACTTGGTGACAGTTTCTTTTTCTTTTTTTAAAAAAATGGCTCTTATCTACTTTGTAACATTAATTTATTAATACCGAGTTGTAAGATTTTTACATATCTGCATTCACAAACATGCCTGTCGAATGAATTTCAGCCAAAATGACTACATTAATTTCTGCTGATTTCACCAATGGCCAGTTCCAAGCCTGTGCTGTGAAGTGTTACGGAAAAGTTGAAGCAATATTTGGCGTTACTATGAATAACGTCAGGGGGGGTGACCGGGGGGAACTCGAATGGGGGGGGGGATGTTCTCGGGAGGTAAGTGTCCATGGGGGAAATTGACGAGGGGGGGATGTCCGTGAACCGCACCATCATACCAGTGGCGTATAGCTGCAATTTGGCAACGTTGTAATGTGTCCTTTAAACCAATCAAAAGTATCGAAATGTGGGTGTTCGGTGAACACCTTCGCATTCGACCTTTTCCATGGATTTAAATGGACATAGTGCAACTTTGCCAAATTGCACGCTACGCCACTGTATCATACCTATTTAGCCCGAAAATAATGCCGACCGCAATCTTTTTTGCTCCAGTGAAGAGAATTCCGGTGAACAGAAAAATGCTCCATTAACCTTCGTGTTACCGTAAAGTCAGGCTTACAAATACTGACAAAGATTACGACATCCGGTGCTTCAGACACTATTTTTAGTATTTCTTTGGCTCCTCAGCCCATAGATACTTAACCTCTTTGTCTCCTGACCGTTCTACAGAAAGTAAAACTTTACCTCTTCTGCTTCCCACTTGTTTCGAAGGAGAAGAAGTTGACATGCACGCGGCGGAACTTTACATACTCTGTAAGGACTCTATACCCATAGCGTTCGGAAATCACTACATAATTTATTCAAAACATTATTTCTTTTCATGCATTTACTATGTCGAATTGAGACAATACACCCGTGGTTTATCGGATTATATTTCGACTTTGCCTGATCTAATATCACTCATGCTTTGGCGATCGCAAATCGGAAAGAGGGAGGGGGAGGAGGGCGCCGAAATGGTTTTATTCTATCCTCCCTTCCCACCTTCCCGTGAAGTTGAAAAAAACGAAGCCCCCCCCTCTCCCCCGCACTTGCAGTAAATAACTTATAAGAGGGTATAAATTTCTACTCGTCAAATTGGATCAATGTTCGCGAGGCGGAAGAACAAGCAAAGAGAGAGAGAGAGAGAGAGAGAGAGAGAGAGAGAGAGAGAGAGAGAGAGAGAGAGAGAGAGGAGAGAGAGAGAGAGAGAGGGGGAGGGGGAAGAGAGAGGAAGAGAGAGAGGGGAGAGAGAGAGAGGGGGGGGGGGGGGCAGAAATGACTCTGAGCTATTTCCTACAGGAGAAAGGAAAGCGAAGGGAAAAATCTTCAAGTCGGTGAGTAGACAAATTAGGGAGAAATGAAATGGGTTTCCTGCGGAGTTGTCGGGTGGAGCGGAGTATAATAAAGAGTCCCTATTTGCTATGAGAGTTGCGCCTATTCATTCAAAATGAAGAAAAAGAAGCGGATCAACGGAGCCCCCAAGAGGCAAAATGCAAATGGCGGATGACCATTTGCTTCTGGGCTGTTTCCGCTATATCATTATCTCTTATAGGTTAGGTTTCACATTCTCAACAATAACGGTCGTTATAGAAAGAGATAATGTTCTCCAGTAACATTCAAGCAGAGGAAAAATTAACAATAATATACTGCGGTCACTGTTACTTCAAATGTGTAATGAAAGTAATTGCGCGAAAAGTAACCAAACCCTCCGCCATTTGCATTTGCCTTTTGAAGCTCTCTCTTGACAGCCTGAATCCAAGAGCCAATCAGAAATGAATTCTGACAGGGCGCAACTCTAGTCTAGAGTATGATAGAATGTTTTTTCGTGACAAGCGGGAAATTTAAAATTCAGGAATTTGATTGGCTTGGATGCTTTTTTTAAACGTGAAACTGACTTCTAATTAGTCACTGGGTAAGTTGCGTACTTTTGCTAAGGGAATATGACACCTTGATTCTAACTTGAAATTCCGTGAAAATGATAGTGTGCACGCTAAAAACTTGCTAAGTCCATTTATTTACTCGGGAAAGCGCTTCTAAAAAGAGAACTTTGAAGAAACTTTCCAAAAACTTCCAAAGTTTAGAAGAAACTTTCCAAAAACTTCCAAAGTTTTTAGTTTTATTAATTTTAGTTTTATTTATTTTAAAATTTTTGAAAAAGAAAGGGTGCGCGCTAATCAGGTCATAAATATACAAACAATTTGAGACAAATTGAAAAAAAAAAAATTGTAAAACTGTTCGAGCTTGTTACGTAAAAGAAAAAAAAATATTAATGGGGATATCTCCAAGTGGAAAGTTTCTTGAGATTTGTCTTGAATCTGGCCGAAAGTAAATTTTTTGGATGAGCAGTTGCCTTTTACTTCTTTTCGAATTTTCGATATTTTCGTTTGCTCGCGGTTGTAACCTTCATAGTTTATTCTGCTGGATTCAAGTCTCGTGGTGTTATTTTTTTTTTTTTTTTTTTTTTTTTTTTTTTTTAACTTTGTTGTTCGTGACTTTGGCAACTTTGTTTTTCCTACTATCTTCTGCCGGGTGGATGTTACGGAGGTTCTGAAACTCCAAGTATGGGCAATTTTAGGTTATTTTGTTGGGATAGTGTTATGCTAATGAAATGGTCTTGTTTTCTTTACTGTTTAAATTTGTGTCGGAAATGCAAGTATTTAATGTCGGCACTTCGTTTGCCTGCTGCTGCCTCCCTGTATAAGCCTGTCGTATATTTTACTAATTAGATGCCGTGCTTCATTTATCTCATGAATTATTCGCTACCTATGGTGAGTGCAGTTTTGCCAGAAAGTCAAATCGACAGTTGCTTGTGGACTTTAGAAGGCGAGGCCCTTATTTCAAAGAACCCGGAGTGTTCCCTATTTTCATAGAGTTTTTATATTAGCCTCGTTAGCTTTGATTAATAAATATATTTTTTATTTCCATTTTCGTTTCTTTTGGGTGCTGATTTCGCAAGCGCTGTCC